>OX596381.1:19055867-19499628 GCA_951394425.1 Tipula unca
TTTGTGAATTATTTTTTGCCACGTATGCATAAAAGGGTCACTCAAAATTAAGTAATTGGTTGCAAACAGAAAGGTTAAAACATTTAACATTATCTTTTGAATATGATTTACTTAAAGTTAATTGAGCCTCTCGGGAAAACTCTTTACTGTACTTGTCTCATTTGTTATAATTTAAACTACCATCCGGGGGATTCGGGTATATATATATTGAGATAAAATTCTAACAACATCTCCGATATTTAAAATCTCTAATCTCACCTTGAAACCTATTAAGAATACTATGCCCGCCCTGTATATATTTGAGTATAGTATGGTTTTGGAATATCTGATAATTTTATATAATTAATTTAATGCATCCTAGTATTTGTAATACAAATTTTGGTGCCTCGAACAAGTATAAATAAATTATAAATAAAATAAATAAATTAATTTTTTAATTGAACAATTTATTGTGATTTGCAATGTGACTTAAACCGTCTAGTTGTGATGATGGTTTACGAAATTTGGCTGAATTTGATTGTAAATGTATTCATAAAAGTAATAATTATAAATAATAACAAAAAAGACATAAATATTAATTTAGAAATATAAATAATTTTAGAAACATATTTCAAAGAATTAACCAAATTAACAAAGAAATAATTTTTTTTACTAAATATTATTAAACAAAAATTTATATATTAAATTGGAAGTCCTATTTAATTTTTCATTTTAGTTTTAATCGTGATGTTAACTTATATTAATTTAATTTAATTGGGCAATATGTATGTACATATATTAGCGAACAATCCACTTCATATCAATAATTAATACCTTTAAAAACTATTTGTTATATTTATAAACTCTATACTAATTGTGTGAGACGATTTGAAAAGTATAGACCATTACTAAAAAAAGACACATCTCTTACTTTTAAATTTAATACATTTTATACAAATAATATTACTTAATCAAAAAACACAGTAACTATAATTAATAATAATAAATAATTTAATAAAATTTAAACAAAGAAAGTGCCTTCGTTTGAAATGTGTGTTTTTTAAAACTATACATTACACAAAATATAATAAATTTGATTTTTAACGTTTTTCCTATAAACCATATTAATATATTGTAATAAATAAATGAATAATATAATAACAAAAAAATTGCTTTATTTTTAGTCCTGCATTTTTATAATATATTTGATAATGTATAAACAAAAACTAATTAAAATTTTAGAACTATAAATAATAAAATACAGTTTTAAACAATATGAATGTGTACACCCAACTGAAATAAATAATAAAAATTGTAATCAAAATTATATATTTATGAATATAATTATTATTTTTTGTATACTATAAAATTGATGAAAATGAACTTTTTTTTAAAAATTAAATTATAATTATTACCCCCCTATATAATGAATATTAAAACAGGAATTAATTTTTTTTGTATAGAATGATATCAAATTGTATAATTCACATATTTATGTATAATTAAAACTAAGAATTTTTATTAATTTATTTAACAATTAAAATTAAATGAATATATAAAAACATAAAAAACAATTTTAAACAAAATAAAAAATTGAAAAACTTTGTAATAAAAGAATTAAAAATGAATTTTATTTGGATTACGTACGTGAGCATTTAAAAGATGACATCAGGCCCTTTGAGTGATGCAATGGGATCTAAGTCAACTAAACTTTTGGAGAGCTTCGTTTATGTATAGTCTTCCCAGGTTAAATTGAAGCTTTTCCTTTAATTGAAGGATATCGTGCAATGGAAAATGGTTAATTTTAATTGTTATAAAGTTTAGTTCAGTATGAATTAAATGTTCCAATAAATTTGAAAAAATTTTCATTTAATTTGGAAAAGGTCGCCATCAATTTAGAAATAGATTAATTTAATTAGGAAACGTTGCGTTTAAATTGGAAAAGCTATGGTACCAATCCTGCACAGAATTCCGAAAAAGTGCTCCCAAAAATTTTGTTTTTAATTTTTTGTTTCTATAATATGCAAATAATCATCTGTTCTGTAGCTCGGTTGTACAATTTCCCCCGGAAAAATCCATTGGAATTTTATTTGCTATTCTGTATCTCGCTGGACTGGACATTTCTGTTGGAATTTGTTTTGTAGTATTGGCCGATTAGCAAAAATACATTTTTCAAAATATAAAAAAATTCCACTACAATTTTCTGACGGAGATTTTTTTACAAAATTAATTAGTAATTCTTCGGAGTTAAAATTCTTCGATGTTGAAATTTTTCCAACGAAACGAGATACAGAATAGCATATCGTCCAATGAGTTTTTTTCCAGTTGAATAGAGTTATAGAATAGCCATTAATATTATTTATTAAAAATAATTTTTATAAATCCCACATTAGTCGATTCCAGAATCTCGTTTCATTCGAAAAATTTCAATGCATTAGAACTTGAATATTTTTGAAGAAAGTTTCTGTCAAAAAATAGGGTGGAATTTTACAAATCAATCAAATGTTTGAGAGGTGTTTATGTTTTAACGAAAATGAAATGTGAAAATATGGTGGTCGCAGAAAAGGAAATGTGGTCAAGAATCAAAAGTCATAAGAAATTTGAACAGCATGCAAATCGTATGAGAAAAATTTGTAATTTTCGTTTGATATTAAATTGGTACCTAGGTACAAATTATTTGTTGACGTTTGCGCAAGGATGAAAACCAATTGCGGAATACCTAGGAAGACGAAACGGCCGTCTTTGGAAATCGTATTAAAGAAGTGGGTACTATCGCAAAAAGCCACCGCACGCGAAGTTATTGGTAGGCAAATCTTCCAAGAGGCGCGACTACGTGCTATTGAAATCGATATATCGTTTAATCGGTATATCGTTTGAAATGGGTCGTTATTTTCATGAAGCGGCATATTTTAGTTCGGAAAGCCGTAACATCTACAGGTCAGTATATACCTGAAAATTGGGAAATAATAGCAAAATAATTTATAATGTTCGTTTTGATTTTCCTTCAAAATTTACAGTGGCTGAAAGTGGGAAATCCGACGTAAAAATTACCACCACTGGCCACGAAAAAATCACGGTAACTGCTGACGGAAAAAGTTACCATCGGATGTCATATTTAAAAGAAAAGCGATTTCTAATGGAAGTTTCCATCAATTTTAGTATCAGCCAATGAAAAGCGGTGGATGTCCTCCATAGCGAGATGGTGTTGTGGTTGGAGAAAGTTTGGAATAAACGGCCACAATCCTTTTTCGGCCAGAAGTCGATATTGCTGCTTGATGCTGCTCCTAGTCACAAGACGGATGAGTTTTAAGCCACCTGTAACCGTTGGACATTTCGGATAACAAATCTTTTAAGTCCAAATTGAAAAATTTGTGTCAGAATTGGATGATAAGTGGGTATAAGGAGTACACTAAGAAAGGAGCTATGAAGAGGGTATCTTACGTTGAAATTCTGGGCTGGATATTCACAGCATGGAACGACGTTCCTGTGGAAACAGTGAAAAATGGCTTTCGAAAAACCGGGATTACATTTTACAATGACAAATCAGACAGCGAAACTGCCGAACTAATCGAGAGCGAATCTGAAGAATCAGACGGAGAAATTACACAGGATGATGAAGATCAGCGATGGGCGTTTACACGTTGTCTATTATTTTTGACATTTACGTGTTGACAACCCGCAGATAACGTCAACAACGTATACAACGTCGATAATGTGGACAATTGTTAGAGTGGTTTTGTCAATTAGTTCTAAACTAAAGTGTTACCAAATTTATTTAGAAACAATGTGTTATTGGTGATAGTTTTGTAGAATTTCGGTCAATGCATTTAAATCTCTTTTCAAAAAGAGCGGAATTTAAAACTAATCGTATTCAAATACAATGAACCTACTTCAGCGTCAGGTTTATCCATTACAAAATTATTAAATTGACCAAAAACAACTATAAGGTTATAACTTTCATTAAAAATAATCCGGCGAACTTTAACTATGACCGTGCCGTAAAATTTAACACACCCCACTGCACAGTGAAACGTATGCTAGTTCAGGAAAGCTATAAGTGCTATCGAGTTATTAAAAAGCCAAATCGTTCAGATAACCAACACTTGTGCATCTTATATAAAAACCAACAACTTTCCTATTATTGTGGCAGGATTGTACTGTCCACCAAGACATTCTATTAAAAACAACCGATACTCAGAGTTCCTCAAGAATCTGGGAAAAAGGTTCATAATAGGTGGTGACTTCAATGCGAAGAATACTCACTGGAGTTCTATATTAACTACAACTAATGGAAAAGAATTACTGATTGCCATTAAAGAAAATGGAGTCGTGAATCCATTTCAACTGGAAAACTAACACATTGGATAACTGACCCGCAGGAAAAATACCTGACCGGATCGATTTTTTTTTATAACCAAAAGTATTTCTGAACTCTGCTTATTTGACCATCGCCGTACATACTCATTGCTGCTACATCGCTCTTTTATAATTGGCACTTAATTGGAATTTTTTTTAAAAATTTTAGTAGAAGCTGATTTACACTAATTTGTAAGATGAAATTAAAATTAAAAAAAGTTTGTCCGAATGCCGCTTAAACTCACGTCCACTAATCAACCGCCCATTACTTTGCTTACTTGACCACTGCCGTATAATTTCATTACTGGTAAATCCATCTTTTATACACACCATTTGAATACAGAAAAATGAAAATTTAACAGAATCTCAATTGAAATAATTTGTAAAAAATTAAATTAAATTTTTTTTAGCCCGAATCGAGACTTAAACTCAGCTATACCTTTTTGTTATACTGTCAGTTTGCATAGGGAAATTTTTCATTTGGACGTTATTGATGTACTGACTTAAACTTAAAAGTTTTATAGTCAGTGGTCAATATTGTAGCCCGCCTAGAAAATCGCATGAAGCATCATTGACTGGAACGGAAGTGTTATAATTTTTAACAACATAAGGTGGAATAGTTTGTCACATTTTTAACTTCTTGGAAATACACTATGCTTGGAATGTCATCGCATTAAATGTTGCACCTGGCACTATTCAGTTCAATTAAGTTTCGACCGATATTAATGTTGGGACATTTTTGGTTCAACTTAGCTTCTGTTAAAAAATTTCCCAAGTTTCTCAATTCAATTGGAAAGTATAAAAGATTTGCATAACATAAAATATATATACGGTGGTGGGCGAGGTAGTAGAGTGATTGACTTTGGATTAGTGGAGCTAAGGTTCGAGTCACATTAGCGACGGTATTATTTTAATTTAATTTCTTCTGTATTCAAATTGGTTCAATATACAGCTTCAAACATTTTCATATTTTTCAAGAAGTGGCATGTATACAAGATGGGTATATAGCGATGGTGAAATAAACGAGTCCATTGGACTCCTTGCTAAAATTTTCATATTTTCTATTCAAATGACAGATATAAAAGATTTGTATAGCATGAAATATACCGGGTGTTTTTTTTAAACTGAGACGATCAAATATCTCGAAAAATAGCCACTCTACGGAAAAAATGTCCATAATCAAAATTTAATCATACCGCGGGGGAAATACATTAGTGCAAAAAAAAAAGTCCCCCCACCCCCGCTTTGTAGGTGGGGCGGGGGTAACTTTTAAACTAAGATAGGAAGCCATATTTTTTATTGCAGATACGGATTCTACGACTAAAAGTACGTATGATTTGAATAAAATATTTTGTTCGGTTCATGATAGATGGCGTTGCAATCGACGAAATTCAATTTTTTCAATTTCTCCTTCTTAGAACACACGCATTCGATTCTGCAATACGTTTGAAATAAAAAACATCACGTTTTCATTGGAAATACTCGAAATTCGTCATCAAAACAATTTATTCAGTTTTGTAAATCTAAATAAGTGTTCAAAATTAATTTCAAGTTTTATTATTAAATTTCAAAAATACAAAATTCAGGCCATCATTTTGAACACTTATTTAGATTTACAAAACTGAATAAATTGTTTTGATGACGAATTTCGAGTATTTCCAATGAAAACGTGATGTTTTTTATTTCAAACGTATTGCAGAATCGAATGCGTGTGTTCTAAGAAGGAGAAATTGAAAAAATTGAATTTCGTCGATTGCAACGCCATCTATCATGAACCGAACAAAATATTTTATTCAAATCATACGTACTTTTAGTCGTAGAATCCGTATCTGCAATAAAAAATATGGCTTCCTATCTTAGTTTAAAAGTTACCCCCGCCCCACCTACAAAGCGGGGGTGGGGGACCATTTTTTTTGCACTAAGGTATTTCCCCCGCGGTATGATTAAATTTTGATTATGGACATTTTTTCCGTAGAGTGGCTATTTTTCGAGATATTTGATCGTCTCAGTTTAAAAAAAACACCCGGTATATATGCGGCGGTGGTCTAGTAAGCAAAGTCAGTGACTTTGGGCTTGTTTGATTCTCGATTGAGCCAAAAATTTTTTGATTTCGATTTCTCCTGTCAGATTGATGATGGTGAAATAAAATTACTTAAATCCACTCAGTTTCTGTTCAAAACAGAAGTGGCGAGTATAAAAGATGGGTTTATAGAGCGGTAATGAAATTGTACAGCGATGGTCAAATAAGCAGAGTCCATTGCCGTTAATTTTCAATTTTTTTTAGTCAAACGGCAGCTATAAACGCTAGGTATATCACTATTAGTATGGATGGCGGTGGCTCGATGGTAAAAGAGGCTGTGGGATTGGAGTATAATCATACAAGTTCAAGCCTCAAATATATATTTTTAATTTAATTGCAAATTGGTCATTTTTAAATCAAAAAGCGATTTTTTCTAATTTAATGAGAAATGTGTGGATGCCCGCAAAATATTATATAGTCTTGAACTCGAGTCCACGAGTTAAAGAGCATTAACTCTGCTTACTCGACCATCGGCGTATTAAAAATTGGTGCTGAACAACGATAGAAATCTTAACATGGCAGAACTGATAGAAATCTTTAAAAAAGGTTATAACCTTCATTAAAAGTAATCCGGGGAAATTTAACTATTACCGTGCCATAAAATTGAAATAACCAACACTTGTTCGATAAAATATGTGCCAGAGACTGATGACAAAATTTTCACAAAATTTAGTGAATGCGTTTTGATGGATGACAAAACGTACATGAAATTGGTTTTGAAACACTTCACGTTAGATAAATTTGCAAAAAATTGTATGATTTGGCCAGCAATTTGCAGTTATGGAGCCAGGTTTTTGTCACATTTTTCATAACGACGTATTTTGCCGCTAATTCTTCAACACGATTTAGCAGTAAAGTTTTGGTCATATAGCTCGTTGCACGAGATTAATCAAATCAACGTTATCTAAAAGAGTCCACAGGTTTTGGGGTATAGTTTAAAGAGTGCAGTAATGCAAAAGTCACACCGGCAGTTATGCCAGAAATAGGGAGCATCAAACAAAATGTGCGTGATTTTATCCGTAATAACGAAATCTATAGAGGTGATTTGTGCAAAAATTAAAAAACTCAAAAAATTCAATTTAATCGTATCTTTATTATTATTCGAAAGAATATTTCTTGACATTTATTTTTTGAAGATTACTTCTTTCAAATGATGGCCGCAACTGTGGTGGTCCTTTCTCAAAGTCCAATTTTTTATGACGCATTCGAGAATATCGTATGGTATTTGGCGACTTTACTTTGTTGACTTTATTTTAATTGTCGACGTTGCAAAAAACACTGCCAAGTAATCTACGTTACTTTTTACGTGTCGATAACCGCGTAGATTACATGGTGTAATCTACCATGCCCATCCCTGATGAAGATGCGAGAATGTGAGATCTTGATTGATGGTTTCCGTGGATTTAAAACTGAAGAGGAAGATGTGCCAGTTTGAGACATCTATTGATATATCATATTGTTGATATTATTAAATACTTACCTACCAAACTTATTGCGTACTTACCTATTTTAACTTTTAAGTAATGGTTTTAAATTTTAGTAGAGCGATATACCAGTCACACCACTAACCCAATGGAGATTTGTTAAATGAGAACCAAACCTTTTTTAAATTGAAATTTTTAACCTAACCAAATTGAAATTTTTAACCAAACCTAACCATTTGCTCAAATTGATTTGCATTCTATATACATACATCCAGCGCTGCTTTATCGCCACTGAAACAACACTTTCATTGTTCAATATACGACATCCTTCCATGTTATCAATTACAACCATTTCACGTATAATGTTAGGAACAACATACAAAGCATTTTCTAAATATTTCGTTGCACCTATTTTTTCCAATCAACGCCACAAACAATGTTTTTGTCGCCACGCCATGACCTTTTGACTTGAGAATTATCCCATCTTCAATTTTTGCTGACGATTACTCATGTATCGCAACCATCATGATTTATACTATTGGATTGAAGACCATATTGCTCTTTCAAATTTTGCAAATTGGTTGCAATCATTTTGGCGGTCTCAAGACACCCTACATTGCTGTCACTTTTCTTTTGTGAAGTTTGTAAAGTTTTCCTTCACCACCGTTTGCCTCAATATTGCCTACATATTTTCAAGTATGTTCATTGCTCAGCAGTTCAATGGTATAAATCAATCCAAGAATAAAATTGTTGTAAACTGCCACTTCTCTGTAAAATGATAATTTAGAGGGGCAGAATTCATAAGCGATTACACAATCGGTAATGAGAATGAGCACATCTCCGGCCCCTGTAGGCAGCTATTACCAAAGTGTGTAAACAGAAGTCTATTTATTTAAACAGAAGTATTTATTTAAGTTTTGTCTACAACTCATATAAGAATAATCGCAAATACAGCATGTTAGTTCCATTAACACACGAAATATTATATAACGGGCGACGATATATTTATAAGTTAGTTATGATAACAATCTCCAAAAAAGTTGACTACAGCAACTTTATTTTTGTGCAAAACTCACGCAAAAAATATGTATACAATCCGTATTGTGTACGTCAACTTTTTAAAACTACCTTGCGACTTATTTATGATAATTCAATCATAAAGTTTGTAAATACATATCTTGTTTATGTATACAGTTTTTTGTCGTGTACCTATAACAATTTGGAAGATTATCGCTAAGCCATATAAGGAAGCTTTTAATATACTCGCGGGGTGTAATCCAACCAAAACACCAAATCAATATCCCATTTTACGATTTTGTATACATGTACGTTTGAGTGTGGTTTGGGTACCATGGTATACACAAAATAGTGATACATGGTTGGGATTTAAGAGAAATAAACAAAACTGTTCCCAATCTATACAATTAATCAAATACAGCCGACATTTTGGCCATGCATACATACATAATTCGTTTTGTGTACTCCTTTTGGGTTCTGTAATTTGTTGAAAGAAATACAATTTGTTCAAAAAAAAAACATGATTGATATTCAATTAAAATACGTACGTACATATACAAGACATATGTACATACGTACATTGTATTGATTTGCTTTTATCAGATAAACAAAAACTGAACACTAGGGATATAGATATATAGTAGTAGTCAGGTACATCATTTCAGATTGCGAACAATGGTTTTAACAATAGACGAGAATTATCTCCATAAAATAGATTTCTAACTAGGGATGTAGGTACATACTTATTACATGTACAGTAAAACTGGATAGATAAGGATTAGTTTATTTGCTGTTTTGATTAAAAAAAATGAATTTTAATAAAAGCAATAGTAATAAATAGAAAGATGATATTTGGAATTGTTACAAATTTTTGTTTGTTTATATCCTACTCGATTTTCATTTTAGATAATGTGTACGGTAACCTATTATATACATGTAGGTATATACGTACATATATGTACATACATCGAGATTATAAATTGTATAAATATATAATTCAATTCAGATACGAGTATATCATGGAGTCGTATAATCACTATAAACAACAAAAGATTTTAATTTCGATTTTGTACTGACGGTTATTAATGGCAGAATGATGATCAGGTAAATGGTATAGCTTTTTTTTGTTAAAAAGCTACATTATTGTAATAGGAACGTTACAATGCGAAAACCTAACAAAATGCGGCCATCCTGCTTTATATATTGTAGTAGGAGGAATAATTTTAGGAGAGCGGAACCGATATGATTTCTTGAAGTTAAATCTTCTAAATTATAGATCAACACACCCGAACTCAGGTCTGCGTCAACTGCAATTGCGGCCGAGATGGAGGCCTATGTATAATCATTGGCGCCATACTCGACGCATGGAATGGACACTTTACTGACCTGCTTGGTGTGCATCATTCGTCACTTGGTGTCATCATTCGTCGTGCCATTCCGGTCAATACGACAAGATCGTGATCCAAAACAGAAGCCTTTTAACATAAAACACACCAAAGCCAGAAACATTTGTGGACGAATAGGGGACAATAGGAATGCTCAAAAACAGTTTCCGATGTGCTCTTTCAGAAAGACAACCAAATTATTCGCTGGGTAAAACGAGGCAGATTAACAACGTTTATTGTGCTCTATGAATAATCTGTGTCTTATTTATAATGTAGATATACATTTACCACGTATTTACACTTGCTGACGAAGAAGAACAATTACCCACATTTGGTAGCAACTCGCATGAAAATGCTGGAGAGCAAATAAGACGCCAAATAATGAATTCCATTTGCTAACTCAACTTTATTATTTAATTAAATAAAAATAATAAATTAAGTTTCAGTCTTTTAAATTTCACAATGTTGCACTTACATTTCCATATTTTCCTGCATTCCAAGCTTTCGTTCTTTGTACTCGATAACTCTTAATTTTAGTTCGAGTTTATCACGTTTCAATTGTCTTTCAGCCAAAATGTTTTTTTTATACATTTGAAATTTTTTTGGTTTCAATTCATATAATTTCCAGGTATAACGACCAGTTTCTTTGGTATACCTTTTCGTTTCTTGTATTGCTCTTGTTTGCGTTTCTAAGAAACGCATGCGTTTTTGGTGTTGGCCTCAATTTATTGACTGGAGTGTTGTTCCTTACTGGCTTCCGTTCAACTTTTTCATCGCCCAGTTCCGTAGAAGAATTGTGTTCCACTGCGATGTCGACCACTTCATACTTTTCAGTTTTTGGTGATGCTTTTGTTAAACAATAGCGAGTTGGTACAACATCTGTGGTGATGTTTATTTACGTTTTTTCGCGCTTCAAAATATTGAAAAATCAATATTTCACTTGATAAAAATATGTGACAGAATTTCATATGATGTGACTTCTATCGTAAGAAGTGACTTTATTGGTAACTAACGACTACGAGAATAGGAAAATTGATGTGACGTGACTATAGTCATGAAAAATGACGTGTGGGGTGATAGTAAAATGGAACATTTGCCCATTTTACTATTACCCCAATGTACTAAATTTATTTTACAACAACAACAAGCAATCAAATCTTTGAGCAACAATATCATTCGAATCTGTCTACATACGAGTACTCATACGGGGAGATAAAAATCATCATCAAAGGTCGGTTGTGAGTAGTTACTTTTCCAATTACCAGAAATGTCAGAGATGTCGCTATAAAGTGACTTTATTATTCGGAAAGGGAATAATCCATGCTTCCCAAATCAATGCGTGCTATTCTACAAAACAGGGTTTGGCTCCAATGCAAAATTTCAAAAAATTATCATTTTGGCACCATTAGTCTGGAAATGTCTCTACGTACTTTGCCGAATATCACGGATAGCCGAAAGAATTAATTCGCCATAAAGTGACTATATTATTTGAAAAGGGAATAAACCATCCTTTATCTATCAAAAACGGATAAACTCAACAACATTTTGATAATGATCGTCGATCGGTAAAGTTTCTGCAATTTGAATTTTTTCAAAAACGGATAAACTCAAAGAAATTTTGATCATCATCGTCGATCGTAATGTTTCTACAATTTGAATTTATCAAAAACGGATAAACTGAAAGAGATTTTGATCATGATCGTCGATCGTAATGTTTCTACATTTTGAATTTATCAAACACGGATAAACTCAAAGAGATTCTGATCATGATCGTCAATCGTAATGTTTCTATATTTTGAATTTATCAAAACTGGATATACTTAAGGAGATTTTGATCATGATCGTCGATCGGTAATGTTTCTACAATTTTTAATATCAATTTGTCTAATCCTCCACTTTTTTATGTAAAGATTTTTTTTTATTAATCTTCCCACCGGTCCCGAAAGGCTCTTTTCTATATTACTCATTTTGAGTTCCCTATCCAGTTTAGCATATATATGATTATGGATGGCTGGCGATACGTTAGAATGCTGTTTATCGGGGACGATTGCACCAGTTTAATGTCGCCTTTGAGAAGATGCGTCCGTTTCGAGTTTTGTTCGTTTGGAAATCAAAAGATTGCACAATGGCTATCAAAGGAAGTTTTTATTTTCCAATCATTACTAATAAACCTATATGATTCGAAATGGGGTCTTAGGACATTTTTATGAGCAAAATGAAACTTTGAATGGAATTCTCACCTACGGTTAAAAATCAATCACAATAAATATTTGTTCCATTCCCGCATTGAAATCCAATCATTAATAATTTTCCAGAAATACATAAAGCAAAATGCAAACTAAAAATATTAGAATTTAGCAGTATCCTTGTGTGGTACAGCTAAAGAGTGTCTCAATAAGAACGCACCCGATTTTTTTTCTAGTTGGTTGGTATCTCTGACACTTTAACATTTAACCACAATCTGCCATTGTGTCGATTAGTAAAGATTGAAACAAAGATTAGACAGGGTACGATCAAATTAGTTCTGGGTATTACGTTTTGAAAGAAAACTGAAATACAAAAAAGAGAAAACAACGTTGTTTGGTTAAAGTTTGTTATTATGCAAGTTCAACTGTAAACGATTGTTTTCAAAATGAATGACTACCTGACGTTAGTGTGGGGGAGTCTTTGAATTTATAGTCTTTGATAGAAATAAATTTGTGTTTATTATTGGGACACCCTTTATATGTATATACACAACTGCTGATTCTGTTAACGTTTAACAAAGTTTTTTATTTGCAGAGCGTACACAAACAAAAATAAAGTCGAATATCTCGACTTTTTTTTACTCAATTCGAATTGGGTTTCAATCTGCGGAATGAATCGATTTTCGTTGAGCTTTTATTAAATAAAACTTGAAATGTAAATTTTTTATATCCATCAGGGTAAATCAACAAATTTGAATAACTTAAATGTATACAATGGTTTGAAACTAAATATAAATGTAATTTAGTTGACAGTAGCTCGCCACCGATAAATTATTTAGGACGATTTTAAAAAGGCACAAACTAAATTAACCAATTCATAGGAAGCTTATCGTTTTGTTGTTGTAACTTATGAAACTCTAACACTTATCAAATCCTTGTCAAAAATAAAACACTTATAGTCAGTTTTGATGATGATATTATAGATACGAGTATATATAGTTAATGTAATAATCGTAGACGATATTACGGTCGAAATGAAATTTATTTATTAATTTTCCAACGATTTTTGGGACGAACGAGAAAAATAATTTTTTTAATGTACATTTTTTTGCTACTGTGTTCTACTATTTATGGTTGGTTGTTGTGAATTTTGCTTGAAAATTTATCGATTCTAAAAATTCTCCATCCCGCAGTACGCATATCGGTATACGGTGTATATATGTATATATAGACATACTTATAAGAAATATAAAAAGGAAACATTTTCGGCAAAAGGTGAGTGATATTCAAATATTATTTTGCTACTTTGTTCGTCTTTTTGTTTGGTATCGCAGGTTATGAAGGTCGCGTCTTATGGCAATAACACATTTTGCTCTCGTTGTTTTTTTTTTCATATTTTGTTGTACAATTCGAGAGGAATATGAAATGGAAAGGAAATTAGGTTACCTTGAGACTTTTTCATGTTGTGCGTCTACTGACAGACGGTATTTCAAAATATAATTAATGTTTATGCGAAATGAAAATTTCTCGGAATTTATCGTATAAGTTTTTTTTTGGTATATTTTGGGGTTTTAAACCCAAAAAGCATTCACAATTATTAATGAGAATATTTGAAAATGGGTTTCGAAAGCTTCCATCTTTAAAAGCTGAAACATGTTAAAAATGTGCTTTTCTCAAAATTTATATGGTTTGGTATAAAAATTCTAAGAAGCTTGGCAAAATCCTTGGGATCTGCCCAATGTTTGTTGTGTCAAATATAAGTTTTTATCAATCTTGGAAGCAGAATGAGCTGAAAGAAGTTTAAATACGTCTTGAAAACGAAATTTATCGGTTATGGCGAAGTTTATTGATGTGAACTTTTTATCCTACGTTAGCTTAGAATTGTCACAAATTTTGGAAGGCTAAAAATATCCCCCAGCGGATCATCAGAGTCTTACAACTTGGTTCGTAAATCATTTTCTACTAAACAACAAATTTCATTCAACATAAAATACTGTGGAGGTTATCCTAGCGATTTTGCCAACTGACCATGTAGTTGATGTAATAGGAGGGGTTGTTTTATAATTAAAAAAGGCCCCCTATAATTTTCGTCTAGTCTTACAACAACATGTCTCATTTCTCAATGAACGATGTACTGTTTGATCACCTTAGTCTGATTGATTTGAAAATTAGATTCCGATTTGAAAATACAATTCTTTCTTAGTCAATCTCAAGCCGTATTGCTAGGTCAAGGCCGTGATCATGAAGAGTTTTCATTTTCTTGTTGTTTGGTAGCATATGATTTATGAACCAAGTTGTAAGACCCTTGCGATTCGCAAATATATGGAGGCTATTTTTTCATGATGGGACAGATCCATTCTATCACATCAAGTATATGACCAATTGGCAAAAACTCTAGGAGCAGCTCCTCAAAATTTTATGTTCAACCAAGAACATATTTTTTGAAATTTTCTATTAAATTTTTTTTATTATTTAACCCCAGATCAAATTCAAATTACTAGCCAAATGAATTTAATTCTCCATAATTAACCAAAGTTAGTAAGAAAAGTTCCAACAATTGGCAAGGAGGTCCCTTGAACGCGGGAGCCCGATCACTTTGTGTTCAACATCAAAGCGGTCTGCAAGAAAAGCATATGCACTCAATCTAACAATATCAGAGAGTTGGGAACCAGGTTAAAAAAGGGCTGAACATTGCTATGAAATTCTTGAACCCAACATTTTTCATTTATAAATTCGAGCGAGATAAAGTTATTATCTCACAAGCTAGATGCAGTTAAACTACGATACGATTTAAAGATTTTTAACGGAAAATTGTTTTGAAATTAGCATTTCAAAAATAAATGTATTACTTTACCTCCACATTCAGGGAAAAATAATTCAAATGAATTAATTTTGAAAAGTTAGAATTTTACGTAGAGCTTGCCATTTAATTTAATTGGGAATTAAATTGACGTTTGACTCAGTTAGAGTATTTGAGAGCGGCAAATAGCCCAGAATTTTCTTGAACTCTTCATATTTATTTTCTAACCACTTTAAATGCTTTGTTAGACATTTATAGAAATTATTTTTTCAAACACTTTGTTTTTAAGAACTTGGTGGCAAGTCAACAAATACAATTCTTATAGGTAAACCATCCTGACTGTCACAAGAGTAAGTTAAATTAGCATTTGTAATGAGCTTTCCGTCATGTAAAAGATTCTTATGGAACGTCCATGAATATTTGGTATAAATACATAAGCCAGTTGAGTTTAAGCGTCCAAAATATAAAATAAGTTTATATAAAAGTAAAGTTCTCATTCGACCTTTCAAAGTTGACTATAGTTTTCATTCCTCTCAAAAATTTAGTTAGGTTTTATATTTTATTTTGTCACAATTTGAACACCCCTGTGCTTTTCAAATGTCGATTATTGCTATTTTTCTAGCAGTTTGCTCTTTTCTTCTACTCATTTTCAAACAAGTGAACCAAAAAATTGTTGATTTGTGTGAAAGAATATTTTTAGTTGAATCGTACTCATAAAAGATAGTAAAGGGTTTTCCAATAAAAGGTTTCATTTTGATATTTAACAAACGAGTACTTTTTCGAGAGGAAGCTTTGCCATTAACATTTGAAGACGATGTCAGCCAAATGGCCGCCAAGGTTACGCTTGCAGCACTATATCCTTTTCATGACTGTACATTTGCGGCTGTATGTCCTTGATAACTTCACGAATTCCATCTTTATGGTCTTGAATCGATTGTGGAGCATTGGCATAGACCTTATGTTTCACGTGGCTCCAAAGAAAAAAGTCTAAAAGTGTTAAATCACAGGATCTCGGTGGCCAATTGTGATCATCTCTTCGAGAACTAACACGGTCAGGAAACTTTTCTTGTAAAATTGCGATTGTTTCGTTGCTTGTATATGGCACGTAGTGCAGTTTTGGTGAAAATAAACAACGTCCACATCAATATCTTCCAATTCTGGCCATAAAAAATCATTAATCATAGTTCGGTAGCGCTTTATGTATAGGTAGAGTGGCAAAATCAGCCATCGACCAGTACGAATGATAAAAAAAAAATGATTAAGGTTAGTATTTTAATACCGACTGTACATAGTCATTGACACATTTACTTATCTCCCAGGATGTGAGATACTGTCTGCAAATATAAATGAAGACTATATCACCACAGCTTATGATCTCTTAAATTTCTTCTATAGGTTCCTTTATTTTAATCGGTTCCAGTATAGATAGTGGATCAATTTGATCAAGTAAGATGTTATCATCAAACGCAGATTTTAGAAACTTCCGCCTGTCTTGCAGTGTTCCTAGGCATTCCAAGAATATTTCATAATATTTATATAGAATCACCGCAGCGAAAAAACTTCTAATCGATTCAGACGAAATCCTCATGCATCTGACAAAGCCATGCGCTATAAGGGTAATTCTATCCAATAACTTGTAGGTTGTTCAAAGGCGTGCTATACCGCTATACTTTCCTGTACTCCTGTACAGTTTGCAGCGACCAAATGATTGCAGCACAACCCGAGCTCGCCATTTTTATTTTAACACGTATAATTTGGCTGCAGGAAGTTTTGCCAGGATGTTTCCAAATGTATCTGTTTGTGAGTCTTTATCTTGGGGCTGGCTAACGTTTACGGGCGGGCGCTTGAACATAAATTAGCGAGAAATTCACTTGCGGCCCAAGAACAAACCCAGCTCCACAATTTTCGAGGTCTCCACTTTAGGCCAGCGAGTTTCTTGGAGGACACATGGTCTCCACGTTTAGGCCAAAGTGTTTCTTGAAGAGCAACGAGTTCCAGCCGATACTCCTTCATGCACGTGATTAATCCTAGATGACTGCATGTTCTACGTGACGATAATAAATTTTGTGTTAGGGTACTTGAGCGGGTATCCGGTGTCGGTTTTTTGGTATTCATATTCCTTTTGTTTTGTTGACGCATTACAAACAGATGATTTTTTACGCCTCCTACTACAAGCAAAAGCTACTTTAGTGGTATTCTTGGAAAATATGTTCGTGCAATTTAGATTTACAAGACATTTGAGTAACCCCAATCACAGGGGCCATATTACTCGATCTTAATATTTGTCGAGGTTATAAATATCCTTTGCTCAGCGCTTAATAAATCGCAAGCATGGTATAGGCTAGTTCATGTTGAGACTAACAGAATTATTGTCAATTGTCGATGTCTTCGTCCAGTTTGTTTGTTTCACCAATGGTATGCAGTGTTCTGTATAGATTTTAAGATCATCTGTAAACATGAATACCTTGGAATGCTGAAATTAGTTCGGTAATCCCATAGATAAAGATTATAAAGATCCAAGGGCCAACATTGGAACCTTGTGGTTGCGGCCGAAGGTTTATTTCTTATGGTTCAGAGAAGCTGAATTTATACAGGTTACGTTAAAATTTTTTGCGATGACTGATGGAATCAATGAGTTTTCTGCAAAGTCCGTACATCTTTTAGCATAAAACCATGCTGTAAATGTGAAACTAATCGTGGAATTAATGTTTTGAATGAGTTGCATAGTACCGCAGGTCAAATAACGAATACCTGGTACTCAGTTTTTTTTTGAAGGATGATGCATTTTAATAATCTAAATTATTCGTGAATTTAGAAACTTTAGTTCATGGCATATTGAAGAATCCTATATACATTTTTAACAAGCCCTTAGAATTTATAGCTCCACTTAAGCAACCAATGAACATGTTTAATTCAACAACAAAATGTTATGTAGGCCATGTATTGGATTGTTACATCTTAGAAGCAGCTGAGTATAGAATTGTCCCTCTACCGGAAAAAAATAATCTTACTACTCAAGAGTGAATCAAAGACCAAGACATCCGAGAGAGTGACAATAATTTACTTCTTGACACTATAAAGTTTAGTTTTATGTACATATATCCAAACAACACAGTGACATATCACTTTAAGTAAACAGGAACTTTTTTATAGATAATCCTGTTTAAACACCCTTTCTTGTATACAAACAAACAATATATATGTAGAATCAAAATAATCGTCTCTGTTTCATATAATCACAAAAAATAATTACAATAATAATAATTATTAACATAATAACAACACGTACAAATAACAACAATAATAATAGAAAATTATGACAATGAAGATAATCATATTTCACAGTATGTCTGATTCTTACGATTAAGATTGTCGTTTGTTGTTGTTTTATTATACGTTCATATAACTATCTGACTCTTAAATTACACAACACACATACCCATAAGTATATATACACACAGCATAGGATCAATGTTAGTGTTTTTCTTATCCTTTAGGTACCCCCATCATCATCATCATAATCATCAGAAGAATATATTATAAGAAATTTGTTTTATACCAGAGGAAAGTCGAGGGTGCGATAAACAAAGCAACTGTACTATGCCTACATATATAGTGCGGGAACGAAGGCGGATTAAAAATGAAGACATCCGAAGCGAAATAATAATTAAGATGAATCCTCTACTAATGATTTAGTTACATAAAAAATTTACATCTTTTTTTTTAAAGTATACACATTTTGTTATTGTCGACATCAGCCTGAATCGTACAATAAAAGGATGCGAAGCTAACAAAGAATAATTCAACTAATTGAATGAGTTTGTGTTGAGAATTTATGTGTTTTGGATTTATTTAACTGTGAATGCACAAGATGTTGGGAATTTTAATTGTCTTTGCAATTGTATTTTCAATCTTGAGTTCTTTACGGTAAATAAATGTATGCAGATTTTTTTTATTTTCCCACAATTATTTCTTAGTTGGTACACATCAATAAGTTCTGACTGTTAAAACAATATTGTGATGGTCCTAATCTTGTGAGGGCAGTTCTTATGAACAGTACGAAATCGTAAAATTTAGCTCGAATGTGTTGTTGGCGAGTGTTTTGGCTAGACCATTTTCAGTTGTCTCGTGAGCGCTGGTGAATAGTCTTTCAAAATTTTTCGAGGCATAGTGCAAAGAATCTGGAATCAGACATGACCTACTCGAGTTAATATTTTTTTTTGGTTAGCAACACACAATGTACACGTGCGTTTAGGTATAAACAGAACCAAAGATAAAATGACCAAATACACCGACAAAATACATTTGTCTTTCGGTGATATCGAACAAAGCGACACCGCTTGTCCATGGCGAAATATATCGAAAATATATCGAAATTTGTGTTTCATCTTTTCGCGCCTTAAGAATCATAGTAATTTGAGATATCTTTCACTTTTGAGGAATATAACCAGTTCGCAAGATGAGGTCGAAGTTATATGTTTTAGTAGTATGCATTAATCTGGTAATTCTCTAATCGTTTTACCGGTAATAAGGTCGTGTCCCAGAGCCTTTTTTGGGCTTATGCGGTTTTTGATTGTATTCATAACTGCCCTTTACTTATACATTTTATAGGTTTTATAGTTGAATCATTCACCAATTGTTCTGGTAGCACACAGTTTTAATTTCTTCATGTGGTGAAAATACTTTCTTATGGTGGATTGCCTTTTTAAATTTCTTGTGGCTTACAAATATGGCTTGTAAAAGAAGTTATTAAACTTTCAACCAGAATTAAATTTAAGTAGGTAGTTCTTAATGGCAACCACAACATATTGATAATCTTTAAGATTTTAAAATCCTAAATTTTTTCAATATTTAAGCTTTATATTGTCTTAATGGTGATATCATAAAATTTGAAAAGAGAATATTCCAACGTACCTAATGGCTCTAATTTTACCTTTATGCTTAAATTTCTGTAAAATTATTTTTTAAATTATGATTCTACATCTAGCTTCATAAATGTCCCACCCATTAATGACATGTTAGCTATAGTATCAAGAAATCGACTATGCCCTCAAATAACTAAATAGAATGCCTGTCCGAATCCGACGATCATTCACACGACCTGATTTGGACGGGTGGATCCAACCGACATCACCTCGACAAAAATTTTGTATATGAACTGATTCTGGGCATATACTGATATATTCCCAAAAAACGAATGTTAGTTTTCTTCCTATAAAATGACTTTTGACTTTATCTAATTTTATAGAGACAAATAAAGTCTAGAAATCAAATAAAATCGGTCGCATGTGTAGTCACTTACGCGTCTAATCCCTGCTGGAAAATGCATGTAATTTAAGAATAATTTATGAGACAATATATGAGTTGAAAAATATTGGTCTTTTATCAGTATCAGTCATTTGTGTATTTAAATGGACATTTCTCCTACCATCAATAGGCTGACAATCGACTATTTATTTATATTAAATATCAACACAAACATACATTTACTTACATACTCGTACATACATTCATTTGCTAGACTGTTGTCCTTTGAAAGCTGAAGAGTATCTCCGCTTCAGGTATCTCTTTTAACTGCAGACCATTTCTGCACATTGCATAGTTCCATGCTATAGCCTGTACTAACATGGAAGATGGGTGAGCCCATGAGCTGTACATTCTAACAGAAGTTCATAGATGTTTTCAATTTAATCACCTATCGTATAGTCGAGGGGTGAACAACTTTTTTTGCATCCTGCCTTTGCTGGAATCCGAACCCGCAGTTGTTCAGTAATTTTTAAACACATGGTACATTTCTCAATTAATATTGACCGCCATTAGTAGTTGAACAATATTGGTCTTTTGTCGGTCATTTCTGTAGGTAGGAATGTGGTAGGAATGCTTAGATTATTCAGCTTGCACTGCCCTGAGGTGAACGATTATCACTTTTAATTATTTTCAATGTTATCAAGCTACGTTTGGATTTCGATGTCGCTTTGTCATAGGTAAATATATTTATATGCGCCCTTGTGATAAAAAATGCATATCTGTGTGCATGTTTTAACTCAATATTTGCAAATGATAGAAAAGTTAAATTATTGCAGCTCTCGAGAAAAGCTGATAGCCGTACGGATTATATGGCGCAGAAACGTAGGGATCCCGAATTAATTTATTGACTATAGTTCAATAGAGATGCTCTGTCCCCGATACTCTTTAATCTCATGTTGGAGTACATCTTTCGTAAAACTGAAACACCGCAGCGTAACATCTTATATCGCCAGTCCAATCAGGTGCTTGCATATACAGATGACATATGCGTGATTGGACTGAATAGCAACGGAGTGAAAGAAATACTTGATCCGCCTGTAGAGTTTTCAGCTTCAGTTGGACTTCAGATCAATGAGTCCAAAACGAAATACCTGATCTCTGGTTTTAGGAACAATGGCACACCAGATTTTAGTAGTGGCCACCACACGTTTGAGGGAGTGAGGAGGTTCAAATATTTGGGTTCTCTTATCACTCACGATAACAGTGTGGGTGAGGATATTAAAGTGCGGCTGGCCAGTCGTTCTTTGTATCCTCTAAGGCCACTGCTAAAATCTAAACACTTATCAAGTGCCGTGAAGCTGAAGCTTTACAAAGCGTTGATCAGGCCCGTTGTTATGTTTGGATGTGAAAGTTGGGCGCTGACGGATGAGTACGAGAGATGGCTCCTAACTTTTGAGAGAAGAGTCATGTTGGTGATTTACGGCCCAAAACGCGAAATAGATGGTACCTACCGAGCCCGATATTGTACATGAAATAAGATCTCAGCGAGTACGCTGGCTCGGGCACGTTCTGCGTGCTGATCCGGAAGGAGAGCCACCATATGATAGGCGCAGAGGTCGTTGCAGGCGACGATGGCTCCACGGTGTAGAGAACGACTTGGCCTCTTCAGATTGTCTTAGACAGTATGAAGACCATGCTCGGGATCGAAACCGCTGGAGCCGAATTGTTGACTCAGTAAGGGGCCAGTAATGGCATTTAAAACTGTTTTAATTAAGTTATAATTGTGATACCGCCAAGTTAACATAACCAGTATACGTAACTAAACTGAAATTATGAATTTAAAAAATTAATATAAATTCCATTGTGAAAACCTGAAATCAGCAATTTTATTGTGTGAAATTATACTCACCAATAAAACTGGCAATGCCAAATTTACAGAGGACTACGTAAGCAAATGATTTGACATCAACAGCCATGTCATGGAATTAGGTAAAGTGCAACATAGCCCAAGACAGAACAAAAATGCAAACATATAGGAAATATTGCTTTGACGGTAAATATAGTGCAAAGTGAAACCAGAGACAATAAAAGTGAACTTTACAATAAATACATCGTCGTCAAATGATAATTTAATTATTAGTATAGGTCACTGCAATGAAGAAAAATTAGTACAAACGGGAATGTACAGATATACAGTGCTGGGAAAAAAAAATTGGGCAAACAAATTTATTGCAAATTGGAGTCTTTTTTTACGAAAATTACAAAACTTTTGAAAGCAATTGGTTTATTGTTTCATTTTAAATACATGTATGATGTAATTTTTTGAAAAAAAAATTGACCTGCAATTTAGGGACAAAACCCCGAAAAATGCCAAAATATTCAAAATACGTTGATGGGTGTTAAAGTAATGTAATAAATTGAACACTATATTTTTTAATTTTTTGTTTGTGTTTTATTGATTTATAGAAGTTCAATCTTTCATATTAATATTTTGTTGGACCACCTTTTGCTTTTATTACACCGGTACAAGGCTCTGGAAGGCCCAGAAAGACAACGCCAGTGGAAGATCGTTTTATACTATTACAAGTCGCCGGAACCGTTTTAAAACTTCATCGGACATAAGACAGGATCTTGAGCGAGCAACGGGGAAAAAATGCAGCCAGCTTAGTGAGAAAAAGACTTGTTTAATCTGGTATGAGAGCACTTAAACCAGTCCAGAAGCCTGAGTTCACATTACTAGTGAAAAAATAACGTTTGCTATAGGCCCAGGAGCATGTTAATTGGACTCCAGAGATGTGGAATGATGTGATTTTCTCCGATGAATCAAAATTCAAGCTGCATGTTGGAGATGGAAGAATTCTCGTAAGGAGAAAACCTGGCGAGAGACTTAAAACCTAAAAAAGAAGGAGTTATGGTCTGGGGATGGTTTTCTGGAAATGAAACCGGTCGATTATGCTTCCTTAGTTCAAGCGTTACAGCAGCTGTTTATCTGCAGGTCCTTTAGAACGAATTTGAGCCTTCTGTGTTAAAGCTTTTTGGCGAGACTCGCAAAATTTATTTTTCAACAGTAAAACGCTCCGTGCCATACCGCCAAAATTGTGAGTAATTAATTTTGAATTGTAGATAGACAAATTGGCTTTCAGTTAAACATAAATACTTTGTTAAAAACTTGTTTTTATTTCTTATCTCTTCATTTAAAGCTAAAAAAGTACTTCGAAGAAAAAGGTATCGATGTGTTGAGCTGGCCCCCGTATAGTCCAGACTTAATCCAATTGAAAATATTTGGTCTATAATGAAGCTAGAAGTAGCAAGGAAACACCCAGAATCGATTGAAGCTTTAAAAAGTTTGTTGATGATGATTTCGGAATCCATATCTCCTGCGACTTTGAAAAATTTATCAAATTCAATGAATCGGAGGTGTACCTCCTGAAAGATTGAACTTCTATAAATCAAAAAAACAAAAAAATAAAAAATAAGTGTTTAATTTATTACATTACTTTAACACCCATCAATGTATTTTGAATATTTTGGCATTTTTCGGGGTTTTGTCCCTAAATTGCAGGTCAATTTTTTTTTCAAAAAATTACATCACACATGTATTTAAAATGAAACAATAAACAAATTGCTTTCAAAAGTTTTGTAATTTTCGTAAAAAAAGACTCCAATTTGCAATAAATTTGTTTGCCCAATTTTTTTTCCCAGTACTGTATAACTGTTTAACCTAAAAGAAAAAGAGGCCCGCGATCAGCAGCACGTGTTACGTCCGGTGGCCTCCACACCAAGGCACCAAAGCGGAGTAGAGGTTCATGAACTACAACACGTGCCTACATAGAAATGTGACAACGTCCGGCATAACACCTAAAAATGCAAATATGCAAAACGTGCATGAGAACATCCGGAATAAATAAAATACTAAATTAAAATCATCAAAATTTCATAATTGTAAATCGTGTACATAAATTTGTAAAATCAACAAAATTACATTTTTTTAAATTAAATCAAACAACATTAAATAAAATTAAATTCAGATTGATTGTAACTCTAAAACAGAGAAGTTTAAAAAAAAAATAATTGTTATGTAAAAATTCTAATTCTTCAATAATAAAAAAGTTCAATTAAATTAATTTTTATATACACGACTGCTGAAGAAACATAACTCGCGCTTGACAACCGGTTTTCTAGCTTATGGTAGAAACCGAAGAACATGATGATCCACCTTCCGATAAACCTAAAACGGAAAAACCGGCACCAAACTATTTGAGGGAGGAATTGAACACATGATTTAGTAAAAATAATTGAAACAATAACCGAGGGAAATGGGAAATATAAAAGAAACTAAAATACAACCGCTTTGTATTGATTCATACAGAGCATTGGTTAATCACTTTCATTGGTAAGCAATTTTATACGTGCCAACTAAAAAGTCGGAAAGATTTGGTGTCAACGATATACATGCTGCTCTCGCTGCTGAAAGCTTCCAATATAATAAATAACGATAAGGTACCTCAGCCTATGTTTCGTCTCAAATTAGAAGCCGACAATAAAAAAGCTAAAGAACGGAATCTGATATACAATTTAAGATATTAATTGCATCGAAGACCTTGTGTCAGATGTTAAGTGTCAAAAACACGGCCACAACAAAACGTACTGCACGCTAAATGATGTTTTCGTTATTTGTATTGTATCTATAACTCCAAACAAAGCAATAAAATTAAAATCGATACTTCTGTGAAAAAAATGTGACAATTGCGGTGGAAATCACACGACAATCTATCTAGAACTTAAACGAAGAATCAGTTCTAGACAGCGAGCTCAGCAACGAATGTTTAAATTACACTCATCAGATAAAACAGAAGTGTAACAAGAAGAACTATTTGCTAATCTTCAAAATAGAAACCAAATATAGCAACTGTAAATAGTAATGTGCATCCTGGAGTTTCATATGCAAGTACTCTTAAAGATGGCGCTCAAAAAGTTCAACCAAATGTAGAAAGAAATATTTGTTTAATATGCAAAGCTTTTTGGGGATGATGGAGAAAACCATGGATCTACGAGTATATATAATAATGCAAAATATGACAACGGTGATGCAGATAGTCGCCTAAAACCAAAAATTACTGACAACACAAAGCTGAGCTACAAGCATTTCTTACCGATCACTCTACTTATGATACTAAGCCTCCGGATGGCAAAGCACATGGTGATACTGCTATATTGACTAAAATATAAGATTAAACATTGAGCTTAGGAAATATCACAAAGACCATATCCAAGCAACGAATATTTACGTGGAAGAGTGCAAAGGGTTAACACCTCTATGAAGCTATGGAGGAGTAGACAATGGATTACACATCAGCCGGACATTCTACATGCTGATCTACGAATAAAAACAAAATTTCTGATTTAATTGACTCTTGTGTTACTAAAGGTATTGCTCGTACGAATAATATCCATAGGAACCAATCCAAGGAAAGCGGAAAATTCGGCGGTAATGGGAACAGCATACACACTCTCGACAACACAAAGATCACATTACTCATTGTGGAAAGATACAAGAAATTTAAAAAGACCAGCAATCTCGATTCCACCCGTAAGACTACCAGATGGAAATTGGGTGGGAGACGATGAAGAAAAAGCGAACTCTTTCGCGATTCACCTTAATAAAGTGTTTTCACAGCATGTGGAAATTAACAACTGCGTACTAATTGGTGAATGACTCGACTGTAAAAGCTAAAGGCGTCAGGACACGATCTTATTAGGTAAAATAATTAGAGAATTACCAGATAAACGCATACCACTAATAACTATATCTTCAACGCTATCATGCGAATATTTCTCATAAGTGACAGAAATCTCAAATCATGATGATTCATAAGGCTGATTATGATTCAGCATCCTTCCCACAATCTCAAGGTTATTTAAAAAAATGTTATTAAATAAACTGAAACCAATATACTAGAAGAACGACACCTTATTCCAGACTGTCAATTTGGTTTCCGAAACCAACATGACACTATAAAGTTGTTGCACAGAATTGTAAATGCCTACAAACTCACTTTGGAGCAAACGAAATATTATTTTTCTGTCTTCTTGGATATTGCACAGTCTTTGATAAAGTTTGGCACGATGGACTAATTTATACCGAATAATTTTCATGCAGTCCTCGAACACTATCTACATCAAAGACAATATCTAGTGAAACAAAATGAAGCAACTACTGGATTAAATGATATTAGCGCAGGCGCCCCATAAGGCAGCGTTCTACGTCCAGTGTTATACTTGTTGCACACAGCTTATTTACCCATTATCAACAAAGTAATTGTATCAACATTTGCTGATGACAAAGCCGTTTTGATGAACACAAAAACCCAGAAATTTCCTCAAGAGAATTGCAATTAAACAAAATTGAAGGTTGGCTATAAGGACATGGCGAATTAAAGTGAAACAATAACATTCACATAATTGACTTGGAAAAACATATTCAAACAAAACGCAATCAACTAAAAATACAATTCTCAAAAATGTATTCGCTGTATACATTTAGTAAGGTGCTACTACACTAAGCGATATTAATGCCCATATGCGCATCAAATACAGAACTTCTGCAACGAACTCAAGCAAAATTACTTCGCAGTATTACAAACACTCCGAGGTATATTCGAAACACTGACATACATGCAGAATCTATTCACTCCTGAAAAGTCCGATGATGTACAATTAATGACTTCTAAAAATAAAGGATATCCTAAAATCAAAACATTCGACTTAAGCATTCATCCACTCGTATATTAACTATAATCTTCTTTCCACACACTTACGGATGGGTATATGCGGGACAACTGAATCTCGAAACATCTAAAAATAACCGTAAAAAGGATAACAGAAAAACCAAAATTGAGAAAATGGTATATGGTGCAAAAAGCATCTTTCGGCAATTTAAATCGATTTCGACTAAATTTTATTTCCGAAGTTATCGTGACACACATATACACACACGCACAGACAAAAAGGGACAAATTATTGAGAAAATTAAATTTTATTGGAAAACTTTTTCATTTTGAGCGTTTTTCGATTTCATTTTCTTGATGTGTCAAATAAGTCTTAATTTTATGTATATCATCTCGAACCTATATCTTCAATACATCTCTCCATTTATCGGTTGTACGCACACAAGTTGATCTGCAAGGATGATACGAAAATTAAATCGGTTTTGTCCTTATTTTTTTATACATTTCCATTAAATTAAAGTGCTTTTGGTATACGGATTTGTTGTAGAACTTTTTTGTGTTTGCGTGTGGTCGTAATATTTCCATTTTGGTTGCTTTTCAAATAGGTGTTGAATAGTCTTTCCAATTGATTTTCTATATACTTTGATCTGAGTGGGTCTTAGGGACGTTACAGAAACAGGTACATTTTCGTAAATCATTTGAAATTACCTTTGAATAATTTTGCGGAAGACAGAATTCGACTGAAAAGTAATTGGATGCTAATATTTTGGGCTCCAGGCAGTGTATAGCTGGGAATTCGCTGCGATTTTACTCTCTAGGAATTTTGGTCGTCTTTCCGTAAAAGTCTACCATAGGTTCGGTTAGGTAAGTCTACAATACTCGAATATGGCGCCATGTCTAAATCATCACTTGCAACATTTATCGTCTATATAGATACAATCAAATGTCTGTTGATGTTGATTTTGTTCATTTCAGATTTGTATAGGTCTGGAAATCGTGAAAAGTGTGAATCGGATTGTCATCTCGGTTCATCAATATATCCATGGGCCAACCAACCCAGAAATGTTTTGCTGATGGCATCACCATTTTAGGGACTATATAGATAATTTTACGGTTGACGTAGATCGAATACATTTCCACAATTTTGTCGATTTGGATAGACTGTGTTTGTCTATATTGTATTTGTATTTGAATGTCTGAATATAGCGTTCTCCAATTATCTTCGTCGATAATTGAGACTGTCAACGCGTCATTTTCAGTCCTGTAAGTTTGACTGCTACAATTTTGATAAACGGTTTTTGATAGCACTTGCGGGTCGGTTGCACTTTTTCGATATTTGCATAACTTTAGCACTAGACACAAAAAATCTCATTTTCGATTTGCATATCAGCCTTGTGGAATTTGCGACAACAATCAAACAATATATAAATATCTACCGTACAGTAGTGATTCGACTTCAGGGCGCTCTCGTAAAGATTTTAAATGCCTTATTTTTTTAAAATTAGGTCCAAAAGTGCGGCTCTCTGCTTGTCGGGTCCTGTTTCTTCACTAAAGATATCGTACTAGTTGTCATTAGTTTCACTAAAGATATCGATGTGTTGACCCTCTCGTACTGGAATAACTTACGAGAATTTCAAAATTAGACTTTTGGCGAATTTTTTGACCAATAGGACAGTTTGATTTTTCCACCCTTATATACGGTATACGCGTACATAGACGGGTGGCGCCTTTTCTCCATTCAAAGTGAAAAATAATTATTTTAATGCCAATATATACATATATTCTCGTGTCTGTTTGCTAGACTCCGAGCATTACGTAGCAGTTTACGCCACTTACGAACCAAGAGTAAAATTGCCAGCGGGACTATCGCTTCAAATCGATATTCCATTTCGTACATGAACCCTAATAAAAAATTGCACAATTCGAATCACCTACTATAGATTGTTCGAGTTTTCGTTCATGACTTTTGGGACAAATTGACGGAATTGAACATTGGTTTTTCCATATCCAGACAAATTATGCATATTACCTTCATTTGTCGCACCTTCGCACCTTGTTACCATCATTTGTCGCACTTATTGCAAAAAATACGGGGGCGCCGGACCCAGGTTTGGGCGTAATTCGAGCTCAACGCATAGAAAACACGGGTTGTCCACCTGCGGATGGCTTGTTTCACTTTAATTTCAGAAGACAAACAATCAAGAGGAACTTTGCCTTGGTCGTTTCCTATTCCAGTTCTAGGAAGAATGCATCACCCGTCCTAGTTTGGCATACAGAAATGTTGACATTTTCTCGGATCTAACCAAACCTCTGAATACATAGTTTGATCGAAAGTGCCGAGTCTAGTTTTATTCAGAGTAATCGGCGTTCCTTTCATACTTTACTCATCGGTCTACGGCTACCTCATATATTGTCCTTTTGACAGAGCCCGAATATGCCAGCAGGCTAAATGTAATACACTGATTTCCGTTTCCCTAGGTATTTCAGCGATTTGATCTTGCGGTGATCTAATCGATTTTTTTATTTCTTGGTGGGAATAGGGTTTGCGGTTACACCATAACTTACTAAATATTTCTATAATTAGTGATGGCCCCAATCAACACTGTATATAGGACATGTATAAGTTACGCTGGTTGAGGTGTTCCAGCTCCGGTTATTATTTCAACCTCCTGGGCAGGATTGACAAATAGAGTCGTTTCTTTCTTAAGTTTTATCGGATTTTAAAAAATTCATCAAAATTTATGAAACTGTGAATTTTAGAAAAAATTTCGAACCTCTATTTTAAATATATATTTATATATTGTAAATTTACCAATTTTAAAAAATCTATTCTGCGATGAGAAGCTAATTTTGACATTTGCAACTCTGAATTTTAATGCGGTTTTGAAAAACTAAAAATGTTTAAATCTTTTAAGCTTTTTAATTAAATTTTAAAATTTGAAAATTTCGATACTACTTTTCTCCAAACATTGCAACATTCAAAGTTCATGAAGTTTATGAGTTTAAACTAGAATTTCGGGATATTTTAAAAATTTTGAATTTTCAAGTGTAAGTACGATGATTTTCCGAATATTTGAACATCATTCGAATTATAAAAAATTGAAATAAAATTTGGATATTTTACAAATTTCCGTAAATTTTCTAAGTCGCCAATAATTTTTAGAAAATTTTCGAATTAGTACCCAAACTTTTACATGACAAAACTTCGATGAATCTGTTGGAACATTTCTTTTCTTTGGAGATAAGAGTGTTCTTTGACATTGATGTTGTGCCTGTAATCATTAACAGGAGCTCATTGGTGATAACGGCGGTGCCGTCAAAAGCTTTCCATTCCGTCCTATCTCTCTAATTCCAGTAGTAATTGAAAGCACTGCAGCCTGGTTACGTACTGATTACTTCCGTCGAGATGTCAAGTTGTCATGCTTCTCACCTTTGACAGAATCAGTGGGGCAGGCCGAAAAGTACTTACCATCTCCGTCTACAAATTCGCTTAGCTGCCCTCCTAGTAAGAGTAGCCTTAGTTTTCCTCGCAATTGTCAGACGTTGTTACACATCATTATGGGCTATATATTGTTGCTCAACTGCAAGACGACACTCGACATCAAACAAATCATTCTTGGGTCTCAATTTGACTATACCTAAGGTCTGTTGAGCACCACTGACAACCGAAGTTTTCTTTATACCCCCCGCAGTTTCGAGTCGGTAGTCCGGACATATGTTTACACACAAGGCGGTCTGATTTCTGTCAGCTCTAGCATTAAAGTCCTCAATTACATCCCATCAGATCATCCAAGTCATTGTAAAATGAGTCTTTATCTTGAGGCTGGCTGCCTTTTGTGGGCACATTTATACAAATTATCGACCGGTTGGCTAACTTCATGCACAAGCGAAGCTTACACAATCGGTTATTGAGTGTGTGTAAATACAAAACAGCCTTCTTTACCTGCGGCCCAGAAAGAAATTTCCGAGGCCATTTCCACTGTATAACAACGTATAGCACTGGGACACATAGTCTCCTCTTTCTTGTATGTGATAAGGCCATCCTCGTTGTACTTTATAAACAGGTTATTTTTTTACGGATCTGAGTCGTCAGCCCAGCGATCCAACCGTTTAGTTGCCTCCTACGACAAGCAAAGGATACTGTGGTGGTATTCTTGGAAAAGTTTGCGAGACATGTGTGCCCCCCGACAACATGGGCCAAAATTATTTTTTAAATACTGTGAACATAAACTAAAATACTTTTCTATAAAAGCTGATTTTTGTATCAAAATTGAATTTATATGAAGTGATTAAGTTAAATCTAAAGCATTTCCAACAACCGATTTTTGTTACTTTATTGCTTGATAAAAACTTTTCACCATCCTTCTCTGGCTATGCACGAGTATATCCTCTAAACGATAATGAAATGAATTAAGGAGATATACACGACCATATATGTATATGCACGAACATATGCATTAAAGTGGAATTGAAACTAATTTGGCACACCACACATAAAAACCATTTTGTGTATATACAAACAGACAGATAACTTAATTGGACGATTCCTGCTAAATCGTATGTTCTATACGTATGTATACATTGTATTCGACACAAAATGTTTTTGGTGCTAATTGAAACATCTCGTTGAACATTTTACTTTCCAATTTTATATCGTTGTATCGCTTTTGTGTCGATTAACAAAGTAGAAAATTGTTTATTCCATTCAATCGATTCTCAGCTTCTGTATAGATGTGTACAGTACATACACATATACATACGAGTATACATACATATATAGTATATATTGTAAGATGTTAGATACTTTTTTGTATCCCGCGCATATTACATTCAAGCTCTATAAATATAAAATAATTTATGGTGAAGGATTTACGAATATTTTCGTGGAATTATAATCTTTAAGTTATTAAATTACATGGTTGGATGGTGCATGAAAATAATTCTTTGCAAAATTTTGTATATTTTCCGATTTTATATATATACGAGATAGAAATCCTTTTCTGGGTGGAAAATCGTATTGGCTGTAAGAACGCACCCTAAATACGGTATACACGTCTAAATATACGTGCTAAACCATTCCAATATGCGAAATTCAAAATAGTGAAAATTCTTAAATTGTTGTTGCTTAAAGGTACAATTTCAAATAACAGAAACCTTATAATTTACTTGCGGCTTACGGTCATACGACATACGACATTCGTACCAAGAATATTTCATTGTTCCCCATTTAGCTTACTTCCTATTGTGAATGAGCTTGAAAATTTGGACTATACCAGCTCTTTCATCCCTTACATACAAATTTAATACACAAAGATCTGGGGATATGTGAATGTGTGTCACATTCACTCTTCATTTACTGAATGGGGATTTTCAGAAGCCCGCGTGTGGTATATTGTTGTCTTAATCTGTGCTCTCACATTTGTGTCAATACTCTATTCATCGTTGACTGGTCCGAAAAGTGGTAAAAATTCACTGATTATAGCTTTTAATTTTTGCTTTGTTTCTTTATCCAAATGGTTATCACTGATTTCAATGTTATTGAATTGGGTTGAAATTTTCTTTCTTAATGGGATGTCGATGCCTAAACTATGGAGATGGTTAAGATATTTTGTCTCCTGTCTATCATCGCCTCTAATTTTTTTAATTTACGAGTATCATATCGAGTATTCATCCACTTCCATCGGTATTAGTGGCTTGGGGTGTTGCGCCCTTTGTGGTGTTCCAATGTTTTGTTGTTGTTGATTTATACCGTATCTCATGTTGCTTATGCTGCAAGGATAATCTTGGAGGAGATGTTGGTGTTACTGATAGGTTTCGGAAATTGAGATTTTGGATTTCCAGACATGATGAATATGCTTCGGGTCGAATTTCCGATCTTTGGATACGAAGCACTCTGGACAATTCTGCTGATAACCTTCTTATAAATACGTCTAACACACGGTTTCTATATATCTCAATTAGTACCCTCATTGAGTCTATGTTATAATTAAGTGGTGGTTGAAGTTCGTGTAGAATTCGTCTATGCTTCTATTCTCTTGCATTAATTTGCTAAGTTGATATTCCAGTGTACGTTGGTCTCGCTTATGCGCATAGTGCAGTGACAGGCAGTTCTTAATTTCATTCCAATTTCCATTGAAGGTGTTGCACGATATAAGAGTCCACGATACCTATGATCTTTTAACGTTAACTTTGGAGGATAACGCAATATATATATAGGTTTTCCTTTTACTATCGTAATCTTCCGGTATATGCTTTCTGCACCGCGTTGATCGTAGCTCTGCACCAACCACACCAGGCGTGAGTCACTTTAGTGATGCTGGTAAGGCGCCAGGCCTAGACAACATCGAGGTCGAAGTGATATAACGTGCTTGGCATATTGTAGGGCCCTGTATCACGAACTTTATGAATACTTGTCTTAATAAAGGAATATTCCCCAAAGCATGGAAAAATGGTAAATTAGTTATCATTAGGAAAACTGGAGATATAGGTGTCAAACCGATCCCAAATCTTATCAACCAATCATGCTGTTGCCTGTCCTTGGTAAACAACTCGAAAAGTTAATTGCCGGCAGGTTAATGGACATATTTCAAAGAAGTGGTACCTATAGTGACATAAACAGTTTGGCTTCAGAGAAAATAGATCCAAAGAGGTCGCAATGATCAAATTGATCAATATGTCAAAGAGTCGGACCAAAAGTACAATCTGGGAGTATTCCCAGATGTATCCGGCGCGTCCAACCACTGTGATTTCAAGTCATGGCACACTTGAAAAAATGGTCAAGAAAGGATGTCCGCAAGGTTCCATCCTTGGTCCACATCTTTGGAATATTGTCTTCAACGGAAGCATGAACCAGGAAGTTCAAGAAGTAGCATTTGCGGACGATAAGGTAATGAGCTGTCCTCAGAAAAGATAGTCATGATCCAACTTAAAGGTTCACTGGACATTAGAAGACGACCATTGGTTTCCGTAAATGGCCAAAGAATTAAGATGGTGAAAAATGTCAAATGGCTAGGAGTTGACTACGATGAACGACTTGGAGTCACTTCACATGTCATAAGGTCCAGATCAGGCCAACTGATATCGCTTCGACGGCACCATATTGGTATGGTCGTGGGAGCTATAACGGGACATTGTCTCATTGGGATACATGCGAGCAGGCTAGGTGTCCCTGCCCATGATTTCTGCCGCAGCTACGGTGATGAGGAGGAGGAGGAAAGTGTACTCCATCTGCTATGCACCTGTCCTAGTCTAGCGTACAGCAGGAAAACATTTATGGAAACTTCCCCTTTAAACGACCTCACGGATCTCAGTAATATCGAGATCCGGGGCTTTAAACGCTTCTTGGTAAGCTCAGGATGGTTTAACGAGTGAGAGGAGGCAGCTCGAATGTGGTATAGCTATACGGACCAATTTTGTGTCTATGCTATTCCTTTAGTACGGCCACCCTTACCTAACCTAACCTAACTTCACATGTCAAAAGAGTCGCGGAAAATAGTAAGAAGGTTTCCCTGTGCTAAAACGAGTTGCTAAAGAGAACTGGGGCCTCAAGCAATGAATACTATCAATAATATATGAAGGCCTAGTGGTATTTTCATTAACAACGCGTGCGCGACTTAGTGCCCAAAGAAGTATCTTGCTTGGAATTACCAAGGCTTACAGAACGGTGTCAACTGACGCCGTCCCTGTCTTGGCTGGCATGATCCTACTCTTAAATGAGAAAATTGCCAACTACAAGATAAGGAAAAGACAAAATGTGAGCTACGGAAACGTTTATTAGTTCAATGTGGGCGTTGAGTGGCAGGGATTAGGGTGACTTAATTTGAATTGTAAATATGTCATGTAGGTACACGCGCATTACACGCGAGCCGTTGATAGATGCGCATTCCATGTTTTGATTTTATGATTTCCCATAGAATGCAGAGGCATAACTTGATGATTTAGCTCTATCTTGTACTTAACTGGTAATTGCTCCGGGCCCTGCGGTCAGATTAAATAAAGGGCCACCTAACAAATTCCTACCAAAATCGTTTTATAGAATCTCATGTTCAATTGAATTCTGCTTCCATATTTGGACTAGTACCTCCCGAGCCAAACGTCAGAACTTGAAATACTGCGCTATTTGCTCAGAATAATGCGAGTGATATGCTGTAATTCTATAAATTGTTTTAATTTCAGGTGAAAAAAAAAAATAAAAACTCCCCTAGTTAACTTTCTGTAAATTTGTGAAATTTGAATATTGGAATAATTGGAGGGATGTCCTAAATTTCAAAAAATCTCTATGTGAGTCAATACAAAATTAAAAATTCAGATTTTGAATTTTATCTTCAGAATCGTATACGAAATTTATCGAATTTTAAACATTTTTCTCAAGAACTTTTTCAAATGTTCCGAGTTAAAGTTCAGAATGCCAGCCTCGTTGGCACAGTTAGTACCGTGCTTGCTGTATCATTCAATTGTTTCGGGGTCGATTCCCGATGGGGACCAAAAATCACAGCTGGGTGTTTTTAATGTTTAAGTATGTGTGTTTGTCTGGGTATTGCACCGTGGGCCCATTTGTGGCATCGAGTTTTGAAGTGATCCACCCAACTTTAATTTACCAATTTTTTTACCAAAAGTTCAGAATTGTAAACGTCAATTTTTCGAATCTTGCAACGAGTGAATCAATACAAGTGAAATAATCATTATAATCGAAACCGAATTTTGAAAATTCTGGATTTATTTAAGTTGTTTTAAATTTTGGAAATATTACAAATTGACGAGTTTTTGAACGTTTTATATGTAGATTCAATATTTTCAATGCATCTCTTAGTTATAACAAATTGGTTTAAAACTGCAGGCTAGCAAGATCTGTTGGAGGCTAACAACTAAATTTAAAAAATTTAGTTATTGTAATTTGAAATTTTGCAATTAAGACAAGTATTTTACCAATGTATGTCTTTTGAACTTTATTCAAACTGAAACTGTTGTGCTGGATTAGCTAAATAGAAAAAGAATTTAGACGAGTTTATGAAAGCATAACTCGTTTCGCACTTTTCTAATAAGCGTGCCATATAGCTAGAATCCATCACATATAGACTGTCTGTAGCATTATTGTCAATCATAATTAGGATGTGAAATAAGATATTTAATGGCAACCCTAAGAGCTTTCTTACCTACCCAACAACCTTGACTTTTGACATCAGTTTTATACATTATGACGATTTTTTAAAAATTCACTGAAATTTGTTAAATCGCCAAAACTTTGTAATTTCAATTCTTAAATTAATTTTCAGAATCGTATACGTATTTTAAAATTTAATTACGAAATTTAAAAGCCTTAAAAAAATTTCAAAACCGAGTTAATACTATTTCGAGTATAAATTCAGAATTGTAAAGGTCAAAATCACATCTCATAGATGTCATTTGAATATTTACAAAAGTAATTTTATTTTATAACTTTTTATGTCATCATTATCAACAATGTCTGAATCATAAATACGTTTTTCATCAATTTATTATTAATTTTGTCCCTTTGAGGCATACTAGGATCCGGCCTTGAGTAAATATATTTATTGTATAGGAGAGTTGTAGAGCATAGTATGGCTAGTTAAAATTAAATTTAAAACGGTATGGAAGGACCGTCAAGTTGCCTCACTTGTAATGCACGTTTCAATTACCAAGATGGTGATTCATTACCAAGATGGTGATTCATAATTTGAAAATAAACTTTTTCGAATTTCTTTTTATACAAGAAGCTACATTTTATTGATTTAATTCGTAAGGCTGAACATTTCGCATCCAGGAAATTCCACGCCAAACATATTATGACAACATGCAATAGTCAATTTCTTTCGTTATCAATTGTTGACAACGCGGGGTGGGAAAGTTAGCTGAAGTTAAATGGTCTACAAACAGCTTAAATGTCATCCTCACGAAGTGCACCCTGCTAGGTAACTAACGAGGCTCTGGCAACCGAGACACGGCAGTACAACCGACTATTGAGAATTTAGTAAATGATGTTCTCAAACCAGATCCACTACCAACTCGTACTGGTCAGAATGGTAGATGCTCCATGTCCAGTAAAACAAACAATAAGTACAACAAATTCAGGTAATTGTACCCCAGGTGGTAACCTAGCTAAACACCTGACAAATCCACTTTCTAACGAGGCTGGTTCAACGGTTTATGGGGTGAGCCAAAGTATTTTGGGGGCAACCCAACCCTCCCAACAAGGAGTTAAAAGATGCTCTAAATGTATAGTATTATCTGAGAAAGAAATCACTAAAAAATGATACCAATGGTACCAATGATTTTGAAAAGCCCTTTAGGCCTTTCAAAGCCTTTTAGGCCGAACAAATTTTAGAATCTTCTATTGTCATTGGAGTTAAGCCTGCATGCAAAATTTCAGCTCAGTTGGACTATCGCAAGTGGTTGAAAAAAAGCCTTTTAGGCTTTTCAAAGCCTTTTAGGTCGAAAAAATATTATAATTTTGTATTGTCATCGGAGTTAAGCCTGCATGCAAAATTTCAGCTCAATTGGACCATCGCAAGTGGTTGAAAAGTTGATTACAAAATTTGACGATACAAACAGACACACATAGAGTGAGCTAATATAAGCGTAGTAAATACTACAAGATATTCTTAATAGAATCCGGCCTTGACATCATGGCACATAATCTAAAAATTCTTGCATGGAACTGCAATGGTATATTGCAACGACCACATGAAATACAATAATTGCTTGATTTAGAAGAAATAGATATACGCTTATTATCTGAAACAAACCTTACTACTCAAAGTCATTTAAAAATTCGTGGCTACGAAGTTCACTCAGAAGTATATCCTGATAATAATGCGGTGCCGTGATTATAAACAACAAAAACTTGAAAGTGATGAATTACAAGCAATTAGCGTTAGCATTAATACCCGCAACCACAAAGTAGTGGTAGCCGCAATATATTGCCCACCGAGATATAACTTCAAAGAGAATGCTTATACTCATTTCTTCAATCAGTTAGGTGAACAATTCATAATCGGGGGTGACTTTAACGCTTAACATACAGACTGGGGATCAAGACTAACAACAACAAAAGGGAAAGAGCTTCATCAAGCAATAATTAAATACAACTGCAACTGGCATTCTACTGGAAAACCGACTTATTGGCCCAGCGATCAAAATAAAACACCAGACCTTATTGACTTATCACTCAAAATTGTTTGAGAACTATTATTAAAACGAATTAAACCAGAAATTGTAAAATCAGGAGCTGTTCCGTCCCATCAGTTTGGATTCAAAACACTCCACAAAAAGATTTGTTCATCCATATTCCTGGACATAGCGCAGGCATTTGACAAAGTCTGGATGGTTTAATATTTAAATTGGAGAAAACTCTGCCATTTGAGTATTGCGAACTGTTAAAGTCATATCTGAAAAGAAGATACTTTAGAGTTAAACAGGAAGGAGTTTACTTTAGCATAAAAGAAGGTGGTCCCGTAGGGGATTGTCTTAGGGCCATTCCTTATCGTACTGTTTACAAGCAACTTACAGCAGACGAACAATACAACTACCGTTGGTGACACAATCGGTAAATATGGCAAATAACCATAAATAATATACAAGATTGGCTAGCTAAATGGAGAATTAAAGTGAATGAATCGAAATCTACTCGCATTAACTTCACTAATAGATCAATAGAACCACTACCTGTGACTCTCAATAATATTCCTGTCCCACATGCAAATCAAGCAAAATACTTTCATATGAACCTCGATGCAAAGTTAAAGTGGAAAGTACACGTGAAAAAAAAGCAAAAGAGTTTCAATTAAAATATAGAAAAATGTACTGGTTAATTGGAAGAAACTCTCAGTTATCCATTCATAATAAACTTATGCTTTATAACCAAGTGCTCAAGCCGGTCTGGACATATGGTATTCAGCACTAAACAGATAGTTAAACGATTTCAATATAAAGTCCTCAGAGGGATTGTAAACGCCCCTTGGTACACACGTAATACTGACCTTCAAAGAGATTTCGGAATAGACACAGTCGTAAGTGAAAAAAAGAAGTGTGCACAAAAATGACAGGAGACGCTTCATCATCACCCTAACATCGAAGCTGTAAGACTACTTCATCAAGACTGTATCGTACTCAAGACTGTAGAAGACTCAAAAGACGAAAACCTTTTGAGTTACCTGAATAGTCCACATAATGCAAAATCATCCGAAACAATAGTCAATATATTAGAGTTCGAGAACGTTAATCGAATCTTAATTGCGATAGATATGAAAAATCTAATCAAATTACCAATGTACATATATTCAATTATCTGCAACATGGGTCATCATCAAGTCTCCTCAAAGAATGATTTTCGTTCATAAATGGCCGTCGTAATGTTTGTCGTAGAAGTATGTCAGATACAAAAACTAAAAAATTTTCACGCATTTCCAGGGTTATCTATCGAGGTAACGTTTTACGGTCTGTCGTCCAGTCAAAATCACTGGCGTAGATTACGCTGGTTCAACGCACATCAAATCAAAATATATGGTCGAGGAATGATTTCAGATGAAGAATGTGTTTGTTACCAAGTGCTTACAGAAGTAGTGTTTGACATGATTTTGGGTGTCCAACATAAACTCTATCAAGTACCACTTCTAACGAGCAATTGGGTGCAGTACCATGACGTTCTAGGAGTTATAATTTTGCTGTTTACCAGGGCACTTTCTAAGTATTGATCATGTTTAAAAATATCTTTTAAAGATGCTATCGATATTCAAGCACATTTCGTCACAACTGGAATGATATTTGCACAAACGAAAGCATAACCAAATTTACAAAACCATCCAACATAATTTCCATCCACATAAATTCAATTATCCGTATATTGATGTTCGCATTGTTGTTTCTACATCTACAAAGCTAAACCAAAACAAACAATCTACCCTTCTCTAAGAAAGTGTTGTGAATATACACGCACACAGTATCTTAGTGTCTTATAGCATATCTAATTTACAAACTTTACAGAAACAATAATAATTTTTTGAATGAAATTTGCATACTTGGCCAAATTTCAATTTTGTCGATGTTTTTTATGTTTGTTATATATTCGAGTACAACTTGAATATTGAATATTTTGTGTAGTAGCACAAAAAGGTTAAATTCGTTTAACCTTATTTAATTTTTATTTTTGTGTACGTTAAATTTAACAAATTGCGATAAAACTCAATATAATCGTTAAAATAAATTATTTCAATTTTATACCACGAATTGAAATCGAATATAAATAAAATATAATTTAATTAAAATTGAAATAACAGCCCCAGCGTATATACATAATGGAAATATAAATATATGTCACAGACATATTTGTTTTGTGCATATTGGTTAGTGCGAACCATGTACGATATAGATTATAAATTTGCTATACTGACCAAAAACACTGTTTAGATTATTAATTTGTATTTTAGTTTTTCATGAATTTTCATCCGAAAACAATTTCGATTGCGACACGATTTTTTGGTTATTCATATACATAATATGATTGTATGTATGTATACGTACTACATAGTCATCTGTGTCGACTGCCGTAATAAAATATTAATATTTTCTCATAAAAACTACTTACATAAAATTATGATGTGGCCACAGACTGCTCGACACGTATTCCCGCGCACATAAAATTTATGTTAAGATAATTTATTTGGATTCAAGTTTATATCTTATACAACTCGTACGCAGTGTGTGACAGGACAGATTTATCGGTATTCAATTTTTTGTTGAAATTTTTAAAGTGATTTGTACGTTTTTAAACATGTGCCAAAAAAAAAACTAACTTGTGGTGTTTCTCTCGGCTTGCGTCTTTTGTAATAGTTTTAATGTATTTTTTTATTTTGTTCGTTTTGTAGTTTTTCATTCATCTTTCCATGAAACATAATTTGGTAATGTTATTCATGTGCTGCGATAATGATACAACAAAAAAACAACACACATTTATGATGTGAGAATGGGCTACAAATTACAGGCGACCACCAAAAAATATGTTAGAGAGAATAAAATGTAAACACATGCGCTTTGATAATTGAAAAGGGGGCACGAGTATATTGTTAGTGTGGATGTACAAAAACGTGCAGTGTTAGAGGTGAGGTGGTCGATCAAACAATTTTTTTAAATATATCAAGTGCGTTACGCAACAAATTAATATACATATACGGCTGAAACGTATGAAACAGCAACGAACTTGAAAGAATGGGGCGACTTGCCACGTGTTGCTTTAATTGGTATTTATGATTTAACGATGTCTATTTGAATATCACACTGAATTTTTCATATAATTGGTTGGGAATCTTCTGAATCTGATAATCCGATAACCCGACAAGTTTATGTAAATGTATATCTTAAATTAAACTACCAAGTACCAAGTACCAAGTACCAAGTACCAAGTACCAAGTACCAAGTACCAAGTACCAAGTACCAAGTACCAAGTACCAAGTACCAAGTACCAAGTACCAAGTACCAAGTACCAAGTACCAAGTACCAAGTACCAAGTACCAAGTACCAAGTACCAAGGAGCAAGTACCAAGTACCAAGTACCAAGTACCACGTACCAAGTACCAAGTACCACGTACCAAGTACCACGTACCAAGTACCAAGTACCAAGTACCAAGTACCAAGTACCAAGTACCAAGTACCACGTACCAAGTACCAAGTACCAAGTACCAAGTACCAAGTACCAAGTACCAAGTACCAAGTACCAAGTACCAAGTACCAAGTACCAAGTACCAAGTACCAAGTACCAAGTACCAAGTACCAAGTACCAAGTACCAAGTACCAAGTACCAAGTACCAAGTACCAAGTACCAAGTACCAAGTACCAAGTACCAAGTACCAAGTACCAAGTACCAAGTACCAAGTACCCAGTACCAAGTACCAAGCACCAAGTACCAAGTACCAACTACCAAGTGCCAAGTACCAAGTGCCAAGTACCAAGTACCAATTGTAATTTGTTCGAATATGTTTTACAAGAATACCAGCACAATATCGTTTGTTTGTCGTAGGAGGCGACTAAACGGTTGAATCGCTGGCCTGACGAACCGCGTCCGTATAAAAAAAGAATCTGTTATAAAGTCAACAAAACGAAAAATGGATTCCGCCAAAATAACACCGGATCCCCACTCAAGTACTCGGACATGAGTTTTAGGATCGGCACGTGGAACGAGCAGTCACTTAAGAAACAATGAGCGTTGGAGAGCCGGACTCGGCTGGAACTCGTTACTATTCAATAAACTTGCTGGCCTAAAACTGGAAACCATGTGTCCCATGGCTATACGCTGTTATTCAGTGGAGATGACCTCGGAAATCTTGGAGCTGGATTTTTTTTGGTCCGCAACCTGTTATAATTTGTGTAAATATGCTCACACAAGGCAGCCAGCCCCATGATAAAGAGTCATTTTACAATGACTTGGACGATTTGATGGGATCTGAAGGGTTTTCCAATAAGAGGTTTCAGTTTGATATTAAAAAAAACGAGTATTTTTGAAGAGAAACCAATGAATGTTTATTTCATGGTAAAGAGGCAGGAATGCTATTAACATTTGAAAACGATATCCTTTACGCTTGGAGCACCATATCCTTTTGATGAAATTTCCCATGACCAATGGGCACATTTGCGGCAGTATAACTTCAATTCTATCTTTAAGGACTTGCATAGACCTTATCTAAAAAATCATTAATCATCGCTCGGTAGCGCAATTCATTCACCGTAACAGTTGCACTAACCTCATTTTCGAAAAAGTAAGGATCAATCGCACCGCCACCCCAAAACCCGCACCAAACAGTGACACGTTGAGGATTGAGTGGCTTTTCAACAATCATCCTTGGATTTTTTGAGCCCCAAATGCGACAATCCTGCTTATTAACGTAGCCTCCGGGGTGAAAATAGGCCTTATCACTGAAGATGATTTTTCGATGAAATTTATTTGAAGAACCCAATCAGCAAAGATACGACGTTTATGGTGATCGACCGGCTTGAGTTCTTGTGTTAAATGAACTTTAAAAGCCTTAAGACCTAAGTCTTTATGCAAATTACGGTGTAATGTCGTTTGTGGAATGTGTAATTCCAAACCTGGGTTTTCTTCAACACTACGGGCTAAAGCAGCATTATTCTCGGTTGTTCTTGAGCGACGCACACGGTTTCGATTCTTCACATCACTAACTTGTCCCAACAGCTCAAATATTTTCACCAGTTTCACTATTGCCGGCCGAGAAGGTACTTTACGACGGCCAAAAAGTGCTTTAGTTTTGCGAACTGTGACTGCACCATTTTTTAGTGAATTTTAACAATTTCAATGCATTGTTGAAGCATGTATCGTACCATTTTTAGTAATGGCGTATAGGTTTTACTTGTCAAATGTCAAAAGAAGACAGCTTCAAAATTTACAGCTGCTCGAATAGAAGGCTATTCAAAATAAAACGTCTTATTGGAAAACCCTTTATTCCCGAACACGATGTTAGAATGGTAATTGAGGACTTTAATGCTAGAGCTGGCAGAAATCAGACCAACTTGTATGAAAACATAGGTCCGTACTCCCGACACGAAACTGCGACCGATAATGGTGCGAGAATGACATGCTTTGCAATTTCTTAAGATCTTAGCGTATCAAGCACATTCTTCCCTCACTAACTAATACAATTGGCAGCATGGACACATCCTTGCAAAATTTCCCGCAGCCAAATGTTAGTTTCTAAAGGGTGGGCTCTGGTTGTGCAGGATGTGAGAACATCGCTGCAAAGCTGCGACGGAAGTTTTCATACAGGTCCGGGAACACAACAAAACCCATGAAACGTTTCGACTGTGACGGTCTGATAAATGAAGATAAAAAGAAACCACTCACTGTGTGAACTCTGTCTGGGAGGTACTGAAAACTTCGGTTGTCAGTGTCGCTCAACAGACTTTAGGTATAGTAAAAGTCAGACTCAAGAATGATTGATTTGGTGACGAGTGTCGTCTTGCAGTTGAGCAACAAAATACAGTCCATCTCACGTCTCACGGAAAAAGCGAGAATGGTTGAAGGCCGAGGTACGGAAAGTACAACCACTCAGCAATGAGTGCAGTTTGCGTAATCTCTTTAAAGGAATTACTGGATTGTACCATACTTTCAGGCCTGCGTCAAATGACATTCGGGACCGGTATGGAAACCTCTGTGTCAACATCGACACATGAATTCCTGGCATTGAATTAAACCATGATGCTCCTTACACCCTTCCACCCAACATGTTTTGGTTAACATGGCTGTATTCACTGCATGTGTGGTCGTGTTGCTGCTGCTCTATGATTGCCCATGGCTTCCAAAGATTGAAACTTTCTCTCCAGTTGTTTCGTAAATCCTAATGGATTCTGTGTCCAATTTTTTGTTTAAGACGAAACCCACGAATGCCTTGAAGGGCTAATCCATATTTAGCCGCTTTATATTGTGTAATATTTCTCGTGCCGTATCATGTAAGTTTCTCGCTGCTTGGGTGGATGGCATCCGAATTGTAGCCTCACGTTGTTGTACCTTGCTTGGATTATGTTCCAAGCGGTTTGGTAATTGTCACCAGTTGTTGCTCGGTGATTAATAATTTGCGCTGCTCCCGTCTGCAGGTGTGATTTCAGATACGTCTTATTTACTGTATCTGATAGTTTGTTGTTTTGGTGGATCAGCTCAGTGAATATATCGTTGAATGTTTCCCACCGATGATAATCACCTAAAAGATTGGTATTTCTACCTTAGGCAATTTCACTTGCGCTGCTGATTCTGCCGTGGTTGTTGTTCGAGAACGAAACTGTTGTAGTTTAGTCATTGCATCTTCTACTCTTACGTGAACCTTGCCATAATAATCTTCCCTGAAGTAATTGGAGGTTTGTTCTTCTCCTTCCAACTCTACTAATAAATCTGTATGTTCGTCTGCAATGTCTTCCATGTCTCTTTCTAATTGTCTTACTTTAAGATTAACATATTCCTTAAATATGTTGTTGGTTTCCAAGGAATAATTTATTGTCGCCAATTTATGATATATCTGGCGCATGAGGACGTCTTGTCTCTTGAACAATTTTGTGTTGTTGTTTCCTTCTATCTTTGCTGCTTGAAGGGCAGTTCAATTGAGAACTACTCATACTCGTTTGTTGTTGTTGATTTGCCGCTGAGTTACTTTGGTTGATTTCCTCCTTTTGGGAATCGATTGTCAATGGCGGTCCGCTATGTAGGCGATGGCGCATATCTTCTACCAGCTTATTGTAAACATCTGTTGTATTTTTTCGTGTGGTGAGATAAGGGTAATTCTGGCCCAGTGGCGGGACCATTCCTAGAATTCTATCATCTTTTCCAACGAATTATCTTATATCATCTTATATCCAGTCCAATCAGGTACTTGCTTATGCAGATGACATATGCATGATTGTTCTGAATTGCAACGGAGTGAAGGAGATACTTGATTCGCTTGTAGGGTTTTCAGCTTCTGTTGAACTCCAGATCAATGAGTCCAAAACAAAATACACGATTTGTGGTTATAGGGACAATGGCACACCAGATTTTAGTAGTGGCCGCTAAACGTTTAAGGGACTGAGAAGGTTCAAATATTTGGGCTCTCTTATCACTCACGATAACAGTGTGGGTGAGGATATTGAAGTGCGCCTGGCAGCAGGTAGTCGTGCTTTGTGTTCTAAGGCCACTTCTAAAATCTAAACCCCTATCAACTTCCGTGAGCTGAAGCTTTACAAAGCGTTGATCAGGCCCGTTGTTATGTTTGGCTGTGAAAGTTGGGCGCCTACGGATGAGTACTACAGATGCCTCCTTACATTTGAGAGGAGAATCATGCGTGTGGTTTACGGCTCAATACGCTAAGTAAATGCACATACCAAGCTCTGTACAATATAGAGATCAGAGGATCTGATGTAGATCCCCGATATTGTACATGAAATAAGATCTCAGTGAATACGCTGGCTCGGTCACGTTCTGGTAATTTGTAATTTGTAGAAATAATTATTTTAAAAAAGTTTTTTTTTTGCTTCTTTCGTGCAAATGTCCCTTAGTGGATCGTGGTTTTTCTCAGTCCGGCTGTGTGCTTTTATAAATAAAATACGTTGAAAGGACTATTAAAATTTATCTATTTGTTTGATAATCCAGTGGTATTTCTTTAGTAAACATTTAAGATATTAACTCTCTACAAACAATTTCAGATATTTTAACAGCTCAAACGTGGGAATGCAGCATGCTACCTAAATTCATACGTTCTACTTTAATTTCGTACACTGTATAATGGCAACGCACATTTTATTGCAGCGCCACTGCACAAATTATATTCCATATTATATGCTATGCTCTCTCACAACAGAGTTGTGGTTGTACCGTTAATTTTCCCCCTGCTAAAATGTTTTTCTCTATTTCTCCGAGCTGAGAGAGAAGCTAACTTTTGTTTACATTAATTTTCATGGAAAATCATGAAAAACCATACCAAAACAAACGAAAAACGCACGCTCGGAGAAGAAAATGTGAAAACCATTCGATATACACATTTTTTTTTTCCATCCAGTGTATACAGACAACGTACGTACATTCAATTGTGACGGAGACGCCAACTCGTACGGTTTATTAGAATAAACGGGATAAATTTGGCCGTGAAATAAATTTTTTTTTCGGTACTTTGCGATAAAGAATTGTTTTTAAAAAATTTTTTGTTATCAAGATTAAATTTTTTGATACCAGTTTCTTAAGAAATTACAAACAATTTAAAAAGTGTGTTACGCGATTTTAATTTTTTTTTAACTTTTGGATTTTTCATTCAGTGCGGGTGTAATTATATAAATTTGTACGTAAACGATATATGTGTATGTGAATGATTAATGTATTTTTAATTAAAATCATTAAGTGAAATTCGATTAAAATTATTGGAAAATTTTCGTTTGTTTACAAGAAAATGAGTGAAAAATGTTAAATTAAAGGTGTTGTGTTATCAAGTTGAATACAAGTGTATGCGTATAAGAAATAAGTGCTGTTATTATTTTTTTGGTGATGAGTGCGGTTGTTGTGAATCGCGTGTGTGAAATGGGTGAAGCTGAGTGTTTAATCGAGTAAAAAAAAAAAATAGTTAATCACATGTTTAGCAGAGCAATAAATTAATATTTTGTTTTGTATTTACTAATACTATCGTACTATTTGTAACTACTATTTATACTCAGAATATAAATTATAACAAACCAATTACTAAATTTAGCGTCATGATTGAAAAAATTATAAAAATAGTTTGGAGCAGAATGTATTAATCGTAAGTTAGAGGTTTTTGTTTATTTTTTTAAAAATAGTTTTCGCGTATTGCAGATTTTAAGTTTTCCAATAATTTGGAATTTTTAAAATTTATAGTTTATAATACTGTTTGTATTTATATGGGAGTCTCATGACTCTAATCGCTTTAACATAGATCAAAACGTACTGCAGGATAGAAATTTTACAGAAACTGCTTTCAATTTTTTCGCGGATTTTTAGAGTCGGATCATCTTGAAATAAAAATAAATTAAAATATCGAACAAGGAAATGCGAGTGAGTTTAAACAAATTTTGTTGTCTGCGATGCATTAAACCATTGTTCATGCTGGAGGACCTATCAAGATCCACCATTGTCCCTTTTGTGGTATGCTATATACTTCCTTATGTAGTTTTTGTTGAATTTTAGCGAATTGTCTCTGAGAGGTTTATGTGCAGAACTTTCTTAAACTTGTGTTTAACTCACTATATATATATATAGTCATCTTCTTGGGCGGCTATCACTCTCAAAATTTAGTACCTGCTTTGGAACTTCCATCGTTTGTATGATCTGAAATCCTTTGCCAGTCTGGTTATTTAGAATGTTTTATATTTTTTATTTATGTAATATTGCAACTGACTTTACTCTAAGTCATCTAGTAACTTTTCTATCATAATTATACTAACAGTTGCTGGGATATAGCCCAACGGCTAGTCCCAGAAATTTAAATTATTTATTTATATAAATATTTTCTATAGCAGTAATTTTATGTTCCATTGACTAGATCAATTGGTTTAAATCGTGGTGGAGGTTTTCATTTCTAATGTACCATGGAGCATTTACAATATTCCGAAGTACTCTGTTCGTTTTCTTGGTACAGCCCCAAAGCTGTATACCATAGGTCCATACCGGTTTCAGTATGTGCCGGTATAAAAGCGATTTATTGTGTATAGATAGTTCAGAATGTCTACCTAAGAGCCAATACATCTTCCTATACTTCATGGTCAGCTCTTCCTTATTCTTTTTGACATATTTTTTCCACCTCAACTTGGCATTCAGCGTCTTACCTAGATATTTCGCCGTCTCTGCATAGGCAACTTGTTTAGAGTTTATTGTGATTGGGATTCTATTAGAAATATTTTTTTTAGTAAAGTTCCAATGCACAGATTTAGTTTCGTTCAGTTTTAACCTCCATTTTTTCATCCAATTGTTGACTGAATTTGTCGACTTTTGCAATTTGTTAGTAGCATCTTCTACATTGTTCCCAACTGCCAAAATCAAGGTATCATCAGCATAAGTTGCTATAGTTGCTTCTCCCATTGCTGGTATATCCCGACTATACAGGAGGTACAAGACAGGGCCCAATACGCTACCTTGTGGTACTCCAGCTGAAATTATCTTTAGGCCGAGTATTCGTCTCCATATTTTAAATGAAAGTGTATATCGGTTATGTATGATTTAAGAGTTTCCTATAGTATTGTTTGGGAAGGTCTCGCTTCAAATGCTTGCGCTACATCCAGGAAAACGCTTGAATATATTTTTTACTTTCTAGTGTACGTTCTATTATATCTGTGATTCTACGGACTTGTTCTATATAGTCGAGTGATTTTCTCTGAATCCAAACTGGTGGTCAATGAGATTTCTGTCCACCATTATGGGTTTCATTCTCTTCAGGAGCAATTTTCCAAAAATCTTGGCTATGGTTGGGAGTATGGATATCGGTCTGAAGGACTTTTTATCGTTACATTATGTTTGTTCGGTTTTAAGATCATGATTACCTCTGCCACCTTCCATTGCCTTTTAACATATCTTAGTCTAAACACGCAGAATTGATTATATGGAGAAATTTACGTATCGCTTTATTTGGTAATTCTTTAATGATTTGTCCAGTTATGAGGTCGTACCCAGGAGATTTTTTCATGTTTAAATTTTGAATTTCCTCTTTTACCTCCTGTAGAGATACACTTTGTATTTCAAGCTCATTAGATCGTTTCAGTAGGTTAACATTTTCATCCGCAGTTTGCCTGGGTAATGGTTGAAACGTTTCTTCTAGGTGTCTCGCAAATAAGTCAGCTGTTTGTTTACCGCTTCGAGCCCAGCTTCCATCCTCATTTCTAATTGGTACCTTTCCATAAGGAATATTAACTGTTCTGATCAGAGATTTCAGCTTGTTACATAGGTTATTAAGGACGGTTTTATTTTCCTTGGTTCGATTTATTTGCCAAGACTTTCGAGTCTTACTTCAAGTGGATAGTTTTTACAGTGGTTTTTATTTGCGTATTTGAAAGATGTACTTTGCCACGTAGCTTGTTGTATGTTTTCTATTAGCCTTTCTACTTCCTCTTCGACTTGTATATAATGTTCCTTGATTTCCCTGATTTATTTTTCAATTACGGTCAGTGAACGTCATAATAGTAGGAGAGTGGTCCGACGTAAGCTCTTCATTATTTTCCAAACGAATATAGTTATCTGATATACCTTTTGTCACATAAAAGTCTATATAAGATCCGGTGTTTTTTTTAAATCTATTGGCCAGTAAGTTGGTGAGCCACCAGATTGAAAGTCACGTTTTAATTTTTTTTCCTGCTTAAAATAACTCTCTCACTTTTGGTGTAGTAACTCTTGAGCCCCAGTATGTGTTTTTCGCATTGAAGTCGCCACCAATGATTAAACAGCCTCCCATGGTGTTAAAAAGATCTTCATAATCGTTTCTTTTCAAATTATGTCGTGGTGGACGGTATACCTAGAAAGTAAAGTTTTTTTTGGAATCAATCCTACCAAGAAAATGGTCACAAAAAAAAGATTTTTTTTACAGGGAAAAACCAAGTATAGCTACCCATGAATCTCATTTTGTTTATTCGCCTCTCATTAAGAAAAAACGTAATGGACGCACCCAGTCAAACTCTAAATTGTAAATTTCATCTATTGAAAATCTTAGTTGGGTAAACTCCTGAAAGTCAAGATGATAAAATGGTACAGCGGCGACTGAAACGGTTCGTAATAACTGATTCGAAAAAATTACAAATATAAACGGGAAGTCGTACTATAGAGCTTTGATAGGAGAAATCAGAGAGAAGTCCAGTCACCTATCTCTTAATGTTACTGAAGTTCCAAAAACCTTTCGCCTAGATGAATGTAACATTGTTGTGCTTTAGGAATATCAAGGTCTTCTTGGAAGCACGCGGTTGTGCCAAGTTTTGATGGAATATTCACCGAAATTATCGTTTGGTTACAAACGTTTTGCATCAGATGAACTAATTTTGGCCGTAAGACCAAACAAAAATGGTCATAGTAATTCCAAAATACATAATAATAAAAACGCACCACCTACCTTATATGAGGACTGTTTTGTGAATATATTTAACGCCTGATTGACAACTTGTTGCGATTCAAGTACTCAACTTTCCTTTCTAGAAATCATTTGCTTCTTTGACTTTCCACTAGTCTAAGAATCAATTGTTTGCGGCGTTTGACTCAATCAATCACTTTATCGTTACTGAAAAGATGAGCTCAATTATATTTTATACTGAGCACAAACGTTTATACCCCCCACAGCTGAGTTCCATTTGTCCTTAGTTTAGGATTGCTTTAAGTTTAATTTTTGTTTCTAAACATTTTTGACAATTTCATTTTTGTTTGATTGCGGTTTGATTCAATTTCAACCTTTTACAAAGATTTGACGTTTGTTTGATAAGGGCTGGTGACCGTGTTTAATTTCACTGCTGAACATGTACATTTATTCAACATAATATCTGTGTAGATCGGCGGTATACAGCAAAATCAATACTGGTCCCAGTACGCTGCCTTGTGGAACTATTACGCTAATGTCATTTTGTTTAGTATAATGGCTGCATTTAATGCGTTGCTTTTCATAGTTTACATCTGTTTATCTGTTTTTTCGGTCGCCGAGAGTTCCTTAAGATAACTCTGGAGTCCTTGATTTTCTTCTTCTGTCAATGCTTCTTTCAGAGCTTTAATACTCATTCAAGTAATGGAGATTTTTGGATGATATATTATTCCTTCAGAATATTAGGTAAAGGCTTGTTTACTGTTTCAGACCTGCTATCATATCAAAGGAGTGGCCTCTTTTACTGATATTTCGCTGCACCAAAATCTTCTGGTGTGCAGAGACTGTATGTCTTTGTAGAGCCCATTTACCTGATTTATTAGTTAGACTTTAGTTCTGCTTTTACAGCTCCGGTTTGCCAAGTTATTGTGATTGGTGGGTGATCGAATGATAAATCATAGCAATTAACAATCTTCGTCAATACCTGAGCATTGGGGCGATCAGTTTTGTTTACAGAAAGTGGGGTGTCCAGAAGATACATAATCTAGATTTGACGCCGCGAGCTTTCCCATCCGTAGGTTTATTGATAATTAAAAAAATAATTTTTTTTCTGAAGTGTGGTTCAGAGATTAGCATGTCGAAAATTCGACTTAATATGTTCATATTTGATCTTTCCTTCAACGTCATTATGAAACTTTAAATCGTTTCGATCAGCTTGTTCACGGTTGCATGAACATTTAATATTTCTGGTTGTGCAAAACTGCTTATGAAATATTGTCCAGGTCCTTTTGTGTGGTTGAGTGTTCATTCGTTAGTTGGACAATTGCACTTCTCCCTCAGATCGGAAGTTTTGATCGGTCTTACGCTTCAAATACTCGGCGATCTCTGTAATTTGCTGTGTGATTTTCACTTAAATTACTTATGGATCCTTACTCATTTTAACGCACTTTTTCGAATCAAAAAGTTCACCACAAATAACTTTACTCAGATTTGATATGATCTTGAGTCACCCCATTCAAAGCGGTGCAAAAATGATGTTTAATATTTTATGCATTTGGAAAACACATCAATCGTAAATAATATGTTTAAAATTGCAAAAAAAAACACGAATTTGGGCAGATTCGAATATTTGTTAAATAAATTCCAATGCTCCAAATTATAGGATTTTGTAAAAGTAGTTATAGAGGTTTTACAGCCATATACAACTAATATGCGGTTCTAGCAGGATGCATGTCTGCAGCACGATATTCACATACCGGCCACCCCCTATAAAGGTAGAGGTGGTTCAGTTATTTTACCTGCTAGATCATCAGATCATATAATCTGAACATGTATGAAAAAAATATCAGTTTCTATTTAAAAAGAACAAAATTGACCTCTAAATGATCTTGAAAATGACCCCATCTAAAAAACAGTGAATTATGCAGTTTTAGCCGGAGTGAAGTATCTAACAAAAAATAAAACTTACCAAACAATATGTCTGTATTAGTAACACTCAAAATACAATTCTTATTGGAAAAATGAGTGAGTTTTAATTTTCTAATTGGAAATATAAAAATTTGTAAACATGCTGATTTATAAATTTTAATCAATTATTAAAAGAAAAGCAATTACAATAATTTAAAAAAATTATAGGAGAAAGAAAACCAAATCATTTGTACCAATAATTTTTCTATTGGGATTGGGAATCCAATACAAAAACCGAAAACGACATATTTCTTTGTGAGAATCATTTTGAATTTAAGCAAACCAAATCCAGGCACTCTTGGAGATTTGGGCAAGATTCCACTATATATGTAGGTCTAATAGGCCTATAATTAGGGAACATTTCATATAGAAGAAGATTTTTCCAAACGGAGGATTTGAAATGAGTTTTCCAGCAATTTTTTACTTATATTTAGTTTGAGTTATTTCTTAAGATATTTTCACTCATCTTAAAGCCACCTATAATGTTCATTTACGATAAGCCTATCAGACCTATACAGCGGAATCTTGCCCAAATCTCCGAGAGTGTCTTGTTATTTAGTGTAAATGATAAAGCAGTTTTAGAAATAACTCAAACTATAAGTAAAAAAATGCTGGAAAACTCATCTCAAATCCTCCATTTGGAAATATATTCTTCTATGAAATGTTCCCTAACGATAGACCTATCAGACAAATCTCCGAGAGTGTCTTGTTATTGGTTTTGTTAACATATGTACATATAAAGTTGTTAACATATTTTGTTGACATATTTCTTTGTGAGAATCATTATGGATTTAAGCGAACCAAATCCAGGCACTCTTGGAGATTTGGGCAAGATTCCACTATATATGTAGGTCTAATAGGCCTATAATTAGGGATCATTTCATATAGAAGAAGATTTTTCCAAACGGAGGATTTGAAATGAGTTTTCCAGCAATTTTTTACTTATATTTAGTTTGAGTTATTTCTTAAGATATTTTCACTCATCTTAAAGCCACCTATAATGTTCATTTACGATAAGCCTATCAGACCTATACAGCGGAATCTTGCCCAAATCTCCGAGAGTGTCTTGTTATTTAGTGTAAATGATAAAGCAGTTTTAGAAATAACTCAAACTATAAGTAAAAAAATGCTGGAAAACTCATCTCAAATCCTCCATTTGGAAATATATTCTTCTATGAAATGTTCCCTAACGATAGACCTATCAGACAAATCTCCGAGAGTGTCTTGTTATTGGTTTTGTTAACATATGTACATATAAAGTTGTTAATATAAAATTATAAATTATTTAATGAAATAATTCACTTTCTTGAATTTTTCATTTAAACATGGCGGAATTTACCAATACATTCAATTGGATTCTAATGGTAGTTTTGTTCTGTAATTTTTTTCTAATTGGAACCATATAGGTATACGTGTTATTTTTTGTTAGAAACTTCACAGACTCGCAGTTTTATTGTTTTTTTTATTGTATATAAACCAACAACATTCAATATACTTTCAATTCACAAATTCAGATTTTTCAACTTCATTGAGATTTTAAAATTATAAAAAATTTCTGGAAGATCTCAAAATTATAGAGTGTACTTTCCGACGAGAACTCATGCATAGAAAATCGGTAATTTTGTTTAATATTTTGTATCAGCGCTCCTATTTCGTAAAACTCGTTGATACCATGAGAAAATTCTAAAACTTTAAAACATTATCAATATTTTGAAAAATTCTCAAAAAACTACAAAATCAGAACATCTTGCGTTTAATGAGCCTCGTCAATCGTCATCAATTGCTAAACTGTTACACTTTACACCACCCATCCGGGCCACTGTATAAAATTGATAAACATATATATTTACACACAGGCACACGCATATACCCCGATTATAATGATTGAATGAATATAGTTTACGTTAAAATCGACATTAGCCGCATGCCAAGAGCAAACAAATGAAAATTAAAATGTCAATTGAAATACTAACACAACATTTATAATGACCTAAAGTAATTTTCGACACATCTATCCACACCCCGCACAAATTTTCAACATAAAGTGTTAGTTTTGAAATTTTTCATGAATTTCCATTAGGTATATAGACAGAATATTTTGGTTTTTCATTTTCTCCTCTACTGTGTGTTGAATCATTACACACAGTCTATATATACTCATGTACAAAGATATCTATGTATAGGTATTATATATGGAATAGATTATTAGACACTTTTTACCGTTCATCATCATCATCATCATCATTATCATATCGCAAGAAGGTGTGGATTTACTTTTTGAGAGGTTCTAACTTAATGCGTAGGTGTATAGCTAGGTATGCACCGAAATTATACGTGCGTCTTCTATTTTTGTTTCGTTTCCTCATAAAGTGTGTATTATCGTCAAAGGGTATACAGTCAATGGAGTAAAGTATATATTTGGGATGAGTGGATGTTGGGTTCTGATGAAAAGGCAAAAATAATATTTTCATCGATATACTAAAGAAATAATAATGTTCAAAGATCTCATATAAATACATACACACGTATGTACATATGTATATGTAAAAATAGAATTGATTCTTCATGCAGTAATAACATTTTTTTTTTTCCCGGAAAAGTTATGGCAAAGTGATAAAAATAACTGAGTGGCACATATTAAATCAAACGAATTATGTTCCTTGTTGATTGTCCAAGGTCATATCAAATCAATATATATATGAAGTATTTTCCCATTGTTAGTTATATGTGGCGATTGAAAACTTTCATTGGCCCATAGTCAATAAAACAGAAACTAGATTTTAAGCCAACATTTTCAAAAATATAATTTTGTTTTGAAATTTAAGTCAACAGCATATATGGATAAATCTTCCGGAATAAATATCATTGCTTTGGTAAATATTCTGCATTCAACAAATACAAAAAAATCTGTGTAACCAAATTTAGTCGAGCAGAAATTAGAAAAAAAAACTTAAATTTGCATGAGAGATTATGTGTATGGGAAAAAGCTCTCAACATAACGAGTTTAACGTATAAAGCAAAACATTCATTTATGATTTATCCTTTTGAATATATTTCCTTTTTGATATTATTCAAAATGATTTGTATGTATTTTATACCTGAAAGCAGGACTATTGCAAAATTTTTTTTTTACAAGTATTAGCATACCATTTGCATATATCCTTGCGAGTATGTATAGATATGTTATACATATGTATATGTATTGAATATCCAACAGGTACATAAAATGAATATTTTATTTATGCATTAGGATTAGACTAATTGACTTATTAGAAATGAGAACTTCGCCGGGTGAAATCGACATTATTTGCAAGAAATTTGACTAAAAATTTAAACTCGAACATTTTGACTAATTAAGAAAATATTTAAAAGCACACCGACATTTCATAAATCTCCGTTAGTCCGTTGCCAGCCAAATCAAGGCCTATATGCCCCTTCGGCTATATATCCATTTGAAATTAACCATCTGCATATTGCTAGCCTAAACTACATATAACTGACGTGAAAGACGGTTCCACGACAATTCACAGAAAAACAATTCTCCGAAAATGCAAAAAAAGAAATACCTAAAGATACCTAGAATACCTAAAAAGAAAATACGTGGGAACCGATACTATACCGATTATAATGAATTCGAATTATTCGATGAAAATGGGATTGGAAAAGATTTTTGGATAAAATTCTGAAATGTGGCTATCTGGAACGGAACTAAGCCAATTATCTTTGACAGATTATCATGAAACTTGACAGGTTGAACCGAAATGGGATTGTAAATTTTTTTTGATTAAAGTTCTGGAATATGGATAACCGTAGCGGAACTACGCCAATCCTTGATTTCGGTGAATGGTCGTTTTTGGTAAATTGGCGTTTTCGGTGAATTATTGTTTTCGGTGAATTGTGTTTTCGGTGAATTGCTTTTCGGTTAATAGTCGTTTTGGTGAATTGTTTCTGTGAATTGTCGTGCTGCCGTGAAGGCATGTAAAATGAATTTTACGCATTTCAACAAGGATCAGATCCACGTATTCAGGTGTGAGCATGGTGTTATTGATTGTTTGATGGATCGAGTTAGCTAATTGTGAATAGACTTATATCTATGAATTTAAGTTCAGTGTGCTACTGGAGAAAAGAAGTACGCGTATGTAAAAAAATATTTAGAAAAATGAAATTACTTGCTTACAACAGACGTGTTCTTATTATTTTTATCATTCAATCAGAATCAGAAAATATATGAAAATTTCGATGCGTGGCAAATTGCTGCCGAATCATATTTCGTATTGAAGGGATTGGGGTCACATGGAAAACGATTATTTGTAAAGGCAAACAGCACGAAATAAACGTGGGCCGCTTTTTTTTATTTTATTTTATTAAAATGGTTGGAACCTACAGAAGTTCTACACTCAATGCCACAATGAGCCGATGGTGCAAACCTCGAGGATCTATCCTAGCTCGCAGGCGGGTAATTTAAAAGCGGAATTGTACATAAAAAATAGCATCATACACTCCCGAACAAAACGGTGCTCCAGACCGTACCAATAGGACACTCACGGAACGAATTCAGTGCATGATTAATCGATTATAAGATTCCGGCTTAAGTAAAAAGTTTTGGGCGGAAGCTTCATTGAAGGCAGCATTTTGATAAACCAAATACCTTGCACAGATATGCGATCGACTACATCAGAAGAATTCTGGTTATACCGAAACCAGATTTGACCATCTTACGAGTGTTTGGATGCAAAGCAATTTCGCATGTGCCAAAGGATAAATGGCGGAAGCTTGACAAGAAGCCAGAACTGAAAATACTGGAGCAACTAGATATAAGCACTGAATCTTCTTTTTCTCCAGTAATTTTGACCAGTGATGAATAACAAATTGGCGTCAACTCAGGTGACGTGCGTAATGCTGAATCTTCCATTGTCAATAAAAGAAGAATCTATAAGACGTCTGATGACCAAACTGAAACGTTTGGCGAAACCAACTGAAACGTTTGGCGAAATCTAAGGGTAGTTCCGAACGCATCCAAAATATGAATATAAAACATTATAATTTCTTGGCAAAGTAAATTATTTAAAATGATACTGAAACCATTGCTAAAGCATCGTCGAGTCCAAATCCAGATTATGACTAACGATGAGGCACGCGAACAATTGTATAAGGACGAGTTGTACAAACATTTCGAGATGAAAGATTTAGGTGATGCGTCATCCGCATTGCTTGTTGATTGCAATCCAACCTCTACCCCCGCCGTTGGTTTTAAATCAGAAAATGTATCCAAAGCCGAACAAGTAGTTTGTTGTTCGCAGCGTAGAATACTCGACCAGATATTTGCTATGCAGTAAATTCATTGAGTCGATATAGCAATAATCAGGGGTAGGCACATTGATACTTGAAAACATCAATTATGATTAAAAAGGCGCAATACAATTGGCTATCAATAAACCAAACATATCAAAATCAAATCAGAGTTCATTCGTGAGAGGGTCGAGAAAGGTCTCATAAATATTCAATACAAACCAATTGATGAGATGCTGGCCGACATACTTGCGAAAGTAATCGTAAGCAACAAACAAATAATATTTTCGAAACAGTTTGGTATCATTTAACCCTAGCTGTAGGTGTTATGTAGATGCTACTTTAAATTAGTTACTTGTTTTTTTGGGAAAGTGTCAGTGTGAATAGACCTATATCTGTGAATTTATAAGTTCAGTGCGATACTGGAAAAATGATCCACTTGTTGATGGGACTATAAACTCCGGTTCAAGTCTGGTTAACTCAGCTTTTTGACTATTCGCTCGTATGCAATCCTGTACTGTACATGTTAGCTTAGAACATGGTAGTATATGTATTTCGAGAAAGAAAACCAAGTTTGCCCTATGGTAGTATCGTGGAGATGTTCCATATAGTTCAGAGATCAGATCATTCATCACGGTTGTTTATCCGGACTTCGAATAGTCAATTCCTACATAAATGTAAGAGGCGTATCTATAGACTCTTGTAGGTTTCATGTAAACCTTCCTCTGAATTATATTGTTCTATTAGAATCAGTAGTACAATTTATACCTGTAGTATTTGATTAAGCAGAGTGGCCTACCCGCTCACATTTCTGTTTTCCTTGAAAATAGGATTTCGCTGTCCATTCGATAGAACAACTAAAGGTTCTCTTCGTTTCACCGGCCTAATCCTAAGGTTGCCGGATACTCACGGGAGTCAAAAGAGCGTTTCGGATACTTTTTGTATTAAGAAAAGGATGGTGAGGGACAAAGTCTAATAGGTCTAAATTATAAACAATAAAATACAAATATACATTTCCATTTATGGTAGAAACTGAATCATTCAATGAACCAAAAGTTTCTCAGTTTCAAGTCTCTAAAGTTAAAAAAGTTTACGAATCCAGAAAATTTCAATTTTCTTATTTTAATATGTTTCCAATTTTCAAATTCTTTAAAGGACAAAGAAGGGCATTATTTTCGGGAAAGACAATCTGAGTTACGCCTTTCGTTAGGGATCAAAATGACAGTGACACTTTAAAACAAATCTAGTCAACATGCAATAAACTTATCCGACATTGGCACTAGTTGATAGTCCACTCCATTGTTGTTGTTGGCTCATTATACATACCACCCACCATCTGGTCATCAGAAATCAGCGTATGGATGAGCATGAGAAACAACCCAAAGATGTCCTGAGTAAATCTGGGTTAGTCGTGGGGCACCATTTAGGCTTATGCTGAACCAAGTGACTCACATGACGAGGAAATAGAAATCGACGAAGCCACCGGATTATTAACAGATCATGAGCACAAAATTTTCTTCAAATATAGCTGTTAGCGTTCGATTCGTGCGGCTTAATTTACAGCTCTAAACTGCGAAATAAATTTCACTATTTGATAATACAACCACTCAGCGAAAGCAGTACTGTTGTGTTGTTTATCATGTCTATACATACAAACAATCATATGCCTTTCAAAAAGCCACGTCAAACATTCATAAAGTTTCACTTGCATAGGTCGGTATCATCACCTCTCATTCAATTACTTATAGGATTATTCGTCGATATTCGACGCCATTTGAATGCATCGGGATTACTACTGCTATGTGATCGGTGGACACGACCTCAAATTTTTTTTTATATTAGTTATTCAAATTTTGATTTTGTCTCAAAAAATTGATCATATACCGACAGCTACTTTTGAAAGAAAACCAATAGATTTCAAAAATAAAAAAAATAATTTCGACATGTTAACGCTACCAGATCGACATTCTCGTTATACCGCATACCTACATACTATGTTCTATTGTATATACATCATCATACCATCAAAAAAATATTTTATTTCATAATTTCGATAAATTCTGCGAAATTTATGATAAATCGTATACATACATACATAAACCTACTTATGTATGTATTGTTGTTGTTCTATAATTTCCAATTTATTTTATTTTACATTTTTCGAGATAAAATAGCTTGCGTTGTTGAAATATATCAGCGTGCGCTTACAGCATAGATACGGCTATATATAGCACCGCGACATAAAGTATAGTTAGAAATGAGAAATTAGAGTGTTTGCTCATGCTGTATACCAATGTTTTTGATTTTGTTTTCAAGTTCCAGTATATTGTTTATGTAATTTATCCATAGAAATGGAAACACATTCACATGCTCATAAGAAAATCACGCTTTGAAAGAAAAACCGATATATACATACATATGGATATAAGATGCCATAAAGGATAAAAAAGGAAAATATATCCCCGAAGGTGTTTAGTTTTGCGCGTGTTGCTATAAATTTTTTTGTTTTGGGATAGCCTGATATAAATCTTGGTCTGGCAGGTGAAATCTCTTGATTATTGTACATTATATAACAAATTGGGATATATGTATACGTACATATGTATACACATATGTATGCTATCCAAACATATATTCAAGTCAAGCAGCAAAAAAAATGTTTACATCCAAATTAATTCTGGCATGGTTATGCTTATGTTTGTTTGTTTATTTTATTCTCATGATAACCAGCATAAAACTATATATTTACATGTTCAGCAAAAAATGTCTGTCTGATTCAGATAACAAATTAAATTTAGTTGGTTATAGTAACTTCTATATTGCTAAATAAATATAAATTCATGGAGTATAGGCTTACACTGAACGTTGCTATCTATATGATTAATGAATAATGCCAAAACGAAACCATAGGCGAGACAATATCTAAATTAATTGACCGAAGATTAGAAGAATAGCTGCCGATCGAAGGTCTTGAATATCCTGCTCCATTAATGAGCTACTCTTAAGGGATTACTCTTACATTGTCGGATTTTGTATAATCCGAAACTTCACAAAAACTGTAAAAAAATTTCTAGAATTTTTATAATAAAAAAAATTTATTAAATTTATGAACATTTTGAGAATAGGTTGTCAAGTTTTATAGAACGTTCCAAATATACAAAATTCTAAAGACCAAAATAAAAAATCTGAAATCTTAAAAAATTCCTTGGAATATCAAATTTCTTTAAATTTTATAGGTTATTGGGGCTTAGAACAGTTTAGTGAATTTTTTGTTGATAACTGGAGATAAATTCAAAATCCACGTCATTTTCTAAAATTAGTCTGAATTTAAAAATAAATTCGTTTTATAAAACAGAAATGATTCAAAAAATTTGTCAAATTTTATAAAGTTTGTTAAATTCTCTTGTCCGTCAAATTTTATAAAACTCATAAACCATGTAGAATACCAGCCCACGATTTCTGCCGCAGCTGTGGTGATGAGGAGGAGGAGGAAAATGTGCTCCATCTGCTCTGCACCTGTCCTAGTATAGCGTACAGCAGAACAAAATTTATGGGAACTTCCCTTTTGAACGACCTCTCGGATCTTAGTAAGATCGAAATCCGGGACTTTAAACGCTTCTTGGTAAGCTCAGGATGGTTTAGCGAGTGAAGAGGAGGAAACTCGAATGTGGTACAGCTACGGCCCATTTTGTGTCTATGCTAGTCCTTTAGGACGGCCACCCTTACCTAACCTAACCTATGTAGAATAACATGAGCAAAATTCCGAAACTTAGAAAATCTTAAGAAAGCTCAGTGAATGGTATTTTTTGAGCATCTAAACATAAAACAATTTTTGAAATTATTTCAAAAATTGGTCAAATCGTATTAAATTTCGAATACTAATAATTTTTTTAATGAAATTTCACAAAATTTGAGTGTCACTTATAAGTATTGTCGAATTATTATGTCGTAAAAATTATTTTTACAACATTTTAAAATACGTTCGAGCAGTCTTGCAAAATCAAAAACAATTCGGTAACAGGTCACAAAATTTCTAAAATTTACCTGTCGAACTTTATAAAACCTATATGGTAAGGTTTTATAAAATTCGACAAGTAAATTTTAGAAATTTTATGAAATTTTTATAAAATTCTTCAGAATTTAAAAAATATTTTGAATATTTTGAAAATATTTTTTCAAATTTATGAAAATTATTTGAAATTTCTTGAAAAATAATTTTCGAATTTTAGTAGATAATTAAATTTTATAAATTTTGTCAAATTTTCTAAGTATTAAATATATTTCGAGAATAGCCTGGAGAATTTTATAAAACCTTGCCCCATAAACAATTTTAGGGACCAAATATCGAAAATTTAAATAATTCCTTCGAATTTAAGAAATATTTTGAATCATAAAACATAATTTAAAATTTTTTCAAATTTATGAAAATTTTCTAATATTAGTAGATTTTTAAATTTTGTAAACTTTATTTAATTTTTAAATAAATTTCGAGAATAGTTTGTCGGATTTTATAAAACCCTCCTACATAAAAATTTCTAAACCAAATATCGAAAATTTAAATAATTGATTGAGAATGAAATTTGGTACAGTGTAAATTTATGAAATTCTTGAGAATTTAAAAAATATTTTGAATCACAAAATCACATAATTTAAATTTTTTCAAATTGAAATTTTTTTTTTATAATTTCAGTAGATTTTCTAATTTTGTAAAATTTGTTTAAATTTCTAAGTATTAAATAAATTTCGAAAATAATTTGTGGAATTTTATAAAACCTTCCCCCATAAATAATTGTATGGAACAAATATCGAAAATTTAATTAATCCGTTCGAATTTAAAATTTCTTACATTGTTAATTTAAAAATTTCTTCAGAATTTAAAAAATATATTTTTATCATAAAACACAATGCAAATTTTTTTAAAATTTATGAAAATTTTCTAATTTTAGTAGATTTTTAAATTTTATGAAATTTGTTTAATTTTTAAATAAATATCGAGTAACAGTTTGTCGGATTTTAGTAAAACCCTTCCACATAAAAATTTCTATACCAAATTTAAATAATTCCTTGAGATTTGATTTGAAATTTGTTACATTGTTAATTTACAAAATTCTTCAGAATTTAAAAAATATTTTGAATCATGGAATATAATTTAAATTTTTTTCAAATTAATAAAATTTTCGAATTTTCGTAGATTATCTAATTTTATACAATTTATTAAATTTTCTAAGGATTAAACAAATTTCGAGAATAGTCTATTGAATTTTATAAAACCTTCCCCATTAATAATTCTAAGGACCGAATATCTGAAATTTAAATTATTTCTAGAGATTTGAAATTTCTTGACGTTTTAATTTTTGGATTTAAAAAAGCACTGTGAATTGTGTTTGTTAACCATCTGAACATTTTTAAAATTGTTATTAATTCAATGAAATTCATTACATTAAAGCGTCAATTCGAAATGTTAAAGTGTTACCTTAACCGCTAAGAATTTTCCAATTACAATCAAATTTCAGAAATTTTTGAGTTAAAATTCATTCTTTCAAATCAATGTTAAATTTTCTAAGGATTCAATAAATTGGAATTTTATAAAAACAGAACAAAAAATTCTAAAGACCTAAAAACCGAAAACTAAAAAATTTTTCGGAGCCCTTTAAAATTTCTTAAAAATTCATGATATAAATCGAGTGTTAGCAATTCTATGCAATTTTCATGAGTCATACAATATTTAAATTATTTTTCAAAATTTCTCAAGTGTTAAAATTTTCCTTATTCTATAAATTTTTTAAAATCCTCAGAATGAAATAAACTTCAAATACTCTGTTGAATTTTATAGAGCCTTCGCATATAAAAAGATTCTAAAAATAAGGGATCTGCATTTAAAAATTATATTTGTTGAGCATCTGAAAATTTTTAGAATTTTTCTGCATTGAAGCGTCATAATTTTGAAATTCAATTTTTAATTGTTACAAATTTCTGAGAAAATTTTCAAAATGTCTGAGAAAATTCACCAAACTTTAAGAAACAATTTCTTAATGACTGACTCCAGATTTAGAATATTAATGTTCACCAATTGAAAACTCTGCAATCCATTATGAAATTACCAATTACCATAAATTATTTACGGTCTCAAATCAAATTACGCTTAAATATTATTCAATCGTACGAATTTCATGAATCTAAAATTTATATTTACACCAAGCTTCCAATCCAATCATGCCTATACATACTTTGTGTATGTATATAACAGACACAAACTCATTTCGAATTTGAAATTCGTCTTTATCTTAGAACAGTTTTTTATTTTATTTGATTTTGCAAAAGATATGCGCATTTTTCCAAAATATATATACGAACGGAATGCTAAAATATTTCAATATTGAACCTTACGGATGAAAATGCTATAAATTTTACTTCAATTGTTTTATATCAGATATAGACGTGAGTCCATCTCATTAAATTTTTTTTATCTTATTTCGTGTCTTTACAAATCGTTGGAGTGAGTAGCAGAGCAAAAAAAGGCAATATATACTTACTAAGTAGATTCAAACATAATCAACTTAATTGATAAAAGATGTGGGTGTGCAACATTTCTACGATTTTTAAATTATTATGTTTGTGCAAATCTTATTATCTATTAGACGTTGGTACGTACATACATATGTATGGGTAATTATGGGATTGTGTATATGTATATACAATGTATAATTATTCGTAATCCTTAGGCAAGGTTACATAATAAATTTGTCACGATAAAGTTATAAAAATAGAAAAGGTGGCTAAGTCACTTATTTATATATTCCGCCTGCCATCCGCCCAATGAAATTATAAATAACAACAAATAAAATCGATATTTCAATCTCTCCATATTCACTTATCTGTGATTATTTATTCAAAATCCATAAAACAGAACTTGTGCGCGCTATGGAATGATAATTTTAATGTTTTGTTTGTGCTTTTTAAGCTTTTTATTATTCGTAATAGTCGAGCGAAGGAAATTTTTATTTATCATTCATCACAAGTAAATCTTATCAAATAATGGTTTTTGTTGGCTTTTTTTTTGTTTTAGGATGGCTCTAAAAATATGCCTTGAGATGATATCGTGTATGTCTGTAAATATCGAAAAGTTTGTTTGATAAAATTTTAAAATGTCAGGTATTATTGGAACGTGAACGAAATTACATATATTGGCAAATAAATGAAATTAATGATGTATAAGTTGGTAGACAAAAGCCTTTGAAATTACACGGGCAAACTACCTATAACATGACGGGCTAAACTGAGTTACAATATTCTTGCTAAAACCACAGTATCCTAGTCAATTACCTCCATGTCATTATACTACTGGAAAAAAATTAGGGCGTTATTGATTTATCTGGATCATGTTCAATGCTATGTATTGTTCTTTACGGTTAAAAGTTGTAGGTTTTCAATTTTTTCGGAACCTAAACAAAAGTGTGTTTGAAGGTTAATAAATTAAACGACAAATAAAATAATTTTATTTTCTATGAATAAAAAATAACGCCCTAATTTTTTTATCATGAATAAAAAATAACACCCTAATTTTTTTTAAAAACTTCATTTAATTCATACTGGAATTTATTTGGAAGCATATGTAGCAGAATTTATAAAATGGGGAAAGACTGAGTGTGAATAAAAATTTCACAGATTGGTAGACAATTTGTGAAGCGTATTTAAACGGGAATTATTTAAACAGGAATTAATATTTTTCAAAGTACATTGGAGCTTAACAAATGTTAGAAATTATACTTTACCGACCTGAGTAGTACACGAATCATTTGAGTAGAAGGTCAATTGAAGTAGGCATAAGGGATTTGGAGATCAGTAATGGTACATCGTATTTATCCTCGATTCCCGATTGAATTAACTATTTAATAAATATTAGTGAGTCTGAAACCTACAGTGAAGTTTTACCAGAGATAAGATAAAAACCTTGGAAGAGAATCGCATTTTACAGGGTTTTAAATAGTGCTTCAGGGTTAGTTAGCTAGCCAAATAGAGCTCTGGTTTAGTGGTTGAGATATTTAAACGGTTTTTAATGTTTAAAAGCCAAGGATATTAAAAAAAAAGAAGTAAGATGCCAGGTTGCATCAGCCTATTACACATTTGTAAGTGCATAACCAGGGCTGAAGAGAATAAGGTGCAGAAACGCCAATGGAACTGTGGCTGAAATAGAACTACTCAAATAAGTGTTTGATAACGTCCACCATCAGATTCACAGCAGCGAAATCGTAAGGTGGCAATCGTTTGCCTTCTGTTGTGGTCACGAATCTGTATGTAAGACGAGTCCACGACGGCAGATTTAGTTATGATATGCGAAGTGATGCAACCACTTTTATGTAAAATACGAGATATTTGGCAGGAAAGGGGGAAGCTAAAATAGTTGAAGGAAACTTAAAGATGATATAAATTAAACTGACAAAACTTAGTAATACAGTCATGTCGAATTTTAATCGTTTATTCGATTAGTCTAACGACAAGTTAGTGTGTGTAGCTCGATTCAGATGTCATATAAGGCTCACGAAATCTAATAATATTCATTGATATTGTTGGCCGTCTTGAAGTGTCTATTGCCCTACGTTGCTTGGTTGTGAATTTTGAATCCTTTGACTTTGGTGATTTTGCGAGTGCTTTTTTGGTTTATCACTTAATTTATGTAGTTGTAGCAGTCTCACAGGCTCAATAATTAGCCTGTGTTGACCCTTACAATTTATAGACTGGCTGGCAAATCTCTCCCTATTGTACATGCTTGTGTAATATGTTTACCTGAGCATTTTACACATCTCGGATCCCGACTGTAATATCTTTTGTGGGAGGTACGCGTGTAGTGGTTCTCCTCATTGGTTCAATTTTCAACTTCATGTGAAGTAAACCTTTTATATCGTAAATGTTTTGAACATTGTCTTTGTTATCAAATACCAGCATAAAAAGAGGGAGTTCCTTTTTACTAAAAGTTTTTATTCCTTCGTGGTTTTTTGTCTTTTTAATAATATTCACGGCATCTAGTATTTTAAGCCCTTTATTTTGGGAGTCTTCCATTATTTCTTTGCTTGACCAAGTGTGATGTAAACCTCTTGCCTCAAATTTTATAGGTCGATCATGTTTGTTCTCAAGTAGGTAAACCACTGATACTTTTCAGCATTCAACTTCATAGATAAAGTTCTATAAATATCTGAGTCCAGAATATTAATTTTCCAAACGTACGTCATTGTTTAGCTCTACTCTTTATCAGTAACCGATTTCACCAGTGACTGAATTTCTGGGTAACTGACGCCCACAATATTAATTCATAGGGGTGGTTTTTTTTCGGTTGCACCAAATTTGGTAGATTTACTACCTTTTGTTTGATTGACCTCGGGTTGAACAAGTTTTGGTTCGGTACTTGTAGTTCCGCTACTAGTTAATTGTTCAGGCTCAGGTGACTATTCACCTATACTTTTCTTACTCTTTCTGGACGAGTGGTTATTTTTATCTTTTATAGGTGATCTTCCTATATTTGGTGATTATGAAATTAACCGAATATGCTTTCGTTTTCAGTGCGTTATTATTTACAACTTCTTATGAGCCCACTTGCTCATTCCTGATAGTCGTCGGGTTCAAGAGTCTCTGCACCGTAAAATTCTCCACTTCACTCATGTTGGTTTTTATTAATTTATCATAATGGGGTGAGGGCACCCTCCTATCCACGGACGCGCCCGATAAGAGACTTACAATTCCGTGAATTACTAAATTAGTGTCTGGTGTAAAAGTAAATTTGGAATAAATAAATTTGTGTTCTCTAGAATTAAATTGGTTGTTTTATTCATAACCCAGTTGACCACCTTTGTTTAGCAAGGCTAAAACAATACTGTTGTTGCAAGGATTAGGCAAAAGGGATTAATTAAATCAAGCTTATTGAAATCCAATGAAGAAATTGTACAGCGACCCCTGTTAAAGTTAGCCGATAGTTTTCAGCCGAAAAAAATCGATAATGAAGATAAATTTTTGTTTTGAATTGAACATTAGAGTTGAATTATATTTTCTCTTTCTGTTACTCTACCAAAATTACCGATAATTTACAGCCGATATATGTCGATAAAGAAGATCTTTAATTCTTGTATAAAAGAGATAGGATTTATTTTGATACATTTGTGAAATAATTTTATTAATACCGGTAGGAAAAGTTCCATGTGCGGGGATCCTGTGGGCATTTTCCGAAATAATAATTCAAAATTTATAAAAATTCAGCCTCTAGAGTGTTATGTCCGGCAACGGTTTAATTTGCAGTGTTTTTCCAATTGCTATGACTAGAAAAATATTTTATGAATTTTTATAAATTTTCAATTATTTATATTTGATTTTGGAAAATTTTAATTTCCCAGGATCCCCACATGGAACTTTTCCTTATAGTATTATTATAAATTATCTTACAATTGTATTAAAATCTTATTTACCTTAATATTTTTTTCCCCCCAAGAATTAAAAATCTTCTTTATCGACATATATCGGTTGGAAACTATCGGCTGGAAACCATCGGCTGAGAACTTTCGGCTATATACATTTTTTATCGGCTGTCATTTTAATATTATAATCTGCATTACCAATTTTTATAACTTTCGGCTGGAAATTATCGGCTAATTTTAACAGTATTACAGCGTGCTGAGCTGGAGGGTGTCTCAGATCAATCGTGATCAATCGTAATATCTACCAACAATAGTATAATATAATAGTATGTGAAAATTAAATATATTTTTGGTTAATAAGCGGCCATCTATTGAGTAATAGATTAACTATATAAATAGCAAAAAAGCCGGTTGTAAGTGGAAACATACGATTTTTGTATCTATATTTACTCTGCTTTAAAATTGTATAAAATAAATTAACAGCTGACGCCAGCTACATTTGGCAGATTTTAGTTATAAAGTAGATAATACCTATATAGAGATGTGTATTATGTGTATCGATGTAAGAGTTGCAAACCATTAAAAACAGAACGACACATCCGTATACTATACCCATTCATTAGGAACAAAACCATTAATTTTATATCATTATATAAATTCTAATTAGTATTCAAATTACAGTAACAAAATTATCTGTGTAAAAATATTCCTTCTGTTTCTTATTACGATAACAACAAATAAAATTGTTATTATAATTAATATTTTAATAATAAAAAGGGATCCTTTATACATTTTTGGGATTAAATTAGAACATAAAATATGTAAAACTATGTATTGCAAGTCTGAGAGAAAGAATATAATGATTAGATATACCGAAAACGATCTTAATGTTTTTTCACCATATTGCTAAATTACTTGTATATCCTTCTGTCTAATATGTGTTTCCTTTTTGTTTTGTTGGATATTTTGGTTTGGGATTTTCTTGAAAATTTTTGTTGTTGTAAAAGCTAATCCGTAAAAGGTTATCATCCGCATTGTTATTATGTGTACAATCAAAAAGTCGATTACGTACATGGTATATTTGGATCAAAATCGATTTTATTTCTCTAAACTGATATACTGTCTGGGAGTGTACATCGTATATGTACTTAATAAATTATTTATGTTAGTATACGAATGATTATTCTTAATTATGTGGTGGGAATCTACATGCATAATACGATAATAATCCATCTTCCTGTCTAGTCGATATAAGTATCACCATAAATCTTTTATGTACATTGTACACTATATACGTGTAGCGGTGTATTGCACAAATTTACGCAACACAGGATCATAATTCATATCGCTGTACCTAATCTTGGAAGAAAAAAAAAATCCCCCCAAACGAGTTAAAATATTTTAAACCTAATCCTTGTCGTCCTCGGGGAAATTTGAGAACAAATAAAAATGGATGCCCATGCTTTTTTTTTATATTTTCTATAGTTACTTCTTAAACCAAAATCCTTGTAAGAACAAAACGTACATATACAAAAAATCCAAATTCTCCATACCAAAACCATTTACGTATTTTACGTTCGTCTTTTCTTTCAATCTACTAAAAGATGATGGTAAATAAAATAGAATCTCGATTTTCGTTCATCCAATAATAATATTTTGTTTTTTTTGGTGAATTTTGAAGTTGATTAACTTTCCATTTTTCCTCATTTTCATCGTCTTATATGTATACATATACATACATATATACTCGTACACTCTCGTAAACGAAAATTTTTATTTATCTTATCGGATTTTTTTGTCGTGTCTTAGTCGAATACCAACTGTTGAGTGCGAAGTATTAATTAATTTTTGTTTTGTGTTTATAGGTATATGTGAGTTAAGGATCAAAGGAAGGGCGAAACTTTTAATGGATTTTCTTATACATAGTGTGTTGTTGTTGTTGTGCTTGTGTGTCACTGCGCTTTAAATTTTGGAACGATTACTAAGTTTAACAATAAATCTAAATCTATTATTCTTGTATTCGTGTATATCGCGGATAAAAGTGCACGATGCGAGGTTCTTAACCGATTAATGGGTATACACATGTATGTGCCATACATAGTCGATTATATATGCTATATAGGAGAAGGTGTGGTAAACATGCTATTAAATTGTTAACATATCGATTAGTTGAGTTTAATATACTTTACGTTTTATTTATATATAGTTTTTTGAAATTGGAGGGATATATGTATATTAATAGAGTGCGGTGGCATATCAAGAGGTATAGGTTTTGACACGTCAATAGACATAAATTATAAAATGTCTGTGACCTTATATTAACTTGAAAAGTACTTGTTCAATTTTTATGAAACAAAACCATAGGCACTAGACAATGATAAGCATTTCAAAAATATGGTTTGAAAGTAATGGACGTACATAAGTTGTATTGATTATGCGGTATCTGTGGATTCCATGAGTAAGACTAGTATAGTTGTGAATCCGTTATCGGCCGACCAATCAAGAAATGTCTCAGTGTTAATGTATCAATGTCAATTCAAGTGAATTTTGTCCTAAATCTGTCCTAAAAAAAAAAATTTAGGTTTTTTTTGTAGGGTAAAATTCACAATTCTATATAGACGGGTCAATCAAAAACAATTTTCACTTCTATGTGTTAGTGTGCAATGCAGATTGTCTTGATATAACGAATTTTATCTATAGGACAAGGTCTAAGGTCTAACCTAGCCGAATAATATCTCAATTTATATCTTTTTTATTTGGTTATACTAAACATGGTCGTCCTAAACCCCCTAATCCCCTACTTTTTTCAAAATTAAAATATTTTTCGGTTAGCTGAAACCCAAAGATATCTTGTTGTATATACTGTTATGGGGTTAGTTTCCTTGGATTTTCCAAAAAAAATTCAGAAAATTATGTGTTCGTCGTACCAAATATGATTGTACTTATGATAAAATTCGTTATATCGAAACATTTTTGTTTGCACACTAACACATATAAGAAGAAATTGTTTTTGTGGTTTTTTTGAGTTCAATATACCTTCGATCTGTGTCGTTATTTTGTTGTTAATTCCTCAAATTTGTAAACAGTGTTGTGGCCCATTATTCTTTTCAAGTGAAATTTAAACGGCTTGACAGCGGCCTCCCACAATCCGTCAAATAAAGGAGGTGCACTAGGGATGAGATGACATTGGCGTTATCCTTCAAAAAATAATATAATTCCGTTAAAGTGTTCCTTGCACCAACAAATACATCAATTGTAAGATCGCTCACTATGTCAATGTGCACCGCATTTGTACGCAAAAATGGATAAATAGCCTTTCGAATGTTTTTGTCCTCTCCCAATCCACCTCAACTTTAAGAAAAGGCCTAAGATAGGCCTTTCTTAATTAACTCGTGCTGATGGATGATTCAACGATCTATCAGCTGATTGTTCGATTGATTTCAATATTTGATACAATATCGCAATTGTAATATGGGATATTTTTGTAAATTCGCAATTGTAATATGGGAATTTCATCATATAAGATTTTAAGATTTATGATGAAAGGCACGAGCCATCCCATTGGATCGAATATACGGGCTGTAAGAGATAGAATATTCCGTTTGGTTGGTTGTATATATCAGCATTGCAACACACGATAAAACGAAATACATCTTTCACTGGATGCCACTGAATTCCCAGTAATTTTAGATACGACGTATCGTTATTAATGTCAACCAGAGTTTTCTTTTTGTCTTTAAAGTCAATTGGTTTTAGCAACTCCAATCAGTTCGACGACCATTCATGTAACTTAAGACCATATGAGTTTAAAGTTTCTGAAATCTTATCTTGTAAACGTTGGGTTTCTTCAATACTATGAGATGAGGACATTATGTCATCGGCATAAAAATGATTTAATATTGCATGTGCTGCAGCTGAATCGGTTTTATTTAAACTATTACCCGTAGGTTCTCAATCGGTAATAAGGTAGGGCCAACTTACAACGTATCATTTGATTTAAATGATGCGTCGAAAATCGCTATTAATTTGGTGGTGGTGCTCAATACTTGGAAAACGGCATGGTTGGGTAAATAAAAACATCGATCTAATTTCCTGTTTATTTCACCAACAGGCAACTTTTCCTTGTGTTTGAAAATCTTCATATTCGGTCATAAAATGGTGTTATGCCTCTTTAAATTGTGCATCTCCAGCCCAAAATGACATCACAATGTGACGTCAACGACGATGTGATGTAAAATAGAGTACATTCAACTTATAGTATATATTTAGGGGTAATCCATTCAGGGGCTAAAATCACATAAAATATGGATCAATTAAATTTCGAAGTTACACGCGACAGAAAACAAATTTGAGAAAATCCGTCGAAATGGAACTCGAATTCAACTAGATTAAGTATCGAAGAACTAAAACCTGCATAGAAAAATAATACAGAATGATCGCCCTGAAAAAAATAAAAATTAAAAGCTCTATGTTACATGGTATTATAGTTTGTGCGCTATAAAGCGAAATGAACAGCTTTCAAATTTCAATTAATTTAAATAATTTCGTTTCTTTACGTGTCTCGTACTGCAATCATACTGGAACAATGGACGAACCTCTTTGTGTTTTTGAAATTGAAATTAGAAGATTAGCTCAAAGCAAATATTTGTGTTTACATTTAGACTCTTACTTGGAAGCAGAACTAACAAACTTGATGCAATTAGTGCGACATTTTAGAGTAAGTTACGATTAATTTTTGTAAAATAGCTCGTGCCCGAAATATTCGGATTCAAATTTTGAAATTTCGAATAACGATCACTCAACTAATCCATGGTCGTTATATCATTTACAGAATCGAACACATAATTCTCTGTCTATATTAATCCTTTGACCAAAAACCAGATGCGTGAGCATTTAATTTCGCATCTTTTATGTCATTTTATCCCCTGATTGTATACTATCTTAAAGTTACGTGATTGGACTAAATAGTAACGGAGTGAAGGAAATACTTAATCCACTTTCTGTTGAACTCCAGATCAATGGCTACAAAACAAAATATATGATCTCTGGTTATATAGACAATGGCACACCAGACTTTAGTAGTGGTCACTACACATTTGAAGGAGTGGGGAGATTCAAATATTTGGGCTCTCTTATCACTCACGATAACAGTATCGATGGGGATATTAAAGATCGGCAAGCAGCAGGCTGAAGATTTATACAAATTGTTGATCAGGTGCATAGATGTGAAAGTTAGACGCTGACGGACGAGTACGAGAGATGGCTCCTTAAATTTGAGAGAAGGTCAATACGTGTGATTAACAGCCCAAAACGCAATGAAGATGGTACATAACTACTCCAATTTTTACTGCCATCTTTTCGTTCTGTTGATGTATTGAGTGTTAATAAGTGAAGATAACTAACTAATGTGCAAAACTTGCTGTTATTTGTGATTGTGAAAGAAGTCTGCATCCAGATTTGCATTCTGAGTAATCTCCTAAACTTTAAAAAACGCTTAAACTTGCATGTTAGTTCGTCTGATTCCCGTGAAACGACAATATCTAGTTCCGGACCATCATTTGGTTTTATTGGCCAAACCTTGTTGCGTGGTATATGTGATGTCGTGCTGTTCCTTTATACCATGTCTTCTCATCTCCCGTTCGTGCTTTCTTAAAGGATTCCTTCTTCAGCCATCTCTATCCCTTCAAATCGTTTATATATGCAAATCGTTGATATATGTTGATATATATATATATATATATATATATATATATATATATATATATATATATATATATATATATATATATATATATATATATATATATATATATATATATATATATAACTTTTTAGCTGGTTCTGAATTTTTCGTAAACTTTCGGTCGAAGCTCGGAAGACGATTCAAAGTCATATACCTTGATGCTGGTTACTGATTTGTCTTTCTTCATAAAATTTATTTGGCTCGGCGTTTGCATCGGAATCTATCTCTCGTTCGTAAATTTTTACACCTATGCTTTTCAGAGAGAAGATTGTTTCACCTACTCGCGTAAATTAAACAGCAGCCCTCGTTTTATAAATTACATTGCTGCTTTGGTCGTTTGTATTTCTTGGAGATCGTATCAATTGGTTTGCGTTGACTTATCGCTGTTTGTGTCAGCCTCTGCATCAGTCATAATTATGTTATGCGGAAAAACTTGATCTTCGGTGACTCGATTCTGACTGCATAAAGCTGCGCGTTTTCGGCTTAGTGATCTCTCCTTCGTTCTTTGGAACGTAAGGGCTCAGCATATGCTTGCTAAATCCCTTGAAAATTTGCATATTCATTTGAACCGGTTCAGTCGCATGCGCACCGTCTTGTTGGTTCGAAGTTGTTGGTATTAGTTTTTCCACCACGACGTTGCATAAACTTCTTGCTGTTACGTTTCTTTGGTTGAAGCTATCCCGAAGTTTCCCACTGGCTTGCTAATCCACCTTTTGACCTCCCACCGTTCTAGTTTCTCCGTTATATTTGTGAATTTCTTGACATCTAGCCTCTGTTTGATGATTAAAACGATATACCAAAATACAATCCACACAATAATAATAAAAAAATAATAAATAAAACTTTTTGATACCAAATTTTAATCAACCTTTTTAAGAACTCACGTAATTTTAAAACGTAAACGTTTTAAAATGTTACACGTAAAGTAGTGAAATAAACAGTATGGCTACTAAATGAATGAAATGGGCCCTGCCCATCTTATTACTATATTGTTTTAGCTGAAATTTTCAAATGTTATGATTTAAAGTAGTTTCTGCATTGAATTAGTGATAGTAAAAGATTCTATTTAACAATAATATGTCCCTGATTGGTTAGCTATTTTTAGGCCTAATTGTCTCTTAGTTGGACATTTGACCTTATCTGATGGTAGACCCAAATTACTTTTTCTCTTAGACTGATATCAATTTTCTCTTCAGAACTTACTCGAGGTGCTCGAGGTTTTAACGTTTGAAAGTATATCTGAAGCTTTTAAGAATCGTTAATTTTATTGTAAATTTTTTGAAATTTTATAATTTTAAATGTTTAATACGTGCGATTAAATTAAATCTTGTAAAGCTTGGTTAGAGCTTAACAACAGCTTTTTTTAAGAAATAACTATATCCGAAACTAGTTATGAGGCTTAAATATAAAAATGTACACGATTTAATTTTATGAATTTTTTTTAAATATGTTTGTCACAGCATTCGAGAGCTTTCTACAATTCATGATTATGAACGTTGATTTTTGACCAAAATTGCATTTTCACGTGATTTTTTTCACAACCATTTTTTTCATCGAACCCGAGACCCTCGAATAACAAAGCAAGCGCGCTACTTACTGTGCTAACGAGGGCGGCCATTTAATGATTAGTCAATGACATTTGATTTATTTCTATTGAGGTACAGGATTTCATATTTTTCTACTGGTGGCCTTGTTTGGTGGAACGTAATTTGTACATTTGACTGTGAGCTGGTTTTAAGTCGAAACTTGTTCTGACCTAATTTTCAATCCGAAAAATTTCTCGAGTTTAGTTCAAAACATGTCTCTGTTTTATAGCAACATATTCCCAATATCATGGAAAGATGTAAATGCTTTCATTGATTGGAGATTAATAGGCTTTTATTTTGCGGTTATATCGATAAGACATCATTAATGTTCTTGAAACAGCGACTTCTCTAAAAAATCATTCAAACAACAATTTCAGCACCGGTAAAAATTATTTTGCAAAGAGTTCGGCGAACGTTGAGTATTTGAATAATTTAAAAATCAATGGTGGGGAAAATTGAAAATTGTGAGCATTTGAGACCCCCGTTTTCAAACCGCTGTAATCCAAGAATTGTCTAACTATTTATAAAGTATATTTCTCGTGGTTTGATTCTCAAGGAGCTTCCTTAAAATATTGTGTGGTAATGAAACCTTGTTTTTGGAAATTCCTAATACATTAAAGCAGAGGTCAGACTCAATGACAAACATTTTCTGACACATAACTGCGGTGATCTAAAATTCCAACTGATCGTTCCATTATCTCTTCGTAAAGCCAATGAAGTCTTCTTATGTCATTTATGACAGTGAAATTCATACTAAGAAAAATAACAAAAAAATACACTGTTAAATTTGGCAATGTTACCAATTGGAATTTTATTTATACGAGAATTTGAATTTGAGGTGTTTTGTAAATTGTATGCTGTTATAGATTTTCACAGAATTTTGAAGTTTCGTGATTTTAAACCAATTTTAATCATATTTACTGCCTATCATAGAGATGTCCTCGGCAACTCATGTATATTTCCGGATAGTTTAGACCACCTAGGATTTTTGTGGTCAATCAGATTAAATTCTGATGAATTTTACTAATTATTTTACATCATTTAGAATTTAAGTGATTTGAATAATTTTTATTATTATTCTCTATGGGATTTTTTGTTTTTTTCTCAATTGGACATCTCTAGGATCGACGGTACAAATGATTAAAATTCGTTTAAAATGAAATCGTTTATAAAACTTCTAAAAGATGTAAAATGAATAGTAAAGTACCTCAGAATTTAATTATCTTGATCATACAGATTTGGAATAACCTAAACTATCTGAAAATATCTGCCAATACCCGTGGACATCTCTAGGATCGGCGGTACAAATTATTAAAAATTGTTTAAACAGAAATCGTTTACGAAACTTCTAAATGATGTAAAATAAATAGTAAAGTTCCTCAGAATTTAATTTTCTTGATCATACAGATTCAAAATAGCCTAAAATATCTGAAAATATAGGTCAATATCTGGAGACATCTTTAGGAGTGGCGGTACAAAATTTTAAAAATCAATCAATACCAAGAAATTTTAAATTCCATACACAAATAGAAAAGTTCATCAGAATTTAATCTGATTGACCACAAAATTCCTAGGTGGTCTAAACTATCCGGAAATATACATGAATTGCCGAGGACATCTCTATAATAGGCAGTAAAAATGATTAAAATTGGTTTAAAATCACGAAACTTCAAAATTCTGTGAAAATCTAACCGCTTAATCTAATTTAATTTCTATGGACGCAAAGATCTCAGTTGTTCTAAGCTATTCGAATATTTACTCGAAAGAATGTAGTTATTACTAGAATCGGCAGCATACAATTTACAAAACACCTCAAATTCAAATTCTCGTATAAGTAAAATTCCAATTGGAAAAATTTCCAAATTTAACAGTGTATTTTTTTGTTATTTTTCTTAGTATGAATTTCACTGTCATTGTCATTTATGTAGTTCACTGATGGGTATGTTAGAGTTAGTGTCCTTGGTACATCTCTATACATAAGATCTCGAGTTCAAATGTTTCAGTTATTCTGTATAAAAAACAAAAATTGGTCATCTATTGAGTAATAGGCAAACTGCGTGAATAGTCAAAAATGTAAATCTGTATGTATGTAGCATTTATTAAGTTGTTATCGGCTCGACCAAAAATCACACAGCTATTAAATTAATATTTACAGAACAACATAATAATTTAATTAATTTATTAACATAAATTATATGATTTTGATTATAATTTTTGTATACGTGTCAAAGATAACAAAAATTAATTTTAATTAATAATTTTCTATCGCAATTTTCCAATTTATGTATATTGGGTTTAACTGGCATTTAATCGTAATTTTTTTTTCGACACAACCATAAATTATTATCATTATTATACGATTATTACTCTGCACCGTACTATTATCATTAAATTTCGAACAGTTTTTACGTCAACTTTTGTGTTGTGTTGTTGGAAATTTTCCAATTTATTTTTATGTTACCGAATTTTTTTTTTTTTTTTTTGACAAAAACTTTATTTTTTTTATTATTTATTATCATATATAATTATGATTATTAGTATGTGTGGTGTTGTTTTTGTTGTAATTTTATATTATTTTATGGGTTCTTGTGATATAAAAAAGTTTTTATATTGTCATTAAAGAGCGCAGATTAAGAATATTAAATTTTAGCTCAAATACATTTTCATTTTTTTTGCTTTTTCCAAATCAATCATTTTATTTTTATTTTTTTGGTAAAATTACATAAAATTATGTAGATGTTAGTTAATGAATCATAATTGGAATTTATTGTTGTAATGTATCTGTATATGGGTATATAAAAGCGATTTGGTACACCAGACTGTAAGGGGGTGGAGTAATGTGCTTATTAAGTGCTTTTTTGATATATCTGCCAACTTGTTGAAGGTTATATCAGAGCCACCTATATATACAGAGCCGTAAGGATCAGCCATGTTTTTTCTTGAGCTTTTTCTAGAGGAACTACTTTTTGCATTATCCCATAAGAATCAATGTAAAAATGACCATTTTCGAATTACTTTTCATCAATGAAAAGTTAAATCTTTCATTTCGATAAACACTTTGTGGAATTGATTCTATATTGAAGCAGCACATATCTGAAAGTCAGAAACTTAAACCTTTTATTAATTTAATAAACATTAAATCAAAATTAAATATGAATTTATCATATTTATGTAAACATGAATTTATTTGAATGTGTAGGTAAAATAAATAAATAAAACATATATTGTCATCCTTTCGATCGATGATTTTGTCTCTTTTTTAAGAATTAAATCTCACATTTTTTTTTTAATTTTGCTTTTTCTATTGCGATCGCAGCATGCTCGTATAAAGCATTATTCTATTTCCTTTTATACATTTGAAAATGTATCACCACATATTTCTATTTCATTACCTTGTACCGAAATCGGAAAAGGGATAGAGTGCAAAATTATTCCAATAGGCTGAGATCGCAATAGAAAAAAATCAAAATTGAATTCATGAAATAGCGTAAAATTTAAAAAGAGAACATAAACATCGATCGATAGAAAAAAAATTGTGATATTGACAACTTACAACATGTCATAGGGAGTTCCAATAACAGCTGCACAATTTATTTAGAACCATAATTATGCACAAATGCGTAACAAAACTTTACCAAAATAAAATAGAACCATGCCAGAAGAACTGTGATAGTCATGGTGTTCCATTTATAATCTAAAATCCAAAATTTACGTTGAAATTAAAGTGAAATTAGTTTGAGATTTATTCAAACAAAATCATGCAGCTTTTATTGAAATACCCTTTAAGTATTTTATTTTATTCACAAAAATATAATTCAAAAGGAAACATAACCACACTTTTACTATTTTCTCTTTTCGTCTTGCAGTTTAATTTTATTGCGTTGGTATTTGTGTGTATTTATATCAATTCAATGGAGAAAATCTTTTTTTTCTATAAATTTTATTAATAAATATATCAAAAATTAAACAACTTCTTTGATCAAGCTTTGAATCAATTATAAAATGATAATTGTAGATTCTATTTCAATGTTAAAATACTTAATCCATCGACATTTTCATTGAAAAATATCGCACCGAAAAAAATTTAATTTTTCATATGTTTTGTATGGAAAAAATGTTTTTTTCGTCAATTTTAGTTCCTCTAGAAAAAGCTCAATTTTTAACCTTAGGGCTCTGTATATATAGGTGGCTCTGGTTATATACATAATACATAATTGGTAACAACAAATATTTGAAGGTCGCCTTGAAAATGTACAATGTAGCTATGAAATATAGAAATTACATAATACTAAGTCATCTGTGCCAAAAATTTTGTGTATTCAGAAAATTCCTAGCTCGCACTTTCAACAAAAAGTTTTTCATATATAAGCTTTGTCATAAATATAAAAAGCTAAAAATGGGAAGAAAATAAAATAACATCTTCAAACAATAATAATTCATCCAATAAAATTCAATAGCCGTTTTATTTTGATTATATCTTCCGTTAGAGACGAAAACAAATTTTGTCTCGTAATTTTTGTACTCTAAAGTTGAGATCTTAGATTTCAGTGTTTCATAAAAATAAAAATATAAAAAAATGGTTTCGCATCTTAAATTTTATTATCTTCTATCGTTCTTTAGATGAATCTGTTATACTTAGATACAAATCTTAAGAGACTATATCTTAAAAAACACGATGAATTCTGTACATAGAGTGTTTTATACCATATCGTATTTTAAAGTGTTCTGCCAGTCTTTGGGTGTATGTATTTGTAACTAATTCAAAAACCAACACACAATGTTTTTGAAACAATTAATGCTAAAATCTTAAAACCATGAAAGGGTGGTAAAACTGACAATCACTTAGCAGAAAGGGTGGCAAAACTGGAAATTAATTTCTATCCGCCAAGTAAAAGAGTCAGCATACACAAAAAGGATTAACTCGTTCCTACGCATTGTAACTTCGAACGCCAATGGGCTCAACTGGAAATATTTCTCCATACAAATAATATAGATATTGTGCTGATTTTAGAAACGAACTTCTTCAACAAAAGTTTTATTAGAATAAAGGGATTCAATTCCTACTGGACAACCCATCCAGTGAAAGAACTACAGGTGGTTGTTATCTAATAATGGCGCAGATATAAATATTGTGGCAGCATACTGTCCTCCACGGCATACACCAACGAAGTTTCAATTTAATAACGTCTTCAATAAACTCGGTCCAAAATTTATCATTGGAGGGGACTACAATATAAAACATACAGCTTGGGGTTCCAGATTAATTTCTCCTGGAAAAGGAAATGATTTGTTCAATGCCATTCATGAAAACAAATGTGAATATCTGTGTCCAGGGGGCCAACGTATTGGTCAACGGATGCAGGGAAAATACCAGATCTACTTGATTTCTTTATCATAGAGGGTATTCCATCTAGTTACTTTAGAGCCGAAGGGATTAACGAATAAACATCTGATCACATTCCTGGACTGTTGTCAGTAAGCGCTATAGTCAGCAAAAAAAGAGAAACCTTACTAATAAATTTACGGATTGGAGTCTCTTCAGAGAAAAATTAGAAGAGCTAGTTGAATTAAAAGTGAGTATCTAAAGTAATGGGGAATTGGAACATCAAACAAAGAAATTCGTTGAATGGCCGCCAGCCTCGCTACTCCAGAATTAAAGGAAAAAGCGAACATGGAAGTCAAATACCCTACTGTCAGGGAACAAATCAAGGAAAGAAGAAAGGCCAGGAGATTATGGCATCTCACTACAAATCCCATTGACAAAACAGCCTTCAATCGGATAATTATCAAAGTCAATAGGCTAATATAATCGACGTAACACATGTTTATCAAGCTAGTCAGGATTTTGAAAGGGTCACGCCAATGGAAATTTCCGAAGAAATCGACAAAAATCTTAAGGCACCAGGAATTGATGAAATATCACCGGGTCTATTCAAGGAACTGCCACGTAAAGCAATGATCATATACTTATTTCATACCTGTATGAGATTGAAGTATGTTCCCAAATACTTCAAAACGGCCCAAATATGCTGAAGAAACCAGTCAAACGATGAAGAAGTAATATCGTACAGATCAATCTCACTTCTTCCGAACTTAACAAAGCTGTTTGAAAAAGTACTTCTGAAACGTCTCAAACCAATGGTAAATAGTCCTAATTTTTAATTTGAATTCAGGAGTAACCACTACAGAATCACTACAGTGATAGAGCAAGCGTTAGAAGAAAAGAAATATTGCCCCGCTGTATTTCTGAATGTATCCCAGGCCTTTGATAGGGTTTGGCACGGGGGATTGACATTCAAGATGAGCAAAATGCTACCACAAAATTATTGCCAGCTGCTTGAATCATACCTCTCTGATCGCAAATTCAGAGTCATCCATGAAACAAAACATGTTCTGACTTTTATCCGACGCTAGTAGGAGTTCCGCAGGAAAGCGTATTACGACCCCTCCTCTATACCTTCTCAACACTGCAGACATACCTACAAACAACGAACAACACATTCTTCGGTACGTTTGCTGACGACACTGTTATTATAGCAATAGACGAATCCCAATAAAGGGCAGTGGAAAATCTTCAACGAGCCATGAACAACGTTTCTAAATGGACGATTGATGGAAAATCGCGCTTAGTGAGCTTAAATCAACCCATGTGACATTTACGCTACGACCCAAAAATAGCAACCAGCACATATACTTCAACGGGGTGCAGGTGCCGCAGGCTGAATCGGCCAAATACCTTGGTCTGCATTTAGACTCAAGGCTAACCTGGAAACATCACGTGAGACAAAAAGCTGAACAGATACGATTAGAGCAACGTCGAATGCACTGGAAAATTTGGCATTATTCCAAAATGAACCTGTATTACAAAAGACTAATTTACCAGACTATCTTCAAACTAATATGGATGTACGGTGCGCAGCTATGGGGTTGTACTCATAAGTCCAATAGAGACATTATCCAACGTAGCCAATATAAATTTCTTCGATTGGTCACCAACGCTTACCGATTTGTGACTAACAGGGAAATACACAATGATTTACAAATACAATTGTATTATAATGACGTCATCCGCGAATGTGCCACCACACATGAAAAGAGACTTCTCATCCACATCAACGTTGAGGCCGTACAACTACTGGATTGTACAAACGAAGTAAGGTGCCTCAAACGAACCAAACCACATTAGCTAACCGAATTAATATCATACGTCAGGGGAACTGGACACTGGTGCAGCAAACCCACACAAGTTAATGCTTATATCATAAGTACTAATGTCAACCTTACTAATGAATTAAACAATAAAGGTGTTTTTAAAAAAATTAGGGCGTTATTTTTTCCGTAATAGCACTTATAAAAGGATTAATATAGTTTTGATGTTATATTTTAAAGACCTATTGAAATACTATAACAAAAAAATAATAAATTTGTACTCTACGCCAACAACGCCCTAATGGACTAAAACTAGATTCTGAACTTTCAAACATTGGAGCTCTGGATCAGGAGGTCAAATTACAGTATAAAAGCACACCCTGGGACTTATTTTTGATAAATCGAATACCTTTTAATATAAATTTCCATATGATGGATTTCAGGCTTCAAAGTATATTGGGCATGCGATATCGGGTTCTAATCTAAAATTTAAACGCGTAAACCTATATGATCTATCACAGAAATAGGGGATCCTTTTCAGTCATAAGTAGTTCTACGTACAAAAATTATGAGAACTATTATATTGAGATGAAAAAAATAATTAGGGCGTTGTTTTTATTTCATGATAACCAATAACTTAGATTACGCATAGGAAGCAAAATCATTCTTTGTTTTTTAAATTATTTTATTCATTTGAGTTCAATATGTACTTGAATATTTTTGAAAATGTTATATAGCAGCATCATTTAAAACGAAAACAATTGATTTTATTTTAAAATTCAAATTTAAATCTGAACGCCCTAATTTTTATTGTCGTATATATTTTATTATTGATTACAAAAATTAAAAGGAGGTAATTCAATTTGAATAGGTTGAGAAATAATGATATCAGAAATATATTGATGGAAATCGATCAAAAATGGCAGCAAATGGAAGAAACCTTTTTCAAAACTGCTACTGATGTGCTTGGATATACCGAGACAACAACCGAAAACCATGGATTCGAGATGGTACATGGAACAAAATTGAGAAACCCCATCAAGTAAATCTATAGGAATGATCCCAGAAAATACCGGAAGACCAACTGAAAAAATGCATTTGATCAAGTTCAAATAAAACGCCAATATACGAATTAAGTGCTAATTTTTTTAATTAAACTATTTGTATACTACAAAAATACTTTACCCAATAGATTTTGAGCTAATCGCGCATTTAAGACCACGTATGGCTTCTTGAGTATTTATACTTCTTATTCTAAAGTTAAATTCAGCTGGATTCAACTTGTGATATATGAACTGTGGTAATTTATTTGTTACAACCCATAAATTTGACTCCGCATCGATCCACAAATCACTTGGGTATACCAAAGTTTCAGGATTTTGTGCAACTGTATCCATATTTTGGGGTGTCAGATCAGAATTTAAATTCCAACAGCCAATGGCATTACGACCAACTTCCGCAAAAAACATAACACCGGTTGTTGGATCAAAACGGGCCATTGTGGTTTGGCGTCCGGCACCACGATCTCCTAGATACTATATATATACATACATATACACACACACACACACACAAATATAAAGATTTTTATTTCCAAGACCTTAAATTATTTATTTATATATATATATATATATATATATATATATATATATATATATATATATACATATATATATATATATATATATATATATATATATATATATATATATATATATATATATATATATATATATATATATATATATATATATATATATATATATATATATATATATATACTTACCACAAAATCATCGCCATGATATCCACGACCGGCCAAACTTTCATTCTGCAATTCTTGCGTTGAAACTACAAATTGACTGGTACTAGCCATGGAAAGGAAATAGGCTGGTCGATAACCATTCGAGTATTTATTTCCCAATGTAACCGAAAATATACCATCATCCCATTGGAATTGATAACCACCAATATCGAAATTACTCCGCAATGGATCGTACGAAAAGTAATTATGACGGAATGCCCATATACGATTTTCCCGGAAGCTGTACACTGACAATCGGTATAGTGCCAAATCAGGAATATATGCAAATGCGTCGCTACACTGTCTTTCATCCACATCAACCGTAATACTGCCAAAACCAATTCCAAGTTGAGCTACGCTCTCGGGAATTTCAAATCGTCTAATACGTTGATTTGTTTCCAAGTTTATTATCCAAATTGAAGGTCTTTGCACTTTAGTTAAATTACCTTGGAAATTTGGATTTCATATTAATTTAGTGCGAGTGGTAAACTATTAAAAGCACAATAAATAAAAATCTAGTTCATATACCTGGTATTTCTAGTAATCCCGTGTCAACAAGCCACAATCGACCGCACGCATCAATATCCGTTCGATACACGGATACAATCCGCTCCGGATTTCGCATCAAATTACTTTGCACCGTATTCGTTTCGAGATTTGGATACGGTTGTAATGCTGGGCTTCGATTCGATGTTTGAATCTTAGCCAAATCGATATAATTTAATGTAGCGGGAATGCCCCATCTTCGTCGCGGTACCGTTAAAAATAATCTACCTTTGTAATGGTTCACACCAAGTAGCAAATTATTTTCGGGTATTAAAATTGATGGGCTATCAGGGAGAAGGTCATCATTATCATCATCAGTAGGGAATACAAAGTCGGTCCGGGCTGTAAAAGGAACAAACATTTATTTCGAAGTTAAGGTTGTCACGACCAATGATCAAATTGATAATAATGTACCTGTTTTAGGCAAATTAGAATACGTTAATTCCCTCCATCGATACACTTCATTTATAACACTATAAACACTAGCAAAGCACATTGAGATTATTAAAATTGTTAGATATTGCAATTTAATCATTTTGACGCTCACAACCACTTTGATTTAATTCACAGTACTGAGACAATTTTGTTGCATTCAAGCTTAGATGCTTTAATAAAAATAAATGTTATCGAAATTAGCCTTTACTTTTTATGCGAAAACAAAAACCATATTCTTCTAGCTTCGATACACTATATTTACACATTTGTATTGCAATTCGACATGCAATAAGATTATAGAGGTTTCAACTCTCGGTATTAAAACGTAAATTCCCAAATTGCACTATAAGAAAAACTACAAAATTTCCCAAATAATTAAGATTTAGTCATTCATTGATATGCGAATAAATACTTAAATTTGCATTAAATTTATGACTAATCAGTAAAAAGTAGAGTATTTCAAAGCCGCAGAAAGATGTTTTCCTATATAGACATCTGTAATCATTTGTGTCACTTTTTGTTTTTTTTTGGTTGTACATATTTCAATTCTGTGTTCGAATCGCGTATTGCGGATAAACCAAAATTAATTTTTAAATATTTCTTTTATGATTTTTATTATACAAAAGAGATTGATTATGGACCATTCTTAGAAAAGAATTATGGATTGTTATGGAGCAAAAAAAAAATTGATAAACAAAATTGCTACTAAAATAAGATGAATGAAAATAACTGTCACAGTAGTATGAAAATTCAAATAAAGAAAATTAATAAAATAAATAAACTAATAAAACAAATAAAATGAATTAATAAATTTTATTTAAAATAAATAAAATAAATAATTTTATCAATAAAATAAGTAAAATATATAAAAAAAAATTAATCAAATTAAATAAATTAAATTAATTAAATAAATTCGTTAACTTAACTGATCTTGGCAAATCAAACAACTACTTCGTTTGTGAACTCTTCTATATCGGCCTTCATCTCCTACATCTGACTCTGAAACGCACTGCTTCGTCATGTTAGTTGGTTGGCTATCCGTTATTGCGAGCGCAAACGTACACACTCACGCCACAATCATCTCTGGTGACGTTGTTGACTGTCGAAATTCTTAAATATTCTCTTATTTGATATTTTTGAACTTATATTTGATTGATTTATAACTATATTTTATAATCTCAGCACCGAAATAGTTATTGTAAACCTGATTGTGGTAAAATTCTAAAGGTCACTCAGGCTTTCCTCTCCGAATACGATAATTCATCACTTATGACGAATCATCGATTTGTGCATTTATCGGACAATTTTTATAAATTAATTAATCAATTTCGTAATATAAATATTAATTTATACAGAGTAACAACTAAAAATACAATTTCGGTGAAAAAAATTAGGGCGTTATTTTTATTGCATTATTTTTTATGCTATTTGGTCTACAGAAGAAATGGAAAGTTCCATTCAATTATTTTTTAGTTTCTAATTTGAAAGCAATACAATTCCAGAAAATATTAAAATGTGCATGAAACCGCATTTGGCGAAGTCCTTACGTAATGCTCTTGAAAAGCACAACATACTATGCATCATGAGAGAGGGCTTGCAAGGTCCGACATTACACAACAACAAAAGTATCCGAATTATTTTCAAAAAATGAATGTCGACATAAAGTATTTTGAACGGGGTTCACTATATTACCAGCCGCTAGAATTTAATAACTGTGTGTTTGTATATTTACGAAATATAGTACCAATTAAAAATTATTTTCAAGTCGGGAAATTATTACTACCGACCAAGACACGTATCCCTCCAACGGTAATTAATAGGGAACACTCTCCTTTCACTGCTGCAGCCTTTACAGTATCTGTCCTTGGGTTAGGTTAGGTTGGCTGCTACAGCACACTTAGACTGGCGACGGTCCGTTGTGATACCACAAGATTTACTTCCCTATTACCCTTATGAGAACCAGTTTGAGCTATTTATGTAGCGTGATAAGTCTCGCACCTTACAGTTTTCGAGATCAGAGAGGCAGTCCATTGAGAATTTACCCAAATATTCATGTCTTTTGTGTGCCAAAGCCGGGCATGAGTATAGGAGGTGGAGTACCGTCTCTTCCTCCTCCTCGTCCCTACAGCTTCCGCAAAAGCCATTTGCTTCTAGACCTAGCCTCCTCGCATGTTCTCCAAGTAGGCAGTGTCCGGTGAGTATCCCCACGATCGTTTTTAGTTCACGTCTTCGTAGGGAGATCAGTATCGTTGAGCGTTTCAAGTCCAGCTTTGGCCAGACTTGCGTTGCTTCACTAAATGTAAGAATGTTTGTACACCTTTCATTCGCTGAGGCTACTGCTTCCTTTTTAAGCACCTTGTGTTGAGCGCCTTAATAGGCCTCTCCAAGTTTGCCCTTTCCGGTAGCACTTGGAGAGTAATTGTACCATGCCTAGCTAGTTCGTCCACCCTGCAGTTCCCCATGGCGTCCGAGTGGCCGGGGACCCAGATTATCTGGATTTTGAAATGCTCATTCATCTCATTCAGAGAGCAGTGGCAGCCCAACGTCACCCTAGACGTCAGAGAAATCGAGTCCACATAAATTGCGATATCAGGCGAGGATACCACATTATGCCTCAACCAATCCAGGATCTCTTCAATCGCTATTACCTCTGCCTGGTACACGTTGCTGTGATCAGGGAGACGAACTGATATATTTACTTCTAGTTTAGCACAGAAGACTCCAGCTCCTACGTGACCGTTTAGCTTGGAGCCATCCGTAAAGAACCGCAGTGTTTCTGTTTCAACCCACCCCGCCAAGATTTCCTTGAGGGGCAGGAAGTTCGGAACGTTTTTTCGAAACACAAAGTTGGTGTAACGTAGTCTAGATTCGCCAGTTTCATCCTTAGCGATCTAATTATCGTCGAGTGTCCTTGGGTTGTAACGAACCATTTTTTCTATAATCTCTACTGGATCATGTCAGGACGTATAAGCGATCTTGAAGCTCCGGTATCCAAGGCGAATGTATACACGGTTGTTTGTCTAATGCACCATTGACAACTAAGCTGTTGCAGTCTTTCTTCCTAAGTTGGGCAATTAGAATAGTGACCCTGGGGAAGCCTCCCTCTTTCACCAGGTTTCAACCCGCAAAGCTGATGGCACATATAGTTGTTCTGATCCCCATCCATGAGGCGGATTAAGCCATCAGCTTTATTATTTTCCTGCTGCTTATGTATATGTCGCAATCTTTCTGGTTGTCTATCGCGACGATCAATCTGGCCGAATTTCTTAGCAGCTGGTTGCTTACACTCTTGATATAGTAGTGCACAGGTTATTAACATCTAAAACGTCTGAACTGAGAGCGAGATCTTATCTTGTGCTGATCGTCCTATCGTTGTTTCTATCTCTATTTGTACAATGGCTTCTACTTCGAGCTTTCGCGATTTAACGGAATCGGAGGTTAGGCTGTCTGTGTAAGACCTCGTTCATACTTTTCGTTTCTGCTGTCGTCCTCAAGTGAAGGTTCAGCTGGTCATTCCTTACGGCGTTGATGAATGCATCCACTGTACGTTAATTTAAGATATCACTCGGAACTTTACAATAAGCTTGGTGCGCTATTTTGGTTATTTCTAGTTACACATCTTGAAGGATGCCTATTATGCAGCAGGATTTTGCATAATTCCTGAATATGGCGCTGTCCGTTCCTCAAGTCCAAATCCTTTTTTTAAAAAATCGCTGCTATCTATGATGCAGGTACTATCTGTATAGTGTTGCGTCTGTTGATCAACTTTAATGTTGAGCTGATCAAATTTCGCTTTTTGCGATTTTCCATTTGCGTGTAGTAGCAGCCATTACCATTTCCGCTTGTCCTTATTTCGTTACTGGCTTCATTTTGGTTTCGGCAATTACCCCTCGGTCTCGTTGGATAGGTCTGATGAATCCTTCATCCAGGGTACAGTTGTGACACTAGGGCTCATACAGGTAATGATGGTACAATTATACGATACAATTTAAAAATTAAAAAAAAAATACCTAAATTATTCAGTGAGACCAACATTTTTTTTTATTTGAAAGGTTACATTATGCCATTATGTATGGAAAATAACTTCAGTCAAATTATCACCATGACTTCTCCGTATGTACTGCATTTTGTGGCCCAACTTATCATCACTTTTTCACATAAATTTGGGTGTTAAATCACACGACCTGCGGGAGGATAATTCACTAGACCAAATCTTGAGGTAATTTCATCACCAAATTTGGTTTTCAAAAAATTGATTGTTAATGTGGCTGTATGGCAGGTGGTACCGTCTTGTTGAAATCACATATCTTCCAGACTATTCTCAACAACAGCAGGAAAAAAATCATTTATCATTGTTCTGTATCGTTCTCCATTGACTGTTACTCTTCGACCATTTTCTTCAAAGAAATATGGACCAATCACTCCACCAGCTTGAATTGCACACCACACAGTGAGTTTTTCTGAATGTAATGGTGTCTGAACAGTTTCGGGTGTTTGTTTACATAACCATTTAACCAAAAATGAGCTTCTTCACTGAATAAATTTTTTCGAAAAAATGTTCATCATTTTCAAGTAGTTCAAGAGTATGATCAGAAATATGGTGGTCTAATGGCTTCAGTTCTTGAAACAGTTGAATTTTGTAAGGATGTTAACCCAAATCTTTTCTTAAAATTCTTCATGTTGTTGTTTGAGAAAGATTTAATTGTTGCGAACAACGTGGAACAGAGAAATTTGAATTTTCTGTTCCACTTGCTGCTACCAAATCAATATTCTCTTGTGTGCGTTCATTTCTTTGCCGTACTGGTACTCTGATCCGGAACGAATTGTGCAGCGATCTCTGAAAGGAGGGCCACCATATGGTAGGCGCAGAGGTCGTTGCAGGCGACGATGGCTCCACGGTGTAGAGAACGACTTCGCCTCCTCAGATTGTCTTAGACAGTATTCGGGATCGAAACTGCTGGAGCCAAATTGAGACTCAGTAAGGGGCCAGTAATGGCCTTGAAAACTGTTTTAAAAAACTGGTACTCTTGTATCGTGTAAAGAAAACTCACTTTCAAATTTGTCTACAATACGGCGAATATTCACAATTGAGCACTGATTTTGATAAAACAATTTAACAATTTCTAAACGTTCTCCCATGATTAAATGGCATAACCCACTGAACACAAATGTCAAAAAATAATACGCAGTGTTGCCATTATAACCATTTTAAATTGTATCACTTCTATTGGAAAACCCTTTACTATGGCATGTACTGCCAGTGATAGCGGTCACGATCCTACGTTCCCTTAGCTGTTGAGATGTGCAAGAATTAATGTTCTTCCACATTGTGTATTTCAAAATTCCACTTCCAACACCAACCAAATTGTTACGAATTTCGCGCTCTTCTAAGGATTCATAATTAATTTTCCAATCACTTGATTATGTTGCAATGTTGATTATACAATTATATGTTTCATCAAAATTTAAACCTTTGGTCATGTGGTGTCATCAGGATGACTATACGGTTTCGTGAGTGTATCGGTTTTCTTTTTATTTCACTAATTTGATTTCAACTTTTTACATTGGCTTTGGTTCAAACTTTTTCTATTTAATTGTAAAAAAAAACTCGTGACAGCCATCCCTTAACCAATCGATTTGGAAAAATATTTGCTTATCATAGAAACGTTGACAAAAATTTTAATATGTTTAACCATTGGCAATTTATAATTCAAAATTCGACTAAAATGCCACCGTGAGTGGATCCAGTCAATTCGTAATGATTCAGGCATTGACCCCGCCATTATGTCTACGCTTCAAATCGAATTAATTTAATTTATTTAACTTTACCCCGTACATATTTAAATTTCTGCTTTCCATTTATATTTCGAAGCACACAAAAAGTCGTTTTTAAAGTGTCTGGTTAAAGTGTCAACACAAACGAAATCGAACTTTATGCAAAAGTAAATATTATGCAAATGTATATATATATTGTAGGTATAGGTACATAGCTAGTATATAAGAAAACTTTTGTGGAAAATTTAAGATTACGTTGAAATTATAATTTTGTTCTCGTATTTATTTATTTTATATTTTGAATAAAGTGGAAAATGGAATGTTATTCAGATATCGATTTTTTTTATTTGTTAGTATATTTCGTAATATTTAAAGCCGAAATAACGAAAATATTCTAAATAATTTTCCTTTCCTACCCTAAAAGCCAACATTTTGAATTTAAGCTTATGAAAAAAAAAAAGAGTCGTATACAGGCACTTTTGTTGGCTTTACAAAAAATTGTTAAATATAAATTTGTTTGAATTATTAACAATATTTGCTACGAACGAATTTTTAAATTTCAGTTCTTTGTTTAAAAAAAAAATCGGTTGTGTCTGCCTAATACCAAAACTCATCTTTCCGGTCTTCTATATACTTAATCTTTGGATTTATTATGATTAAAAAATATATATTTTGATAAGACGACAGGAAAAACAATACAAAAAAATAATTGCATTAAGATTAAGATGGTAAATTGAAAGAAACTACGTCAAATGTTGTGATGGAAAATCGATTTTTTATATTTTGCAATTTACCAGAAGATTAAAACAAATCCTGCAAGGCATTTAGGAAATTAACTTATTTTTAAATAAATTTTAATAGTCTGTCAAAATTTATGTTGAATTCAACATTTCAGTTATACTACAGATATCGCCTTAAGGTGGGTGTAATCATACAGTCAGTAGGAGCAATATGTTTACATGTTTCGAATGAGTTCAACAAAGTGTCCATAATTTAATTCACTAAAAGTTGATATCTGCAGATAGTTAATTTTATGAGCAAATCAGTGGAACTTTGTTAATATTTAAGTAGAGATAACTAGTTTTAGTACAGTTTTTTGCATCTGACAACAATTGTAGTTAAAAAGTTACATTACAATCGTTTAGGCCTTTTTTTATTTTAAAGCAAATCGATTACAGAACTTATTTATTTTTAACGAAATAAAAGTATTTCAAATAAACCTTTATAGTTTTATAGTAAAGTAACCAATAAATATAAATAATATATTTGACAGCAGCAACGTTTGCAAATTGTTCAAACTTACTTTGAAAATAATGGTTCTGTTTGTGAACCTCATCGCACACTACGTCCATTTTATGGTCGACATAATCGTTCATAAGAGCAGTTATTTCGATTAACTATGGCCCGCTTTCATACCACGATTACTCTAAGTGATATAATACTTGGGACTTGATCATACATCTTTATGGAGTATTTTGCGTATTGATCTTGGTTTATATGCTTACAAAATTCAACTTGTTCTGGAATTAAAAACATACGATCAATTCGGTATTGATATCGATGCAAACTTTCAATACAAAATTTCCTTCAGTGATGAAGCTCATTGTCAACAAGCAGAATTGTTGCATTTGGAGTGAAGATAATCCACGAGCCAATGCTCAAAAACCCTTACATCTACAAAAATTTACAGTTGACGGAGACCGGTATAGAGTTATGATTACTAATTTTTTTGTACCACAATTGTGACGTCAGAGACTTTCAAAAAATTCGATATACTAGATTTAATAACCAGAATTCCTAAAAATGTCCGACATTAAATATTTTTACATTACTTCAAAACTTTATAAAAATATGATTTTTTTATCTAAATTCGAATTGAAATTTCAAAATTTAAATTTAATCGGAATAATCAAAAATTTCAAATTTTAATTTTGAAATTTAAAAATTTCCAATTAATTAAAAAATTTAGAATCCAGAAAAAATAAAAAGTTTTTGCTATGTTATAAATGCTGAAATTTTGGTTAAAACAGTCTAAGTGAAAAATTAAAAATTTGTTTATTTAGAAACCAAATATGTTGGTCAAATTCAACAAATTATCATTCTGCAAAATCGTACATTACTGAAAAATTTTTTATTTTGGAACCTAACATTTAAATTTGCAACTATCCGAATATTTTTACTCCAAAACTCGAAAAAGTTTGTGAAGGCCAAGCTGTTAGATCTAAGAGCCTTCTAAATTAGAAGCTACATATGTATTAGCACTCCAAATTATCAATCTAGGTTACTCTCTTTTGGGTCGCGAACGTAGTTTGAGAATACCTGCTCTAGAGAATACTGTAATTTAGTTAAGATTTAGGCAGATCTTCTTGGAAGGAAGTCGTACTAGTTCAATACGGATTGAACCGAAGTCTAGCAATATATTTTATTTTAATTTAAATAGTCCGCGGTGTCAGTTCTAGTGGTCCATTTACTTAAGGATGATAAATATTTAATTTCATAACGTTTAAAATTTGAAAACATGAGACAAGTTAAATTGGGGAACAAATGCGGTTTTCCGAAAACGCTCGAGCTATCTGGTGTTTCTTGATTTAGTAAACACCCACCAAACGAATAATTTTGTCAAGTTGTCCTGATAGTTAATCCATATAATGTTTCCATGTTCGGTAATTGATAGTGAACGACAACGTTTTGATTCCAGATTTGATTTCAATTTTATAGTCATACCCAGTCGTATAAAAATAAACTGAATACTGACGATTTTGGAGGTGAATTTCTTGGTTCTTAATTTGCATTCCACTTTGGGTTGCCGACTTTTGTTTGCCTATACCAGAAACTGGAAATTGAATTGAATTTCTAGTCTCAATTGTGCGAGGGACTATCGATCGTGCTCGTGTTGTTGGCAACATTCACATAATGTAATGAAATTCCATCCATGATGCTGTTGGAGTATTTACTAAGTGATGGACGTTATAGTGTGGCTTAACGAGGCTTTATATATCGAAGGGATTAAATTATTTGGCGATGCAAGCGATCGAAATGGTTCTTCAATGGCTGTTTACACCAGTGTTGGCTACTTTTATGATTGGATTATAGAAAATAGGGGTTTTAAAATAAATAATTTTATTAAAACTTATCTGTATACGCCATTTATGCAGAACCGTTCCATTTCATACTCTACCCATTAAATTTGTTACAGCTCTTGTTAGCAACCTGTAGTATCGCTGATCGTATTTTTTGCCATGCATCATTAATGAATCGAATTGTGATCGACCTCTATATTGAACACCTGCGTTTATCGAAATAGCTAAATCGGCATTAAATTACGGTGTTCATCTCCATATTATAACAAGTTTCCTAAAATTTAGAAGCAAATAGCAACATCAAAAATGATAAAGCCGTATTGTAATTTTCATACACAGATGACATGTTGCCTTCCCACTAAAAATAGGTATATAGTACAAAAAAATATCTCTCAGTCGTAGGCTCTCAGCCACAAAGTTTTCTTGCCCACTCGCAGTTAAAAAGTATTCACGAAGCTATATTTATTCAAGCAGTTACTTTGAGTATGGTAGGTGATGTTTGATTTCCCTCATAAGGCCGCTCTACCGAAAAGCAGTTTGGTAATCTTCGATAAAGAACTCAGCAAGCTTATTAGGCACAAATAAATTCTGGACTTTGACTGAACTATCTTAAGTCGCAAGGCTTAATGGCTTAAACGGTTAGCATGACAAATTACAAAAACGACCTCTAGCCGAAAACGGCAAAAACGACAATTCGCCCAATATTTTTATTATATTTGTGTGGATGTTTCAGACGCCCTTCAATGTTCTTACCACCGCAGCAAGACATTCTAGCTCGGTGATAGAGTAGTTCTTTTGAGCTCCATTTAGTTTTTGTCATAAAAATACAATAGGCCGCTGATTATCGTTTTCGTCTTTTTGTTATAACACGCTACCGACAACTTTTGGATTACTTCAACTTTATCAGGATGAACTCGTAAACCTTTTTCACCCACTAGGATACCTGAATGTTTTATTTCCCTCATCAGGAAGTGACTCTTATCCAGATTAACGGTCAGCCCAGCTTCGGATAATCGTGTAGCTACCAATTGCAACAAACTGAAATGTTCCTCAATAGTTTCAGAGACAATAAGTATATTGTCAAGGTATACGAATATACGATCATGAAATCTAAATGAAGAATCACGTGCATGGGTCTACAAAATCTCTGAGCCGTAAAGAATAGTCCAAAAGTTGTGAGTCATGACTTTAAAATGGTATTTAAGGTCTTCCAGTAACAGTATATGCAGTTATCTCTCGGGATGCTTTGGCTAGAGGTATTTACCATAATGCATCTATTAGATCGATATTGCTAATAAATTTTGTAGCTTGTAGTCTACCCAATAATCCATCTATTAGCGTAAGAGGATACGCTTCCTTTTTGGTAACCGCATTTCATTTGCGAGAGTCTAGAGGGCTTTGCCATTAGGTTTTCGCGCTGTGGCTTTCTTCGATTCCACCTAGCTCAAGCATTCTTTCCAGTTCGTCATATAATTAATATTTTTTGAAAACCTGGTCATATTGGATAGTGACGTTGCTTGATTGGGGTAGTTTCCGACGGGAACATGAGTTTTATTTTTTTCAGTATATTATCCTGTTCGAGAGTCAGAAGATGTTTGTTTGGATCAGATTCAGCTGTTAGGGTCGCAATATTATGGCGTATTTTTGGGACTATGTTGAAAGTTCCTCAAAATTTAATCCCCAAATAAAGCTATTCTTGAAGGTAACTAAGAAAAAATACCGTTTTTGCACGACCAACGAGTAAATTTATAAAACCAACTATATGGTTAGAAGTGCCATATGCGCAGTTTATACAAATGAGCTAAATTTCTTGAAGGGTTGTTTATTTTCTCGTGAAAAGCTTAAACATTGCCCAATATACTTATTGAAGCTCCAGAATCAAGAAGTTCTGTAATCGATTTATTACAGATGTTTACTGACACGTAAGGGCATGGGTCGGTCATATTTATTTTAACATCGCGAACTGAGGTAGCCGAAATTTTAGAAATGATTTTATAACGCGATATTGTTGTTTCTTATTAATTCGCGGTGCCGGTTGACTATTATCGACCTGAGGTTGGGTTACATTATTATTTAAAGGGTTGGTGACATAATCTGACTTATTCTTGTTTGTAGTTTTGGTCGGTTCTCGAATTTATTTAACCGGTTGAAGTTAGTTTCCAAACGCCATCCATTTGCATTCGGAAACAAGTGTCCTGAGTTTCGCTTCTGGCAGAACAAACAATTTGGTTTTCTAAAACCTGGTCGACCACAATCGAAACAAAATACTGATAAGAACTCCTGTGGGCAATCTTGGTATCTATGCACAACGTCTTTACAGTTCCAACAGAAATTTGATTTATCTGTTATTTTGCCATGAGTTGATTTATTTAGCGCAGACACATTAAATTCTGATGCCTGTATTTCCGTACGGTCTCAGCAACATAATTTACTGGTTCATTATGGTAGTACCTGTTTGATGTGCTCGGAATAGTTGTATTCCACTCATTATACGCAATAACTGTGGCAACGTTATTAGTGGGCTGCAATTTCCCATAAAATGGTTCAATTTTAGGAACATCGGCTGGAAGTCCCTCTTCAATTTCAAAAAGATTCGAATAATAACCGAAAGTTAACAGATTTACATTAGAAGAACGACCACGATTTGGAACATTTGAGAATCTTATAGTAGTCCACAAGTCTTCATACCTTTGACAAAGTAATCTAAGTTCTCCCACATTATTGAAATTAAGCTGAAGCGTTCTCTCTTTCAAGTGCCGATTCATATTCATTCTCAAACGTGTAAGAAGCTCAGCTTCAGAAAATCTGTTTATTAATTTGACGTTTAATGTCTGAATCTCAAGTAAGAATGCTGACTACGCCGCCGTGAATGAATATTTCTACAATTCGCATTGGAATTTTCTTCAAGCTGGTCAAGATTTGAATGACATAGTTTCACAATTCAATGAACGACTCAAGATAGCTAGTATCGAAAGGTTTTAAACAGTTTCTTATATCATAATTACGTTCTGCAGATTGAAGTGGAGTTATCTTCCAACCCACGAGGTTTTTGGCAGTTCATCAACACTAGAAGGAAGATTGTCGGAGTCCCTTCTCCTATGACCTTTCAGATCTGCTCTGCTAGGCTTCCCGTTGATATGTGCAATTTATTTGCTAATTTCTTCGAATCAGTCTATGAACCGTGTCAGACGCCAAATGTCAAACCTTATGATAATGGAAATAATCAGGAATTCACTCAACTATCGTTCACCTCAGAAGAAGTCCTCCTGATTATCTTTAACGAAAGCCTTCGAACGCGAGTTTTTCCAGATCCGTGGAAACTATCATCCATACATCCCATATTCAAATCGGGTAAACGAAGCAAGATCATCAACTATCGCGGGATTGCCATAATTTCTATCATTCCAAAGCTCTTTGAATCAATGGTTCATCGGTTTTTGTTTTTCCATACAAAAAGGTATATTTCGTCTGTGCAACATGCTTTTTTTGCGGGAAAGTCGACAGTGAGAAACCTAGTGTCTTTCAGCGGCCATCTTCTCAGTGCCATTGATTCCAGACTACAGCTGAACGTAATCTATACTGATTTTTCAAAGGCCTTTGATAAAATTAATCACCCAATTCTGATCGACAAGCTAATGCAATTAAACTCGAACTTCATCCCGAAGCTAAATACAGTTAGATATTTACAACATGGCCTATCCTTTTCGACAGCAGAACAAAAGCAAGCATCAATTGGTTACAATTAATTGTGGCACTGGTATACGTTTTCTCTTCGGTTACCACTTGAGTATTTAATAAATTTGCTTTTCTTATCTCCTCTATACTGTCCTAATCAGTTTAACAATATAATAAAAACTACTATGCGATAGTAAAATTTTGTGCTCAAAACAAATAAACGCCTCGTATATCTTTGGGAGGGGTAGATGTGTATAGGAAAATTCCCAAAGTTAAAATATTCATGTCCAAGATAAGAAGACAAAATACGATTTTGGATTCCTTTTTTGCAACAAAGGTATAATAAATTTATCTCCGGTATACATACTTGCAGCAACTAATAATTTAACAAAAACTAGAGTGTCCAAATGTATTATATTTGTTTAAGGAAGGTGAGTGTACCCAAAAGAATAATATAGAATATTGTCTTACGGTTAAATTAAGTTATTCAATTTAACGTGTAGCATCCATATATAAGAAAAACCATAGAAATATGTACAAAGCAAAACAAATGAAATCGATTGTGGGTTTTCCAAGGAAAACCCATATGCGAACAATGGTAATTGGACCGTTTTCTGTATGGGTATGTGGTTGTAACAAGAGCGACAACATTTAATTTTAGAAATAAGGACGAATATATAGACAAGTGGAGACTTGAGTATAGACATTTGCGGTATATTTAAATTCATTTAATTGCTTTCTGCAGTTGGCTTGGTTTAACGTTTGATGTTTGTGTGTGGGTGATTGAAATTATCCATGTCTTATAACTGTAACGAGGAAACATTTGGTTTGTCTCTTGGACAATTTTTCAATACTTGACGGGGAAAAAATGTCTTTTAATATTATTGTATTCTAAATTCGACCTACGACTTGAATGACGGTGTGGTGAGTCTTGTTTGTCACACGTGTCTCGTAATTAAGTTTCGTTTAATTTCCAATTCCAAAAATCAAAGTAACCCAGAGCTGTCATTGAATTACCAAAAATAGACTACCAAATTAATTTTCATACAGTCAACATGTATCGACGAGAAGATGTCTGCCCCGCATTTAAAATATATCCGCATCGCAATTTAACGCTCCTCATATTGGACTGTTGGCAACGTGAAAAGGACAAACGTCCCTATCAAAATTTCAGTTTGGACGGCAAATTTTTTAAAGACCGCTTGCATCGTATGATGACCGGTTTAGATGTGTACACCCTGATCGAATTTATACGGAATCGTGACATTAAACGATTTGAATTTAAAAATTTGGATCATCGTATCGGTGAGGCGGCAATTACAGCGCTGACAGTAAATTTAACGCAAATGTATGAAATATCGTTTATTGGAAGTTTTTTGGCGGCCGAAACCGTAAACGCGCTCGCAAATATTGCAAAACATTGTAACGTTAAAGTGTTGAAACTGTCGGCGAATGTGTTCACGGCGAAGCATGCCGAATATTTGCGTGACTTTCTATTGCGATCGCATAGTATTGAATTTTTGGATTGCGGCTATTGTGACGTGGACCACATAAAATTTGCTACCATTGCCGATGGTGTACTAAACTCGAAATCAATCAAATCGATCGATATGTCGCGCATTGTGAATCTGCACAATTTTAGTATCGTGGATGATTCAAAAATTGCATCGATAATTGCGATGATGGTGGGCCAGTCCAAAAAATTACGCGAAGTTAAATTTAAGCTGTGCAATCTACTCGGTTTGGATATGGTACCGATTTCGGAATATTTAGCGCTGCCTACAAGCCAAATACAATTCGTCGATTTCAGTGCGAACCACGTCGGTCCAGAGGGTGCCAAACTATTACTGAATGCCGCAACTAAATGCCATAATTTGATTGGAATCGATTTGGCTAATAATCATTTGGGTGAACTTGGCGGTGAAATTGTAGCTCATCTGCTACCGTTCACCCGAATTGAATACTTTAGCATTCGGAATAATGAAATACCGCCAGATATGATGCGACTGATTTTATTCACAATCCGAAAAACTCATCCGATTCGCGGTTTTCACATGTTCGGCAATCAATTTAATTACGAGGTGGGTGAAGTGTTGCGCCGAAAAATCGCATCGGGTGTGCTGCTTCAAGATTTTATCGATGTCACTGTATCGTACGACAAAGATTTCGATAAATATCGTGTCGTTCCGATCACGTGCCCCCAATTTGATTACGCATACCACTTAAAAACTGGCTGCAAATGGACCAGCAACGCTAAATCTCTGTTTGTGCACGAGACTTTTGATGATGCGGTTGTTAATTATATGGATGAAATGTGTGGCGATCACGATAGTGATTTAAAAAAATAAATTTGCACAAATTTTATATGGATGTGTGTCTTATTGGCTAATGCCGGCTTATTTAAAAAAGGTTTCATGGCTAGTACTTTAGTAGTAAAATCACAGCTGTTTTTGTCCTCATGTTTCTAGTTCGACAAATCATTTTGAAGTAAAAAAAAATCTTTAACCTCACATTAAATTGGGTGATCTTCTAAGTTCCAGTTACTTATTTAATTATGGTGAAAATAAAAAAAATTAGAGCGTTGTTTTCATATCATAATAACCAGTCACGTAGAATACTACCAAGCTGATTATAATTAATATTGGTTTTGTTATATAATTTGTAACTATTTCAGTACGCCATTATCTATTATTAAAAATAACGCCCTAATTTTTATCTTTATCCAACTTTAGTTAAATAAAATTAAAAAGCGTTTGATGGATCATTTTTGCGTTTCTGAGGAAACCCGCGTTTAAACAAATTACTTCATGATAAATACTTGGGTGACAAACGTCGGTCGAAATGTAGGAAATGATCTATTAAAATCTTCGTGGTTACAAAGATTACTATTTGTCTAAACCATTTTGGTAGTTAGTGACGATAATCTTAATAAGTTGGCTACGATAACAAAATTAGCGAAGTTTCATCAAATGCAATATGTAGTATAGAAAGTCCTGCTGCAGATGAAGGAAATGAACCTCTTAAAATGATGATGATTAAATATACGTGAGATAGAAATTCGAAATAGATCCAGAAATAGATCCACATTTGCTGGTATCATTGCAAATTCAAGAATAAAACGACAAAATGTGGTTTAAAAGACTAAAAACCCGATCACTCTTGGTGTCAGGTGATCGAGATTTGAAATATAATCGCTTTGTAATGTATGATAAGTCCTCATATTTAAATTATTTAGTTGATACCGGTGCCGACGTTTGCGTCATTCCACCAAAACTTAACGTTAAAAAGACAGAAAAGTGGGGTTATCCTTTAAACGCAGCGAATGACAGGCCCATAGAAACATATGGTTCCAAAACGCTCAAATTAGATATAGATTGATAATTTGACCTATAGGCGCTGATTTTTTAACTAATGAATAGAACCGATAGGAAAAATTTCTAGTATACTGTTGATCAAACTGCCAAATTAACTTCCGTAGGAAAAATCGAATCGCCTTACTTTATGAGTTACTTTTGGAATTCAAAGACATAACACGTCCTATAGTGCCTCCAATTTTTTTCGAAAGTTCGTAGGTTGACGCCCGACAAATTGAAAATCGAATTTGGGCAAATAATGAGCAAGGGTATTTGTCGACTGTCCAAAAGCCCTTGGACAAGCCCTCTTCATTTTGTCAAACGACGAATGACGGCCTTGCGGCGATTACCGACGGTTAAACTCTATTACTGTGCCTAGTCGATATTCGATTCTGCATATCCAAGACTTAGCACATAGTTTACAGGGCAAACAATTGTTTTCCCCAATCGACCTCATAAAAGCGTTCTAGCAAATACCGGGTGAGAGAAGCGATAATAACTCCATTCGGTTTATTCGAATTTCCATGAGTGACCTTTGGTCTGTGCAATGCTGCACAAACCTTTGAAAGCTGCGACGTTTAGATCGGGAGGTACCGGGTTCGAATCCTAACAGAGGCGGGATGCAAAAGGGATTTTTCATCTTTCGATTACGATCGGTGATTAAATTGAAAACATCTATGACCCACCTGTGTGTCCCTATGTTATATATACTGATCGTTCATGTACAGGAACTATGCAGTGTGCTGTAGCCGTGTACAAATAGAGAAATCAACAGTCTCTAAATAATGTATGTATGTGTTGGTATTTATTATTATTAGTATTTCGTAAAAGACGAAAGAAAACGATATATCGAAAATAAACTGGACACCAGAAATGTGAGAAGCGTTGGCGGAGTGTAAACGATCTCTGGCTGTCACAGCAATTTTAGCACATCCTTCATTGGAAAGCACCATATCGTTAAGACTACTGCATCAGATTAAGGGATGAGTGCTGTAGTTCAACAACTCACAAATAAGGAGTGAGAACCATTGAGTTTTTTTTCGCGGAAACTTTCTGTTGCACAGACAAAATTTAGCGCTTATGACAGAGAATTGCTCGCAATTTACTCCGCTATTAAATATTTCCAGTATATGTTAGATGGACGAAATTTTGTTATATATACTGATCACAAACCACTGTCGTTTGCTTTTCACCAAAAACCAGAGAAAGCGTCACCAAGACAATTGAGACACCTCGATTATATAGGCCAATTTCAATCTGACACCCTCATTGGCACAGTAAGTAGCGTACTTGATTTGGTAATCGAGGGTCTCGAGTTCGATTCCCGGTTCTGACCAAAATTCACGTCTGGGTATGTTTAATGTGTAAGTATGTGTGTTTGTCAGGGTACTGCACCGTGGGCCCATTTGTGGCATTGAGTCCTGGAGTTATATCCACCCAACTTTAATTTTTTTTAGGCCAATTTTCTATGGACATTCGCCATATTTCAGGAAAAGATAATATTGTAGCAGATGAAAAGTCACGCATAGAGACCAGTTTCTAGTTTTCTCGATCTAGACTACCTATAGGTAAAAAACAACAAGAAGACAACGAACTATGTAATTTAATAGATAATCCGGAATCCAAAAATTTCTTAACGCGAACTCGCATTTCTCTACCTAAAAGTAGTACAATTATGTTCCAAAAGAACTTCGAAAAACAATTTTTGTTCCGTTCCACAAGCTGGCTCATCCAAATGTGAAAACCTAAATAGAACTTGTACGAGCCAGATATATGTTTGGCCATCCATTAATTAAGATTGTGCGACTTGGGTACGTTGTTGTGTTCAATGTCAAAAATTGAAAATATCTCGATATACCCGTAACTGACCTAACCGTGGAAACCGTAGCACGGGCTATTTATATTAATTGGATTTGTAGGTTCGGTGTCCCTAGTTATATTACAACTGACCCGCAGGCACGTCAATTTGATCGGTATTATAAAAAAAACTGGGTTGAACATCTACCAACAATCCTTTTCGGGATGCGGGCAGCTCTGAAACGTGTTTTGGGAGTAACTACGGCTGAACTAGTTTATAACACTATAATTAGGTTACCTGCGGTGAATTCGTTAATCCAATGCCTAGTCGACTGAACGAAACTGATTTCGTTGCACAATTAAGGAACATCATGAACAAGTTACAACCCGAACAAACCGCCCACGGGTTTCGTACACGAAAATCTTAGTACGTAAATGTACATATGTGTTTTTTATGTACTGATACTCCACTTTAGGTAGACTCCGTATAAAGGACCGTATTTGGATTTGAAGCGTAACGAATTAGGCTTTAAAGTTCGGATAAAGGACAGATAACTTAATATCTCGATTGATAGGTTAAAATCTTCGTATTTACTGAATACTTGGATGAACTTAGTACCAATGACTGAATAAAAATAATTCCCAGTAAGGATGAGGAATATTTTTCTTCTGCTGAAACAATTCCAGAGCCAAGAATCGAAACTGCGGCTAAGACAACAAAATCTGAAAGAAAAGTGCATTTTCCGATACGTTTCCGGGAGTAGGTTTTATAAAATTTTTTGTTAAACACTAAAGGGGGAGTGCTATGGGAGCGATGTTTACACGGCAAGGAATACTTTGTATGAACTCAATTCTCCCGAAATTTGATTTTAAATCGTCCAATTCAAATCATTTACAACAATATTTTAAGTATCCACCAGAATTTGCCCATTTCCGATTCTCAGCAGTTCTTTGAAGAAAATTTCTACGGTTCTATCCTGTTGTAGGAACACTCGCATATTCATACGAATGGAATGGTTTTCACGTATCGCCAAAAATACGATGACTGGAGAAATGCGTTTAATTCATCCGCCGCTATTGATTTCGGAATCGGGACGTGTTTGTCGGAAGTCGTCACCAATCTTTCAATGTTCGATCGAGTGCTTCTAATGGTCGTTTGTGTGCCATCGTTCATTCATCCCATATGATCAATTTACAATTTTTCAACACTTTTTCCATGACTGATTGCATTGAAATGTTGCAAAGAGGATTTTCGTTGATTTGCAGGTTTAACGGAAGCTTCAGAGCTGAATGTGCCGTTCTTCCACCTTGTTCCACATGTAAGAGATAACGCACGTATTGCTGCTAATATCAATGATATTAGGAACGTTTCCCCAGCTCCACCGAGCGCATCATGGAAAAAATGTCCACCGTTTCTATCATCGACGCCCTTCATCAGTTGACCATACGTACTCTTTTGGTGTTTAAGTATTTCAGTCAATAGTTTGTCACTAATAAGTAAACACAAATCTTTAATCAGCACTAACGAGTCATTGTAAATATTATCGAAATTCGAAATTCCCTGTCGCGACTCAAAAGCGATGCAAAATGTCTTCTGCGATGTCACCTTTCTACGTATCCTATAATTGACGTGGATTTGATGACTAGCGAAAAGTGTACGAACTTGATTGACCGGCGAAGAAGCTATTGCATCGTCTAGCGTTTGATTCCAGTGATTGTCGTGTTCAAGCAATTGTAACTGTTGACATGCTTGCATACACCATTCGCACAGTCCGCAATGACTCAAATGAAGTTAAACCGCGCACACTAACCAAAGGCAACCGAAAGCAGAAGCGATCGTCGTTCTTTGGATGGAATGTGTAAATTCATCCCAATGCATCAGTTGAAAATACACCTGGATATCCATCTACTGGTTGGCCTTGCTTTCTGCGTAACCATTTCTTCGACGATGCATTCCATGTGTAATATCACGACATATCTGAGCAATGTTCTCGCAAACGGATTACTGGCGTAAATTGAAAAGAAACTTGTGAATGTTATTGCTTGTGGTCTTTCCACTCGCTCAGCTGCATTCTCTGCGTTGAAATACACTCTTTGGCCTTTCTCCAAATGAACTACCAGATGCAAAACAGTCGGATGACGTTCATGAATCGTAAATGAAAATATTCTCCAGAGTGTTCGTTGCAGTTCACATATGGGCCCATTAGAAACGTGCTGATTTCATCTCCTTCAACACCAATAACCGCCATATTGCTTCTTTCGGTGACGTATATTTGTAAACATGGCCTAGTGTAATTTTTTCCACCATCCAATGAAGAATGTGTGCGTACGGCAAACTTATTTTCTACTACTAAATTGAATACATCCAGCATCGAACAGTCCCGTATAAACGTTGTTTCGCAATGAAGTCCATTAAACATCTGAGTTTTTATTTGAATACTCGTGCTGTAACGTCGTGACGATCGCGTGATGATTGCCCGGAATGCAATAACTGCGTTATCTTTGGCCATTTTGGATTGAAAGTAAACGTCACAAACAAATCCGGCCGTCCATAATTCGCGTCATACCTAGATAATTCAGCGCAGACCACAAACTCTCTCGATTAATCTCAGTCATACATAGGCCTGCCGGAAATCCATAGGAACACCTGATATACGGGAATGGAAGGAAGGAGGGAAGCTTATCGGTTATTGACTGCTTGGAAATTCAAAACAGCCTTCTTTAATGCGGCCCTAGAAGCAATCCAGCATCCAAGATTTCCGAGGTCATCTCCACGGTAGAGCAGTAGAAGGAGTACTATGGGAGCGATGTTCACACAACAAGGAATACTATACTTTAAAAACGTCTCATTAAATTTTTTTATAATTTTTAAATAGTAAATTTACCCAAACAGCCACCATATAGAGCATGACCATAAGGCTTAGAAAAATGCCAAAATTGATTAAAATATAGACTCTGAAGAATTTCATCCCTTCCTATAAATCTCCTAGCCCTTATCGTAATTTCCAATATGGTGGCTGTTTGTGTAAAATGCCTTTATTGAAATTATCACGTTGCTAGTGACACATATTCATATGAATTATTCGAGAATATCGGGAATATAGGTTTTTTGATAGACTGGAGCCTTAAAACATTTTTGGATTGTTTCGTTTGTTATAGCCCTCACAGATCCTTGCCGAAATGTTATTCCGTCCAAAACACTGATACTCTTGGCGAGATCTGAAACTTTTTCAACGGTATCTAATTTTACTAACATATGCTTTAACATAAGTTTCCGGTAGTTAATTTTCAGAGTTTGAATTATTCCATTATCCAATGGTTGAAGGACAGACGTTGTATTGGGTGGGAAATACACAAGCTTTATGTTTGTCTAAAATATTTCCGGGTGATGTGTCGCATTGTCGAGAAAAAGAAGGATGTGACGGTTTTGTTTTTCCATCTTCAAATTTAACTCGACAAGGTATTGCTCAAATATATGACTGGTCATCCACGCTTTAGCATTGGCATAATATTTAACGGGTAATTTTTATTTATCCAACTTCTTAAAGCAATGGGGATTCTTGCTTTTACCAATGACTAATGGTTTGTATATTTCCCCGTTACAGAACACTGTTAACATCACTGTCAATCGTTCCTTAGAAAATTTACCCTTAGAACATGTCTCACCTTTGAGCGTTAATGTTCTATTTGGCAACATTTTGTAGAACAGTGCCGACTCGTCACAATTGGCTATATTTCTAGGTTCATAGCCTTGACACAAAATTTTTAACTTTTCCTTCCAGTCGGCTACTGTACTGGAGTTGACCTCATTTGCCACCCCACAACAAACTTTAAAAGAAATTTGATATCTAAGAAAACACAAATTTATTAATCATTAGAACTAAATTAAAATTATTATGTACCTTTTCTAAAATAGCAAGCCATCCATTGGAAGCCTTGAAATCCTTTAAACATAATTTTTTTGCAATGTTTAACGCCATTTCCTGAAGGATAGGATACAGGTACATTTTTTGCCCTTGCTGCGTAAAAATATTCAAAACGGGCCTCGTTTCTTAAACATCTTGTCATTTTCATTAGCAGCGCAATATTTTTCGATAATCTGCTCTTTGTTTTTAATTACGTTATAAATTTGGGTTTTCCCACAATTAAAGAATTCCCAAATTTGTGCCCCTGTTTTATTGTCATTTTTCATTTTTATAACTAGATATTTTTCTTTTAAATTTAAATTGACAATTATCGGCATTTTAAAAATTGAATTAAATATTTTTCGTTCCTTTCACAAACCTTTAAATTGACGTTCTTTTTTTCACAAACACGAAGTTGGTACATATACATACATATTTTCGTTTTCCACAAGCATGAAGTTGGCTATAATTCCGGGTTTTACGAGTTTTGTACAAGAAATATTGTTCCGAGCAATGAGTTCCGTCCGCGTCTCAGAGATTCCGCCATAATCAGTAAAAAGAATGTTAAATATTATTGGATCAAGTCAGTGCTGGGATGTTCTATCATCACTTCGATTCGCTTCGATAGACATTTGTGTCTCTTTTTTTACGAACAAAATTGTGCTCCATTGCGTTTTTTGAATTACGTTTTGTCTATTGCGATCTCAGCCTGTTAGACTAAATTTGCAAACTATCTCTTTTTCCTATTTTCATTTGCCATCGAAAATAAAAATATTGGTGATATTTTATCGCATGAATTTATAGAAATAGAATCGAGTAGGCTATGCTCACAATATAAATTGCGAAATAGAATATAATTTTGTTCGTAAAAAAAAGAGACACAAATGTCTATCGAAGCGAATCGAAGTGATGATAGAACATCCCAGCACAGTATTTTTGATTATTTTCCATTTTTCGAAAGTTTCCGCGATACGAGGTTCCGCCTTTGTCAGGTTTCACTGTATACACAATTTTGAAACTTCAAATTCGGTGTCTAATACTAAACTACGCTGTTGTTTGAATTATTTTGCAAAAAAAGAAAACGTTTATTTGTTGTCTTTGTTACTCTAATGTAATTTTGTTGCTATTATCTTTTCTGCCAACTCAGTCAATTAGTCCATGGAATAGTACCTTTAGACTTTAATAATCTTGTATTTCTTAAAATAAAATTTAATTCTTAATTTAAAGGTAAACTGGAAATAAAATTTATTTTTAAAAACTTAAAAATTGGATAAATTTTAAAACTAAATCTTGTTTTTGCATTATTCGTGCATTTCATCCTTTATGCAAATTATTTATAAAATATTACCAATAATAATTTTTATCTTTTCATTGCAGATTCCTCCGCACACATCCGTTCATTTAACGCGAAATAAAATGACATATAAATGTAACCATTATTTATTTTTTTTAAATTAATCCAATTTTAAGGATTTAAATTTAATTATTTTTTAAATAAATAAACATTTGAATAAAATTTATTTGCCGCTGTTGGTTCAATAAGGATATATTTTAAACCACCGAAGAGGATATGAATACGCGACTCGAGCCTTAAATAAAATAACAACAACAACAAAATTTGTGATAACACAAAATTTTAATCAATCATCGAGCTCAAACTTTCTGGATTTTTAATTTTTTTGTTTTTTGGTTGGATACATTTCTCTTAAATGAAATATGGGTGCAAATACTTCAAGGAGTGATGCTGCGCTACTGTCGGATGAAGATGGTAAGTTCTCTCGTGTACAATGTACATACATATATATGATTTATTATTTAATTTGTGAAAGAAATTTAAATATTTTTTATTTTTTTGTACAAATGTAATTCGTCGAAAACTTTTCGAAACATTATTCAAATTTGTTTGATTTTGTGAGACATGGGGAAAGGCAAACATACAGTGAGACATGGGGAAAGGCAAAATAAATAAATGTAAGGGATACGACATATACACATAGTTGGTTGTTTGATTTGGACGTTTATTTGATTTACTTGCGTTTCATGTTCGTCAAACTTTTTGTTTTTTTCGGTCCAAATATCTTAAGGCGTTATTTGTTTTTTGATTGCTTGTTTAAGTAAACTTTTAGCTGAACGATGAGTTTGAATGTCATCCATCAAAAAGTTTATGATACATATAAGGTTAACATTTTAAGGTTTGGTGACATTTTTGCCGCACCCTTCTCATATATGTATATGCGGAATTTTAACTTTATCCGCGCGAATTAACTCTTCAAGCCGATCGGTTGATTAATAAAAAAAAAAGACATACATCGTAAATATTTTTTGATTATTGACTTGTATTGGCCAAAATAATATACCACGTCACGAAACATACATAAAATCCAAAATATAGATCCATTCCTGCCACACTATATTATGGAAAGGTAATAATCGAATTTAGTATTCGCTTCGCCACCATATCCCGTCTCAATTCCCACCAGTTTATTCATATTTTATATACGTTTTGATGTCCATATCCGTACATAAATATTTTTATCGTTTCTATCAATAATAAAACACATATACTCATCACACATTCACACTGGTATAGTAATTTGATATTAATATTCTTATGAAATTTATTACAAATTTTAATGGCGCACATGCGAGGAGGATTGGGATTGGGAGATGATTAACGATTTGAGTTTTAGTTGGTGGAATTGCTTTTACGTAATTTGTTTTATGGAACATTGACTAGCATTAACCATGTATGTGAAGTTATTACGAATTTTATTTTTAACCCAACTTTTGTATTTTATTTCATCTTTTCGTCTGGTATTATTATACCAAACAACCTACCCGTGATTACAGCTTTGACGAGGTGGAGTGGTTTAAACTTAGCATTAAATGGAATATCACAGAAAGAGATACCCAAACTGGACTGGCATTACTTTAGCTATATAAAACTATAAATCGTAATTAAATCCTCAGAATTCTTTAGAATCAATAACTATATTCTCAGCTCCGAGATGTACTTAGGCGCATTACCACGATTGTCTAAAAAAATGTATTGAATTAAGCTGTTGGCCCATCTCGAAACTATAAAGCTTTGATACCACAAATTTCTAATTTTGGTAAACTAGTAAAGTATATGGAGCTTTTGGTTGAGCTTTCCGATTATTTTTGGGTCTTGTAGAGCTTTCCAATATAATTTTAATCGCTCGTAACCTCCAATTTTAAGCCTCTTTAGAACTAGAGGAAAATTAAAAATTTAAACAAATTTTTAAAATTACATAATTGGAAATTAAATTCTATGTTCTGAATTGTCCAAATGATTCGTATTGAAGGTCCAAATAAATTATTGAATTTTCAAAATTTTGAATAAGATTCCTCAAAATTTAGAAATGCCTAAAAAAGTAAAGTTTGACTTGCATTTCTGTCATTTTTTGTATTGTACAATTTAATTGTAAATCTTAACAGTATTATTCCCATCTAAGAGCCTTGACTACTATATGTGTCCACTTTTATATAGCTGAAATATTGATTTTTCATTGATGTTCTGAAGAGCGTCCTATGTGTTTTTTGGAGGCAGACTTGACAGGTGAAGGCAGGCAATACTCGTGTATATTCCTATGCATTCTTATTACCATAACTCTTAGGGTTGGTTTATCTTGAGAATCTTTGAAGAATTTGAGCTTCTATTTTGGTCAACACGTGCGATCCACGAAAGAACCAATAACTCGAAAAGCATTGTTTGTGATTGTCTCTCGATATAGCAAAAAAGCTTAGGATATCTGATTCGTCATTCAATCAAAATTATCAGAGGGACAAATTAAATTTGTCACTATAAAACTTCTCAATTTCCCCATTCGTAAATTGTTATATTTTCTTCGAAACAAATATCGCGGTTTATCTGCGGATAATAAATTCACATTTATTGTTTGAGACGGTCTTGAACGTTCAATTCGTTCCCCATCCAAGTTTTGGCGTTTCCTTTTGTTGGAAAAAACTTAATTTTTAAAATATAAAATGGTCGATCTCATGATACACTGCTTAGATTTTACCGCGTGTGACCGATAGTTCCACTTATTAACCGCAATCTTTTTAAAATGTTGTTAAACCATTGCCATAATCTCATTGAGTTTATTCGTTTGGAACAAATTCAAAGCGTTGGGCATCACAAGATTTTGACGGAAACAGTTGTTAACCAACATTTACGAGTATATGCCTAAAATTCAGTGCGGTTGAGCTAAATTTGCCAGCATCTCGTATAAAACGTTGATTGTTAATTTGTTCCGCAGCTTTGCATTTACTATGGTTGATGATGCGTGTGATTAGATTGGACAGAACTCTTTGATGACATTCATCAGCCATTTGTGGCTGAAACCTTCATTGATAAGCTCGCTCTCCGGTATGCCTCATAAATTGCACATCTTAACATTTTGATCTGATTATCAGGCTCGCATGTGTCTAGACGATCAATAATGCGGGTAGGTTGTTTTATGAGTTTTGATCGGTGGCAGAGGGCAGGTTGGCGTGGATATTGTCTTGATAGTTTTGTAATTTTTAATTTAATATTTTTATTACAACTGAGCGTCATCTAATAATTTTTTTTATATCTAACAAATTTACATTCGTACACGTTTATTTTGGGTTGTAGCCCTAACTATACAGTTAGTCCCATATTGTTTATTTTTATTTTATAAATTGGTCAGTCTACCAGATCCGCATCGGTGACCAACCGATTTATCACAAGCAATTCATTGTATGGAATTCATTGCAAGCAGTTTATCGGAAGAAATTAAATTATCAAATTCGACATGCTGGATGATAAAACTTGGACGGAGCAAGGCTATTTATGATGGAACACGACATGTTGGATAGAAATCGACCCATGTGACGAAACTTGATCTGTTCGATAGAAATGAGATTATTAAATGATCTCTCAATACATTTCTACTGGAACGGAACTAGATTATTCGTTAACTGATTATAAAATTCGACATGTTCCATCAATTCTATCAACATAACCTCTCTTCGATCTCCTTGGACCTGCATTCGCTTCATCTTGATCTCTTGTAATTGTACATTAAGCTGAAAAATCAGTATCATTTTTAACTTGTCAACCAATTGCTGGAACTCCAATAACTCCCCTCAATAATATTTCAAATCATGGTGGATTATAAGTTTCCACTCGGAAATCTGATATCTTTTCGAAATAAATGCCTGTGCTGTCTGCTAATGGGGTAACCTTCACTCGCCCTGACTGAACTAATAGCAACAGCGTCGTGAATAGGCCGCTTCATCTCTTTGCCATTGTGCACTCATAACTTTACAACTCTAACAAAATCAAGCGCAGGTGGGAGTTTCGTCTTCAGGTTGAGCTCCTGTTATTTTACTTCTAGGCTATAATGTGAGCAGGCACTCCCTGTATCCACTTACTCCAAATCCCTTCGCCCAGTCTTGCTACAAGTTTCCACCTTTCAAGTGAGCTAACCTTTTCATCGATTAACGACACCTGTGCAGGATGAGTGGCCATGCTTTCTTCAATCTGGAAATGTCCTGGCGTAAGAGCATCTAAATGTTCTATGTCATAAGTAAAAGGGCACAAAGGTCTGAAATTTAAATAGGTGTTTTTAAGTTGACTTCAAACCTGTCTCCCTCCCACAGTACAGCAAAGTGCGGTGGAAATAGTGGTATAAAATGCCATTCTGTGTCCTGAGTGGTGATTGCATTTACCACGTTTTCTATACATTCTATAAGCTATATATTCTTATTGACCAGTCTTCAAAATTGGTGAGTATAAAATTCGTACCATTATCATGTAGATGTGGGAAAGCTTTCCTCATCTGTCTATGAAGCTGATTTAAGCTCCAATAAATTCATTTGCTGGAATTCTAATTAGTAATTAGGAAGCTGCTCCCTTATACTCATTCCACACGGCTTGATGTGTTAAATACAAAACTTTCTGGCTGGCTTTAATATCCTATTGTATATTTCTGGAAACAACTTTCATGTGGCATTAATCTATCGTATTCTGCAAGAAAGTTTTCAAGTTTTTCTATATCCCTGCTAATCAAATCTTAATGCTGTATCGCGTATAAAATCGCCAAAAAACAACAACAAATTATTTAAGTACATTGTAAGATACTGGTTAAGTATATTTTCTGGTCCTGCTTGCAATAACCGATTAACTGGCATATCTTATTTCGGCATCACCATTGCCATAATCTCATTGAATTTATTTGTTTGTGACAAATCGAAAGCGTTTGGCAGCACGAGATTTTGTCAGAAATATTTATAAACTATCGTGTATGTATGTTCTAAAATAAGGACGGTGAGTGAATTTTTGTTGTGAAAGAGGTTCAGATGCGTTTCTTGCAGCTTTGCCCTTACTATATGCGGTTGCTGATTCGCTTTAATGGACCGTTCTCTTCGAGAACATTTATCCACCATCTGCGGTTGAAACCTTCACACTTATGTATTAATGAGTCGATAATTTGTGTGTGATAATTTAACTGCGCACGCTTGTATTAATTTTGATTGCAGCATTCTCATCGTTCAATTCAATTACTGGAGCACGTCGTCGAATTTGAAGCCAGAACAATTGGTAGGATACTTCTTGTATCGCTCTCAGGTAGTTTTATCAATTGCATAGCTCAACATTTTGATGGCATTATCAGGCTTGCGCGTGTTAAAATTGGTGGATTGTTTCAAGGATCCACTTAACGTTCGTTAAGAAAAAGAGCATCTATGCACATTTAGAACAAATTCATTGCAGCTGCACGTCTGGTTGATTGCACGTCAGATTGGTAAATGTAGTTTTGTGATGGCTTATTGGGGTGGATGTCTTTTTGCAGATTGACGTCTTGACAGTTTTTTATTTTTTAAATTTATTATTTGTATTTCAACTGAGCATGGCTCATCCAGTAATTTTTATATCACAAATTTTCATTCTGAAATGTACACGTTTATTAGGATCTCACTCTGTGGTTAGTCCCATAATTTTTGTTTTAAATTTTTAATTTGGTCAATCCACCAGATCCATCGGTGACCGGCCGATCTATCGCCAGTAATTCATTGTATGAAATTCATTGCGTAAGCAATTAAATTATCTAATCCGACATATTGGAATGGAATAACTGGGACGAAATAAAGCTATTTATTCCTTGGCTGGACTATAATGGAACATGACATATTGGAAGGGAATGAAATGTTAAAAAGATTTTTTGATAAAGGGTTGGAATGACAACTATAGGCTATTCCTTGATCAATTATAATGAAATTCGACATGTTGGATGGAAATGTTTTTTAAAATAATTTTTGAATACAATTCTTGAATATGCTAGATTTGCCCTAGATTCAATCGACTAAACTAACTAAAGCAAGCAAAATTGACATTTTATTTAGTTTAGTTTGGTGTTAGTTGACTTTTATACTACTGCTATCTATTTAATTGTTGTACTAACTAATTCGTTTTACTTTAGTTTAGTTAGTTTAGTCGATTGAGGCACACAGCATAAGGTTAGTTTTTATCATCTCATTTAATTCGTTTTGCTTTACGGGTACCATATACATATATTGCTCATCAAACTTAAAAATTGGTAATTTTTTCGTTAGTAATTTGTCTGGGAAAAGATTGGAATACTTTTTCTAGAAGCTCCGTCAGCCCTTCGTGCCCAGGTTCCGTCGTTTTTCTTGATTAGAGGTATTTGCAGTTTTGGCATATTTTGGTCCCTTTAATCATACAGTTGTTGATTTGTTAACCTGGATGAATGCTCTTTTCTGATTAGTAATTCTATAAGCGTAGAGTGGCGCAAAGATCTATTTAAAAGAGAACGTGCTCTTGAATTTTCTAACTGAAAAATTGCAGAAAAATTAAAACAAGTGAATTTGGACATATAAAAAAGAGGAAACATCTCAGGAGAACTAATTAGGATTATTATAGCAGACAGAAAGCCTGTTTCCGTGTTGGAAACATAGCAAATGTCCTCGCAACTGCGTGGTCTCGATCTCCAGGGAATTTTCACTTTTTGAAGCAGTCATCAAATTGGAAATTCAGTAAATGTAATTTTTTTGTATTAGGTTGAACTCTTACTAAAAACTTCGCACAATCACACATATCTTAGATAATTACAGAAATTTTGTTATTTGAATCAATTTCCATTTCCCAACTCACGAGATGGGAACCAAAAAAATTAATTTATTTTTTTTCATTTGAGCTTTTGATTAAATCATTCGCATATTTGTCATTTTCCTGTGCAGAAAAGAACTGGCAGACCAATCACTCCTACTTTCAGGATTTTGGGCGATTAATGTTAATTAATTTGGGCCATGTCCCTGTTGTCGACAGTCAAAACACCTCTTGGTTGTCTCTCTGACGACTATGATTTCCGTTTCTAATACTTATATGGAAGCCAGCTGATTCCTTTATCACTAGCTGTTATCTTGTTCCTTGAATCAATCGTGTCTTGTTTCACTTTAAACACATTGTATCTTGAGATCTGCTATTTTCATAGTGTTTATGTTTAGTTCCTTCATATGAGTTAGAGGAGGTTAGAGACCGTTTCTCTTAATTTTTATGATCTCATTAATATTTCTTCTCGTATAATGAAATCATAATGTTTTGGAAGAAATCTCCCCAGCCATATCAAACTCTTCCAGTGCTGTACCCTTTAACAACATAAGAAATCCGCTTGTAACCAATTCTCTGTTCAATTTAATTCGTGTACTTTAAGTATTTTCTTGAAAACTTCCAATATCTTCAGTACCCAGGCTCTGCAACGATCTATATGTTTTTAAAGGTTTAAGTATTTTTTATAACTTGGTTTTGGTGGATATAAAAAATGCTATCTTCTATTTGGATATCTTGTTGCAAAATCTGTAAGATCTGAAATCTTATTTGGTTCTTATATATAGGGCCAACATATCTAACTGCCACCGAAGTGAAATTGACCTTTATTGTCTAGCTTGGAACAAGTCTCCTTATTATGTTGTGTTCATATTTTGAACCACCTATATAGACATGTTCTGCATTCGTTCCATGTTATGTCGTTTCATATTTTCTTTAATTAGATTAGCTTTGACAGTTTTAAAAATCACTTTTTGTCAATGCCTCTAAATGGCTGGTTTCAGGACTCTTCGGCAGTATATACCAATACTAACCTTCAGAAATACAGTATATTTCCCAATACTTTTGTTATTTAAAATGTTGAACTCAGTCGTATACTACGAGTCTCTAAAAGTGTATTATCCTATTTACGATACGTACATTATACACCAATCAAATATTCATATATACTCAAGCATAATAAATTATTCTGATACATTTCCAAATTCGAAAATCAAGCGTAATGATTATCCATCAAACTTGACTGAGTATATACAGATATGTATATACTCGCTATGGATATATCAGAATTATCCGATGTATCATTTCACAAATTCGATTCGTTCAGAGTTTATAATGCTGTTTATTACTAATCACAATTGATATCTCTCTCTGAAAAAATATAAAAATAAAAAGCAACAACAACATTTTGATTTTTCCATTAATTTTTATTCACCTCCTCCTGCTCCTTATAGACTCCCTCCCAATTACGTCAGGGAGTTCATATCCATATATAAATATATTCGAAACATTCTATGTTGTTGTTGCTTTTTTAGAGTCATCTAAAATATAAAATAAAAAATCAAATAAAATATAATTTAATTTATTGATGGAAAATAATTTTTTTTTTTTGCTTCTTATACATTACAGTTAATTTTGATCATTTTCAAATATTACGTGCAATTGGAAAAGGTAGTTTTGGAAAGGTAAGTGAAAATATTTCCTAAAATTCGATCTGGATTGAATCGGAAAATGGGGTTCATAAATATTTTTTTTTTTTTTTTTGATTTGAATAAATAAATTATTATTTATTGTTTAGGATGTAAGAGATTTTCCGAATTTTTCCCATTTTTCGATTCTATATTTGATAAAAATTCATAAATTTGATTTAAGATAAAAAAATGTTCTTTTTATTAATGCTGTAATCGCTGCTGCTTCCTGCGATACTCAGCATTAAATATTTATGTATATATGTAAATATGTATTTGGGCTCTAGATTATCGAGATTATGTTTTTAACAATTAACGTTAAGTCTAGAACATATTATCCAAACGCTCGTCTTTAATTTATTGTGTTAAATTCCTTGCGAGTACTAAGACTACTGTATTACAAAAATTCTTTGGACTTGCTTCGTATTCGAACTATCTGTGTACTAAAGCAAAATAAATCGATTTGAGAACCTCTTTTGGGCACAACTCTCTTAGAAGATAAATATTTGAAAATTTTAACTTGTTGAATTTTCTCACAGTTTTCACGGTGTACATACATTGAACACACAATTAGATGAGTGAACTGCCATTTCAATTGGGGTATCATTAATTTGGTTTCGCATAACGAACGGCATAAATCGTGTCTTTGAACTGAGGACTATGCTGTGGATTACTGAACCATTTTTAAAAAAATGTTTTAGTCATGCTAAATCGTAAGCTAAGGTCCATGAATCAGCATAATACGAAAATGCAGTGTCATCAACAAAAGCGACAACATTTCTTTTAAACTTAAAGTTGTATAGTGAATTTATATAAACTAAAAACAAAATAGGATCATAAACAGAACCCTGTGGCACTCCACATTTTATGTATTAAATGCCACTTAAAGAATCCTTAATTTGAACCGATTTAAAATGGTCGAATGGTTTTCTAAATAATTTTTCGAGCTATAAGTCATGATGGATCGTACATCAAAGGCTTTAGTAACGGCAATGAAAAGACCTGCAACATTACGATTTACATTTATGTTTGTGTTTATGTCTTTAAAATAACACAGGAAAGCATCTGCTGAATTAGGTTTTGACCATACTGTGAGAAGCTGAGAATGATCGTTTTGTGGAGAAAATCAATAATCCTTTTTTTTAATAATTTTAGAGAAATCGACTAAATGGTCAGTAGTAGTCACCATATAGTCTGCCTGTTCCCAATATTTACTCATTTCTTAAGATTCAAATACCCGGTTCTAAGAGAGTTGTTAGAAGAATTTTCTAAGTTTGTACAAAGTTTTGTGTGTAAGGTCAATAGTTTCCATTCTGTACGAATTAGTGTTCAAATCAATATGGGATGTGAGAATTTCTAAGAATCTATCAAAAGAAAGAGTACATCTTTCGTAAAACTGAAACACCTCAGCGCAACATCTTATATCGCCAGTCCATTCAGGTGCCTGCATATGCAGATGTCATATATGCGTGATTGGACTAAATAGCAATGGAATGAAGGAAATACTTGATCCGCTTGTAGAGTTTTCAGCTTCTATTGGACTCCAGATCAATGAGTCCAAAACGAAATACATGATCTCAGATTAAAGGGACAATGGCACACCAGATTTTATAGTAGTGGCCACTACACGTTTGAGGGAGTGAGGGGGTTAAAATATTTGGGCTCTCTTATCACTCACGACAACAGTGTGGGTGAGGATATTAAAGTGCGGCTGGCAGCCGTGGTTTGTATTCTCTAACGCCACTGCTAAAATTTAAACGCCTATCATGTGCCGTGCAGTTGAAGCTTTACAAAGCGTTGATAGGCCCGTTGTTATGTTTGGATGTGAAAGTTGGGCGCTGACGGATGATTGTGTGACATGGCTCCTTACATTTGAGAGAAGAGTAATGCTTGAGATTTACGCTCCAAAACGCGAAATATATGGCACATACCGAGCTCTGTACAATTTCGAGATCAGAGATCTGATGAAGATCCCCGATATTGTGCATGAAATAAGATCTCAGCGAGTTCTCTTGGTCACATGCTGCATGCTGATCCGGAACGAATTGTGCAACGATTTCTGAAAGTAGAGCCACCATGTGGTAGGCGCAGAGGCCGTTGTAGGCGACGATGGCTCCACGGTGTAGAGAATGACTTGGATTCTCCAGGTTGTCTAGGATAGTATGAAGACCAAGCCCAGGATAATAAAGTCAAAAGTCTTTAAAATTAACATCGTTAGCATCAAATATTTCAAACCATTTGACTCATTTTCCAATGCTAAATAAACTGACATGATCAATCGTATAACACTATGGCTATCATTCCCAATAGAATGCTGCTTTAAGCAATGATTAAATTCAGTAATTATTGCAGAATGATCATTTAAATCGAAACTATTACCCCCCTGAAATTATCACAGGATTTTTTTAAAACACCTCTGACAACACAGGCATAAATAATCCATTCCGGGCTTTTCAAACTTTTGTAGCGACGGGTATTTTCTCATAGCGATTGAGTTTGGGACCTTGTTGGCCACTACTGTGCCAGCGTTGATATTAACAGTATAGGTTAGATTAGGTTAGTCTAAACTAAAGAAGTTTTCTCCTCCTCGTCCATAAAGCTTATGCAAAATTCATTTGCCGACAGACCTAGCCTCCTTGCATGTTTTCGAAACAGGCAGTGTCTTACGAGTTTCTCCACGATTGATTCTTATTAATGTGTTGGATGGTTTCTAGTTCAGCTTTGGCCATACTTGTCTTGTTACACTACTTGTGAGGGTGCGACCTTTTTTATGCGCTGTATTGAGCGCTGTAACAGGCCTTCTCAGGCTTGTCTTACGTCCGAACTCCGAGGACCCAGACTATCCGGATGCTGAAATATTCACTCACCTCATTTAGAGAAGAGTAGCAACCAAACGCCACCTTTGACGTCAAAGAAACTGATTCGAGCGACTTGATTTCCGCATAGAATGTCTACATAAATTGCAATATTAGTCGATAGCACATTATGCCTGAAAAGTAGAAATACTTCCTCAATCACTATTACCTCCGCTTGGTAAGCTTCTGTAACAGATACCAACCCACTACTCTAAGATAATCTTATAGGGAATATTAATTGTGGATTAAATATTCTCCCCGCTGAAAGATTCCATCCTATCAACTCAACGTCATATTTAGGTAGAAGGAAAAGTTTTGATATTGAACGCGGAATATTGTTATCGGAATATATAAGATGGCACATCTCTCGAGTGGCGTCAAACCTATAAAATGGCTCCTGTTGTCATATCAGAATGCACAGCATTAACTGAAAAGTATATGAAGAGCGCGAGATTTGTTTTGGTAGCTTCTCTCCTCGAGCTTTATAGTAGATTTAGAACAATTACACAAAATTTCTATACAATTGAAAGACGGCCTGATATTCTTTCTTCCAGTTTACCTCGTAGTTGACAGCGTAGACGGCAGTTAGATATGAATCGGGTAATCCAAGCCACGATGCTACGTAGACTTCTAAAATTATTTCGGTATTTTACGTAGTCGAGTATAGATCATTTTCATAGTTCGGGTTCCATTCATCTTTCTAGGCAACTATTATCATCTGTGTGCACAAGAAGTTAATGACATCGTATACTCGATGTGCCCAGGTATGCAAGAAGAAGTACAGCGCAGAGTTCTAAGCGTGGGAAGTTATTTTTTCGTAATGGAGATTTGGAGCATAAAAGTTTGACGAATATTTCTCGGTCCTGATACACGCCCTTAACCTACGGTTATCAGCCTGTAGATTTGTAGGTTCGCTTGTGTTTTGCCAGGCTAAAAATATATTGTAGATACGTATGTGAAGCTGTCCCGAAAACCATCCCGAAAAAGAACTTTTCAAAAAATTGGAGTGTGTCTGTGCTATATGTAAGAAAAAGCCTTTCAGCCCGAAAAATAACATATAAAATCTTTCAAAATTACATTCTATCCCGAAAAGTCAAAACCAAAAAAATATATTTGAAAATATATGTATGTATAGTAATTATTTTCGGGTTTTTCAAATAAAAAATAAAATATTTGTTTTTCAAAACAGTTAGTTTTATTTTAATTTCTTTAATTATTTAGGAAACGAAATTGAGAATTATTTAACTTTTTAATTAATTAATATATTACAAACATTATACATATAAAATATCATCAAAAAAAAAAAAAACTTAAACAAGAATTAAACCGAGATTCAATTCAACGACTAATTTGAGTATGAAATAGCACAAGCTTGTATTCGAATGTGACGGTTCCCAAAAATTGCGGCCTATATTGGATGGTACCAACGAGTCAATAGGACCTTTTTCAACTTACAGCCAGATGCATATTACCATACAGTGAGGATTAGAAATATTATTGGGTTCCGATTCATTCGATTCTATTGTATGAGTGACGGCTCAGGTTTGTACTCGAATATTACTGTTCACAGAGATTGCGGCCTATATTAGATGGTACCAATGAGTCAATAGGACCATTTTCAACTTACAGCCAGATGCATATTACCATACAGTGAGGATTAGAAATATTTTTGGGTTCCGATTTATTCGATTCTATTGTACGAGTGACGGCTCAGGTTTGTACTCGAATATTACTGTTCACAGAGATTGCGGCCTATATTGGATGGTACCAATGAGTCAATAGGACCATTTTCAACTTACAGCCAGATGCATATTACCATACAGTGAGGATTAGAAATATTTTTGGGTTCCGATTCATTCGATTCTATTGTATGAGTGACGGCTCAGGTTTGTACTCGAATATTACTGTTCACAGAGATTGCGGCCTATATTAGATGGTACCAATGAGTCAATAGGACCATTTTCAACTTACAGCCAGATGCATATTACCATACAGTGAGGATTAGAAATATTTTTGGGTTCCGATTTATTCGATTCTATTGTACGAGTGACGGCTCAGGTTTGTACTCGAATATTACTGTTCACAGAGATTGCGGCCTATATTGGATGGTACCAATGTGTCAATAGGACCATTTTCAACTTACAGCCAGATGCATATTACCATACAGTGAGGATTAGAAATATTTTTGGGTTCCGATTCATTCGATTCTATTGTATGAGTGACGGCTCAGGTTTGTACTCCAATATTACTGTTCACAGAGATTGCGGCATATATTGGATGGTACCAATAAGTCAATAGGACCTTTTTCAACTTACAGCCAGATGCACATTACCATACAGTGAGGATTAGAAATATGTTTGGGTTCCGATTCATTCGATTCTATTGTATGAGTGACGGCTCAGGTTTGTACTCGAATATTACTGTTCACAGAGATTGCGGCCTATATTGGATGGTACCAATGAGTCAATAGGACCATTTTCAACTTACAGCCAGATGCATATTACCATACAGTGAGGATTAGAAATATTTTTGGGTTCCGATTCATTCGATTCTATTGTATGAGTGACGGCTCAGGTTTGTACTCGAATATTACTGTTCACAGAGATTGCGGCCTATATTGGATGGTACCAATGAGTCAATAGGACCATTTTCAACTTACAGCCAGATGCATATTACCATACAGTGAGGTTAGAAATATTTTTGGGTTCCGATTCATTCGATTCTATTGTATGAGTGACGGCTCAGGTTTGTACTCGAATATTACTGTTCACAGAGATTGCGGCATATATTGGATGGTACCAATGAGTCAATAGGACCATTTTCAACTTACAGCCAGATGCATATTACCATACAGTGAGGTTAGAAATAATTTTGGGTTCCGATTCGTTCGATTCTATTGTATGAGTGACGGCTCAGGTTTGTACTTGAATATTACTGTTCACAGAGATTGCGGCCTATATTGGATGGTACCAATGAGTCAATAGGACCATTTTCAATTTATAGCAAAATGCATATTACCATACAGTGAGGATTAGAAATATTTTTGGGTCCCGATTCATTCGATACTATTGTATGAGTGACGGCTCAGGTTTGTACTCGAATATTACTGTTCACAGAGATTGCGGCCTATATTGGATGGTACCAATGTGTCAATAGGACCATTTTCAACTTACAGCCAGATGCATATTACCATACAGTGAGGATTAGAAATATTTTTGGGTTCCGATTTATTCGATTCTATTGTACGAGTGACGGCTCAGGTTTGTACTCGAATATTACTGTTCACAGAGATTGCGGCCTATATTGGATGGTACCAATGTGTCAATAGGACCATTTTCAACTTACAGCCAGATGCATATTACCATACAGTGAGGATTAGAAATATTTTTGGGTTCCGATTCATTCGATTCTATTGTATGAGTGACGGCTCAGGTTTGTACTCCAATATTACTGTTCACAGAGATTGCGGCATATATTGGATGGTACCAATAAGTCAATAGGACCTTTTTCAACTTACAGCCAGATGCACATTACCATACAGTGAGGTTTAGAAATATGTTTGGGTTCCGATTCATTCGATTCTATTGTATGAGTGACGGCTCAGGTTTGTACTCGAATATTACTGTTCACAGAGATTGCGGCCTATATTGGATGGTACCAATGAGTCAATAGGACCATTTTCAACTTACAGCCAGATGCATATTACCATACAGTGAGGATTAGAAATATTTTTGGGTTCCGATTCATTCGATTCTATTGTATGAGTGACGGCTCAGGTTTGTACTCGAATATTACTGTTCACAGAGATTGCGGCCTATATTGGATGGTACCAATGAGTCAATAGGACCATTTTCAACTTACAGCCAGATGCATATTACCATACAGTGAGGTTAGAAATATTTTTGTGTTCCGATTCATTCGATTCTATTGTATGAGTGACGGCTCAGGTTTGTACTCGAATATTACTGTTCACAGAGATTGCGGCATATATTGGATGGTACCAATGAGTCAATAGGACCATTTTCAACTTACAGCCAGATGCATATTACCATACAGTGAGGTTAGAAATATTTTTGGGTTCCGATTCGTTCGATTCTATTGTATGAGTGACGGCTCAGGTTTGTACTCGAATATTACTGTTCACAGAGATTGCGGCCTATATTGGATGGTACCAATGAGTCAATAGGACCATTTTCAATTTATAGCAAAATGCATATTACCATACAGTGAGGATTAGAAATATTTTTGGGTCCCGATTCATTCGATACTATTGTATGAGTGACGGCTCAGGTTTGTACTCGAATATTACTGTTCACAGAGATTGCGGCCTATATTGGATGGTACCAATGTGTCAATAGGACCATTTTCAACTTACAGCCAGATGCATATTACCATACAGTGAGGATTAGAAATATTTTTGGGTTCCGATTTATTCGATTCTATTGTACGAGTGACGGCTCAGGTTTGTACTCGAATATTACTGTTCACAGAGATTGCGGCCTATATTGGATGGTACCAATGTGTCAATAGGACCATTTTCAACTTACAGCCAGATGCATATTACCATACAGTGAGGATTAGAAATATTTTTGGGTTCCGATTCATTCGATTCTATTGTATGAGTGACGGCTCAGGTTTGTACTCCAATATTACTGTTCACAGAGATTGCGGCATATATTGGATGGTACCAATAAGTCAATAGGACCTTTTTCAACTTACAGCCAGATGCACATTACCATACAGTGAGGTTTAGAAATATGTTTGGGTTCCGATTCATTCGATTCTATTGTATGAGTGACGGCTCAGGTTTGTACTCGAATATTACTGTTCACAGAGATTGCGGCCTATATTGGATGGTACCAATGAGTCAATAGGACCATTTTCAACTTACAGCCAGATGCATATTACCATACAGTGAGGATTAGAAATATTTTTGGGTTCCGATTCATTCGATTCTATTGTATGAGTGACGGCTCAGGTTTGTACTCGAATATTACTGTTCACAGAGATTGCGGCCTATATTGGATGGTACCAATGAGTCAATAGGACCATTTTCAACTTACAGCCAGATGCATATTACCATACAGTGAGGTTAGAAATATTTTTGGGTTCCGATTCATTCGATTCTATTGTATGAGTGACGGCTCAGGTTTGTACTCGAATATTACTGTTCACAGAGATTGCGGCATATATTGGATGGTACCAATGAGTCAATAGGACCATTTTCAACTTACAGCCAGATGCATATTACCATACAGTGAGGTTAGAAATATTTTTGGGTTCCGATTCGTTCGATTCTATTGTATGAGTGACGGCTCAGGTTTGTACTCGAATATTACTGTTCACAGAGATTGCGGCCTATATTGGATGGTACCAATGAGTCAATAGGACCATTTTCAACTTATAGCAAAATGCATATTACCATACAGTGAGGATTAGAAATATTTTTGGGTCCCGATTCATTCGATACTATTGTATGAGTGACGGCTCAGGTTTGTACTCGAATATTACTGTTCACAGAGATTGCGGCCTATATTGGATGGTACCAATGTGTCAATAGGACCATTTTCAACTTACAGCCAGATGCATATTACCATACAGTGAGGATTAGAAATATTTTTGGGTTCCGATTCATTCGATTCTATTGTATGAGTGACGGCTCAGGTTTGTACTCGAATATTACTGTTCACAGAGATTGCGGCCTATATTGGATGGTACCAATGAGTCAATAGGACCTTTTTCAACTTACAGCCAGATGCATATTACCATACAGTGAGGATTAGAAATATTTTTGGGTTCCGATTCATTCGATTCTATTGTATGAGTGACGGCTCAGGTTTGTACTCGAATATTACTGTTCACAGAGATTGCGGCCTATATTGGATGGTACCAATGAGTCAATAGGACCATTTTCAACTTACAGCCAGATGCATATTACCATACAGTGAGGTTAGAAATAATTTTGGGTTCCGATTCGTTCGATTCTATTGTATGAGTGACGGCTCAGGTTTGTACTCGAATATTACTGTTCACAGAGATTGCGGCCTATATTGGATGGTACCAATGAGTCAATAGGACCATTTTCAATTTATAGCAAAATGCATATTACCATACAGTGAGGATTAGAAATATTTTTGGGTCCCGATTCATTCGATACTATTGTATGAGTGACGGCTCAGGTTTGTACTCGAATATTACTGTTCACAGAGATTGCGGCCTATATTGGATGGTACCAATGTGTCAATAGGACCATTTTCAACTTACAGCCAGATGCATATTACCATACAGTGAGGATTAGAAATATTTTTGGGTTCCGATTTATTCGATTCTATTGTACGAGTGACGGCTCAGGTTTGTACTCGAATATTACTGTTCACAGAGATTGCGGCATATATTGGATGGTACCAATGTGTCAATAGGACCATTTTCAACTTACAGCCAGATGCATATTACCATACAGTGAGGATTAGAAATATTTTTGGGTTCCGATTCATTCGATTCTATTGTATGAGTGACGGCTCAGGTTTGTACTCCAATATTACTGTTCACAGAGATTGCGGCATATATTGGATGGTACCAATAAGTCAATAGGACCTTTTTCAACTTACAGCCAGATGCACATTACCATACAGTGAGGTTTAGAAATATGTTTGGGTTCCGATTCATTCGATTCTATTGTATGAGTGACGGCTCAGGTTTGTACTCGAATATTACTGTTCACAGAGATTGCGGCCTATATTGGATGGTACCAATGAGTCAATAGGACCATTTTCAACTTACAGCCAGATGCATATTACCATACAGTGAGGATTAGAAATATTTTTGGGTTCCGATTCATTCGATTCTATTGTATGAGTGACGGCTCAGGTTTGTACTCGAATATTACTGTTCACAGAGATTGCGGCCTATATTGGATGGTACCAATGAGTCAATAGGACCATTTTCAACTTACAGCCAGATGCATATTACCATACAGTGAGGTTAGAAATATTTTTGGGTTCCGATTCATTCGATTCTATTGTATGAGTGACGGCTCAGGTTTGTACTCGAATATTACTGTTCACAGAGATTGCGGCATATATTGGATGGTACCAATGAGTCAATAGGACCATTTTCAACTTACAGCCAGATGCATATTACCATACAGTGAGGTTAGAAATAATTTTGGGTTCCGATTCGTTCGATTCTATTGTATGAGTGACGGCTCAGGTTTGTACTCGAATATTACTGTTCACAGAGATTGCGGCCTATATTGGATGGTACCAATGAGTCAATAGGACCATTTTCAACTTATAGCAAAATGCATATTACCATACAGTGAGGATTAGAAATATTTTTGGGTCCCGATTCATTCGATACTATTGTATGAGTGACGGCTCAGGTTTGTACTCGAATATTACTGTTCACAGAGATTGCGGCCTATATTGGATGGTACCAATGTGTCAATAGGACCATTTTCAACTTACAGCCAGATGCATATTACCATACAGTGAGGATTAGAAATATTTTTGGGTTCCGATTCATTCGATTCTATTGTATGAGTGACGGCTCAGGTTTGTACTCGAATATTACTGTTCACAGAGATTGCGGCCTATATTGGATGGTACCAATGAGTCAATAGGACCTTTTTCAACTTACAGCCAGATGCATATTACCATACAGTGAGGATTAGAAATATTTTTGGGTTCCGATTCATTCGATTCTATTGTATGAGTGACGGCTCAGGTTTGTACTCCAATATTACTGTTCACAGAGATTGTGGCATATATTGGATGGTACCAATAAGTCAATAGGACCTTTTTCAACTTACAGCCAGATGCATATTACCATACAGTGAGGATTAGAAATATTTTTGGGTTCCGATTCATTCGATTCTATTGTATGAGTGACGGCTCAGGTTTGTACTCGAATATTACTGTTCACAGAGATTGCGGCCTATATTGGATGGTACCAATGAGTCAATAGGACCATTTTCAACTTACAGCCAGATGCATATTACCATACAGTGAGGATTAGAAATATTTTTGGGTTCCGATTCATTCGATTCTATTGTATGAGTGACGGCTCAGGTTTGTACTCGAATATTACTGTTCACAGAGATTGCGGCCTATATTGGATGGTACCAATGAGTCAATAGGACCCTTTTCAACTTACAGCCAGATGCATATTACCATACAGTGAGGATTAGAAATATTTTTGGGTTCCGATTCATTCGATTCTATTGTATGAGTGACGGCTCAGGTTTGTACTCGAATATTACTGTTCACAGAGATTGCGGCCTATATTGGATGGTACCAATGAGTCAATAGGACCATTTTCAACTTACAGCCAGATGCATATTACCATACAGTGAGGATTAGAAATATTTTTGGGTTCCGATTCATTCGATTCTATTGTATGAGTGACGGCTTAGGTTTGTACTCGAATATTACTGTTCACAGAGATTGCGGCCTATATTGGATGGTACCAATGAGTCAATAGGACCTTTTTCAACTTACAGCTAGATGCATATTACCATACAGTGAGGATTAGAAATATTTTTGGGTTCCGATTCATTCGATTCTATTGTATGAGTGACGGCTCAGGTTTGTACTCGAATATTACTGTTCACAGAGATTGCGGCCTATATTGGATGGTACCAATGAGTCAATAGGACCATTTTCAACTTACAGCCAGATGCATATTACCATACAGTGAGGATTAGAAATATTTTTGGGTTCCGATTCATTCGATTCTATTGTATGAGTGACGGCTCAGGTTTGTACTCGAATATTACTGTTCACAGAGATTGCGGCCTATATTGGATGGTACCAATGAGTCAATAGGACCCTTTTCAACTTACAGCCAGATGCATATTACCATACAGTGAGGATTAGAAATATTTTTGGGTTCCGATTCATTCGATTCTCTTGTATGAGTGACGGCTCAGGTTTGTACTCGAATATTACTGTTCACAGAGATTGCGGCCTATATTGGATGGTACCAATGAGTCAATAGGACCATTTTCAACTTACAGCCAGATGCATATTACCATACAGTGAGGATTAGAAATATTTTTGGGTTCCGATTCATTCGATTCTATTGTATGAGTGACGGCTCAGGTTTGTACTCGAATATTACTGTTCACAGAGATTGCGGCCTATATTGTTTTTAAAGTAAAGCGTGGTCTTATAAAACGAACGACAATACTGTAAAAGTTTATTTATGTTGTTGCCATTTATCCCACACAATAGCTGACGACATACAAAAACATTTCCACAAATGCCTGTCAAATCAGCAAATAATTAAAGAGATTTTTGCATCCATTTTTATGATGAATGATTATGAAATGATAAAAGCTATCTGGGAGCACCTAGTTTTAATTTTAAAATCGAAGTTCATTAACCCGAAGGTTCAAGAATCATTTGTTTCGTTAACCAATTTAATTATTACTAGCGAAATAACTATTGAAATGAACACAATAATTGGGAAGAAGTCGGACCAACTTCGGGATAATTCAAAACCATTATATTTGCAAAGTCCATATTTTCAAGACATGAAAACAATAATGGATGAAGTTGAGTTGGACGAAAATAGAGAAAATTCTCACGTTATTGAAGGATTAAACGCTCTTTATAATCCTAATTTTCTAAATATGGCATTAAAAAAATATATGACCTATTTACCTTTATGGAGTGGTATTTTAAGCAATGGTGTTAGACAAAGCAATAGCCACATAGAAAATTATTTCGCCACAATTAAAAGAAGGTTTAAAAGTTTAAGTAATGTCGGCAAAATGCCAACCAAAGTAGGGCGATTCGTGCGAAACATTCATGAGCGAAATATAATAGTTCATAAACAAATTTTAGGTGGCATTCCAAAAAAGCCCTTGAAAGCACAAACAATAATTAAGCCCGAAAACGATGAACTATCTGTTCATGATTCGCAACAGTGCCAATCTGTGTGGAAGAAAAAAAACGTAGGTATATTAACCCCTAAAGCTCCGAAAAGTTCTTTTAATTTAGCACAAATTAACCAAATAAATAGTCATCCAGAAAAGGAGCGATATATTGCGTCGTTAAAAGTTTTAAGTCAAAACTCAAAAGATGTTGAAGAAGTTTGCACCCCAAAACGCCACCTCAACATAGTTAAAAAAAGGAGATTACCAACAGCCAAACCTAAATCAACGGTAAAATCTTTACCGGTTCTTCTAAATGGTACACACACATGTGACTTCTATTCAAATACTTGTGCATTTGACTCGCTAGTGCAAGCTTTGGCACTAGCGGTAAACGAACTAAAAATATGTAATTGTGATATCATATCAGGAAGGGTAAGGCAACTAATCGAAAACATCATAAACAATGAATTAAATTTGGCTATCGGTGTTCGCAAGGAAATGTTAATGGAAATATATGGAGTACAGACAAACTGCGATTCCAATATTCAGGATGTTGCTAGCTATGTGCTTAAAAGTATCCCCAGTCTTAGTGTTGAACTGAAGTGCCACAAATGTGAAACATCAGTTGAAGAAACTCGAAACTTCCTTCTAATAAATTTGATAAAGCTAGAAGAGATGGGATATTCAAATTTAGCACATTGCATAGAAGAAGTTCCACCTCAGAGTTGTCCAATATGCTTAAATAAAATGGAAGTTACATATTCAAACTATAATAAAATAATTTCAATATATACAGAATATCCAACAGAAAACATTCCAAGGGTCACATTAGATCTTGTTGAAACAACACTTGATTTTAATAATATTAAATATAATATAGCAGTGATCGTCAGTTATGAATATATACTTCAACAAGGCCATTTTATTAGCTATTGTAAACAAAATGGTAAATGGGGTCGATATGATGATTTAAAGCGATATGTGCCAGTTATAAGAAACCAAAAAACTGTTCCGGTAAATCCCCATATGATTATCTATACAAGAAACTAAACAAAAATTCTTCAATCAAAGGTCAATTCATTATATGTAAATTGAAAATAGTTATTAATCCTATTAATAATCAATAATCCTATTATCCTATTACTAATTACTGATTACTAATTACTAATTACTAATTACTAATTACCAATCCTTGATCCTTTCGCATGAATGTTAATTGAGGTGCAAATGAGGATCCCTATGAACGGGATCTCCAGTGTGAATTGGATCTCTATAGACGAGCTCTCCATTGAGTGACATGGACCGCCTTGACACGGCCTCTCCATATGAATGATAAATGAGGTGAAAATGTGGAACCATATGAACGGGCTCTCCGGTGTGAATTGGAACTAAATAGACGAGCTCTCCGTTGAGTGAAATGGACCTCATTGACACATGCATCTGGCTGTAAGTTGAAAATGGTCCTATTGACTCATTGGTACCATCCAATATAGGCCGCAATCTCTGTGAACAGTAATATTCGAGTACAAACCTGAGCCGTCACTCATACAATAGAATCGAACGAATCGGAACCCAAAAATATTTCTAACCTCACTGTATGGTAATATGCATCTGGCTGTAAGTTGAAAATGGTCCTATTGACTCATTGGTACCATCCAATATATGCCGCATTCTCTGTGAACAGTAATATTCGAGTACAAACCTGAGCCGTCACTCATACAATAGAATCGAATAAATCGGAACCCAAAAATATTTCTAATCCTCACTGTATGGTAATATGCATCTGGCTGTAAGTTGAAAATGGTCCTATTGACACATTGGTACCATCCAATATAGGCCGCAATCTCTGTGAACAGTAATATTCGAGTACAAACCTGAGCCGTCACTCATACAATAGAATCGAATGAATCGGAACCCAAAAATATTTCTAATCCTCACTGTATGGTAATATGCATCTGGCTGTAAGTTGAATATGGTCCTATTGACTCATTGGTACCATCCAATATAGGCCGCAATCTCTGTGAACAGTAATATTCGAGTACAAACCTGAGCCGTCACTCATACAATAGAATCGAAGGAATCGGAACCCAAACATATTTCTAATCCTCACTGTATGGTAATATGCATCTGGCTGTAAGTTGAAAATGGTCCTATTGACTCATTGGTACCATCCAATATAGGCCGCAATCTCTGTGAACAGTAATATTCGAGTACAAACCTGAGCCGTCACTCATGCAATAGAATCGAATGAATCGGAACCCAAACATATTTCTAATCCTCACTGTATGGTAATGTGCATCTGGCTGTAAGTTGAAAAAGGTCCTATTGACTTATTGGTACCATCCAATATATGCCGCAATCTCTGTGAACAGTAATATTGGAGTACAAACCTGAGCCGTCACTCATACAATAGAATCGAATGAATCGGAACCCAAAAATATTTCTAATCCTCACTGTATGGTAATATGCATCTGGCTGTAAGTTGAAAATGGTCCTATTGACACGTTGGTACCATCCAATATAGGCCGCAATCTCTGTGAACAGTAATATTCGAGTACAAACCTGAGCCGTCACTCATACAATAGAATCGAATGAATCGGAACCCAAAAATATTTCTAATCCTCACTGTATGGTAATATGCATCTGGCTGTAAGTTGAAAATGGTCCTATTGACTCATTGGTACCATCCAATATAGGCCGCAATCTCTGTGAACAGTAATATTCGAGTACAAACCTGAGCCGTCACTCATACAATAGAATCGAATGAATCGGAACCCAATAATATTTCTAATCCTCACTGTATGGTAATATGCATCTGGCTATAAGTTGAAAAAGGTTCTATTGACTCATTGGTACCATCCAATATAGGCCGCAATCTCTGTGAACAGTAATATTCGAGTACAAACCTGAGCCGTCACTCATACAATAGAATCGAATGAATCGGAACCCAAAAATATTTCTAATCCTCACTGTATGGTAATATGCATCTGGCTGTAAGTTGAAAATGGTCCTATTGACTCATTGGTACCATCCAATATAGGCCGCAATCTCTGTGAACAGTAATATTCGAGTACAAACCTGAGCCGTCACTCATACAATAGAATCGAATGAATCGGAACCCAAAAATATTTCTAAACCTCACTGTATGGTAAAATGCATCTGGCTGTAAGTTGAAAATGGTCCTATTGACTCATTGGTACCATCCAATATAGGCCGCAATCTCTGTGAACAGTAATATTCGAGCACAAACCTGAGCCGACACTCATACAATAGAATCGAATGAATCGGAACCCAAAAATATTTCTAATCCTCAATGTATGGTAATATGCATCTGGCTGTAAGTTGAAAATGGTCCTATTGACTCATTGGTAACATCCAATATAGGCCGCAATCTCTGTGAACAGTAATATTCGAGTACAAACCTGAGCCGTCACTCATACAATAGAATCGAATGAATCGGAACCCAAAAATATTTCTAATCCTCACTGTATGGTAATATGCATCTGGCTGTAAGTTGAAAATGGTCCTATTGACTCGTTGGTACCATCCAATATAGGCCGCAATCTCTGTGAACAGTAATATTCGAGTACAAACCTGAGCCGTCACTCATACAATAGAATCGAATGAATCGGAACCCAAAAATATTTCTAATCCTCACTGTATGGTAATATGCATCTGGCTGTAAGTTGAAAATAGTCCTATTGACTCATTGGTACCATCCAATATAGGCCGCAATCTCTGTGAACAGTAATATTCGAGTACAAACCTGAGCCGTCACTCATACAATAGAATCGAATGAATCGAAACCCAAAAATATTTCTAATCCTCACTGTATGGTAATATGCATCTGGCTGTAAGTTGCAAAGGGTCCTATTGACTCATTGGTACCATCCAATATAGGCCGCAATCTCTGTGAACAGTAATATTCGAGTACAAACCTGAGCCGTCACTCATACAATAGAATCGAATGAATCGGAACCCAAAAATATTTCTAACCTCACTGTATGGTAATATGCATCTGGCTGTAAGTTGAAAATGGTCCTATTGACTCATTGGTACCATCCAATATAGGCCGCAATCTCTGTGAACAGTAATATTCTAGTACAAACCTGAGCCGTCACTCGTACAATAGAATCGAATAAATCGGAACCCAATAATATTTCTAATCCTCACTGTATGGTAATATGCATCTGGCTGTAAGTTGAAAAAGGTCCTATTGACTCATTGGTACCATCCAATATAGGCCGCAATCTCTGTGAACAGTAATATTCGAGTACAAACCTGAGCCGTCACTCATACAATAGAATCGAATGAATCGGAACCCAAAAATATTTCTAATCCTCACTGTATGGTAATATGCATCTGGCTGTAAGTTGAAAATAGTCCTATTGACTCATTGGTATCATCCAATATAGGCCGCAATCTCTGTGAACAGTAATATTCGAGTACAAACCTGAGCCGTCACTCATACAATAGAATCGAATGAATCGAAACCCAAAAATATTTCTAATCCTCACTGTATGGTAATATGCATCTGGCTGTAAGTTGCAAAGGGTCCTATTGACTCATTGGTACCATCCAATATAGGCCGCAATCTCTGTGAACAGTAATATTCGAGTACAAACCTGAGCCGTCACTCATACAATAGAATCGAATGAATCGGAACCCAAAAATATTTCTAACCTCACTGTATGGTAATATGCATCTGGCTGTAAGTTGAAAATGGTCCTATTGACTCATTGGTACCATCCAATATAGGCCGCAATCTCTGTGAACAGTAATATTCTAGTACAAACCTGAGCCGTCACTCGTACAATAGAATCGAATAAATCGGAACCCAAAAATATTTCTAATCCTCACTGTATGGTAATATGCATCTGGCTGTAAGTTGAAAATGGTCCTATTGACTCATTGGTACCATCTAATATAGGCCGCAATCTCTGTGAACAGTAATATTCGAGTACAAACCTGAGCCGTCACTCATACAATAGAATCGAATGAATCGGAACCCAATAATATTTCTAATCCTCACTGTATGGTAATATGCATCTGGCTGTAAGTTGAAAAAGGTCCTATTGACTCGTTGGTACCATCCAATATAGGCCGCAATTTTTGGGAACCGTCACATTCGAATACAAGCTTGTGCTATTTCATACTCAAATTAGTCGTTGAATTGAATCTCGGTTTAATTCTTGTTTAAGTTTTTTTTTTTTTTGATGATATTTTATATGTATAATGTTTGTAATATATTAATTAATTAAAAAGTTAAATAATTCTCAATTTCGTTTCCTAAATAATTAAAGAAATTAAAATAAAACTAACTGTTTTGAAAAACAAATATTTTATTTTTTATTTGAAAAACCCGAAAATAATTACTATACATACATATATTTTCAAATATATTTTTTTGGTTTTGACTTTTCGGGATAGAATGTAATTTTGAAAGATTTTATATGTTATTTTTCGGGCTGAAAGGCTTTTTCTTACATATAGCACAGACACACTCCAATTTTTTGAAAAGTTCTTTTTCGGGATGGTTTTCGGGACAGCTTCACATACGTATTGTAGATAGGAATCTGATTCAGCAATCCATTTTGTCTGTACATTTTTAACACATTTGAACGCTGACTACAAATTTGTGAGCTCTAAATCGTAAAATGATGCCGTGATGAGTTATTTTGAACTACTGGTTCCACCATGAGAATATCATTAAGAGAGTTACTACGCCTATCGATGCAGTGCTATACAGTCCGAGAACCACCTAGAGTACCTGGATAAGCATTTTGAATAAATCTTCTGCTGCGAGAGAGTTTAAAAATATTTGAGATTCTATAAGATGATCTATTCTTTGTGGCTGATAAATAGGGGTCAGCGAGCTGTATATTCTTTTGAATAGCCCATTTATCAATATTTATCGTGGAAACAGGTTTTTTTTTAAAGAGCCTACTTGTTTAATTTGAAAGCATATTGCCATTTTTTGGTTCGCAAAGTGTTTGCAAGTTTGCAAGCCAAACGCCAGGGAGAAATACGTAGGAATAGTTTAGAATCAAAAAATGTGAAATATGTTTAATGCGGTTGAACATTGAATTTATTTCAGATACATTTTGCTATATCAATTAATTTCCATTTCCGGGTCCAGAAAATCGAGAAAATGATGATTTTTGGCGGATTTAGCGCAAATTAGATTTTGTAAATTATCCTTCCTTGTCCTTCTCTAAATAAATAAAAATCCCGAAAAGTCCTTTTCAGTTTTGGTGTATCAGAGTTTAATTCAGATAAATTTGATATCTGCAGATAGTTAGTTTGTGGCACTTTATTAATTTTTAAGTAAAGATAACTAGTTTTAATAAAAGGATCAGCTGAGATTTTCTGCAATTTTCCAAATATACTCGCCATTTCTGTAAGCGTCAATACTTATAACAAAATAAAATGTCTGAAGACCCGACATTGGGGGAAAACTATATCTGCTTATATATTGAATTCCAATTCATGTTAATGCTTATCGAATTGAAAACGTGCTCATATTATGATTTTATGATATTATGTTAAAAGAAAGATTCATTTAATTTATTTATTTTTTTTATCGATTGAGGGAGTGAGGAGGTTCAAATATTTGGGCTCTCTTATCACTCATGATGACACTGTGGATGAGGATATTAAAGTTCCTATGGTATTTGGCAGCCGTGCTTTGTATCCTCTAAGGCCACTACTAAAATCTAAACACATATGTTAAGTGCCGTGAAGATAAAGCGTTACAAAGCTTTGATCAGGCCCGTTGGTTGGATGTGAAAGTGGGGCGCTAACGGATGAGGGTGAGAGATGTTTCCTTAGATTTGAGAGATGAATCATGCGGGTGATTTACATGAAGTAAGTAAGTAAGATCTCAGGAAGTACCCTGGCTTGGTCAAGTTCTGCGTGCTGATCCGGAACGAATGGTGCAGCGATCTCTGAAAGGAGAGGCATCATATGTTAGGCGCAGAGTTCGATCCAGGCGATCATGGCTCCACGTTGTAGAGAACGACTTGGCTTCTTTAGGTTGTCTAAGACAGTATGAAGACCAAGCCGAGGATCGAAACCGTTGGAGCCTGATTGTTGTTATAGTAAGGAGCCAGTAATGGCCTTTAAACACTGCAGTGTATTATTATTATTATTAAACGATTGAAATGCTTTGCGATCGCAATTTTTTTACATACGACGATCCCATAAATAAAATAGGATGACGTATAATTTTAGCAAATATTGTTCATTCATCACATGACATATTGACAAGATACATCAATAAAACGCAAAAAATTGTTCATATGTTAAGATTTTTACTTTTATCTCTCCGGAAATCTTGGAATTTATTTTTGTTACGATCAACAGCCATTCAATATTTTCGTTGTGTAAATATTTTGTTTTATTTATTTGGTAAATCAAACATACATTTCCAATCATACAAAATCATAAAAAAACGATAAAAAATCTCTTGACTGCTGATGATGATGACGGTGTAGGTGAAGAAAAATGTTTGACATAAATATTTATAAAATTTATTTCGATGTATTTGAAAATAATTTTTTGCTTTTTATGAAAATTGAAATTCGATTAGACGTACATAAACCGTAATGATTGTCGAATGGCATATTTACATATTGATACAAAGTTATGATTATTTCAATTTGTATGTACATCTATATTGTATATAGCATTGAAACAAACTGGAATTTGTATATACGAGAGTACATTCAAAACACGCATTTAAATTTAATTTATTTTCGAGTATTTCCACAAACCAAATTCCATATAAAGCGTCTGGATTTCAACCGAATTGAATCAAATATTATTGTTGTACGAGTAAAAAAAAATTAGAATATTTAACATAAATACTTTACGATATAGGAAATGTATATGTATAACAAACTCAACCCATATATATCGTACAGACCGACGAACAGACAGATAAAATTCCACTTTAATTTTAATTATAAAATTTACGATGCAAATTACCTTTCGAATAAAATTAGATTAGAAAACCAGTAATCACCACAAAACCACCGCCACAACCATAACATTTTGCTTGAATTAATTTTTATTTTTATGTTCTGGTAAATGTTATGATGGCATTGTCTTCAAAACGTATAATATTGTACTTAGTTCTCATGTATTGTTCGGTTGGATAAGTGTTGATATGCTTGATAAATTGTTTGTCTGCCTATCCTGTGTGTAATATAAAAAAAAAATTACTTTCGTACTCTCTAATACCGGTGCGGCACCGAACAACATCTAAGAACCAACCTTAACATAAAAACTTTTGACAATAAAATTTTGGATCATGAATTGTTAATGGATTTCAATTGTTTTATATATATACATATTTACAGATGTATATGTGTTTGTAACGTAAGAATTTTCATTTTTTGTGAACTTTTCACGAGAGAGATCGCTGTAATGATATGTTAAAAATAAATTGAAAATTTACGATTAAATTTAAACGGCGTGGAAATAAAATAATTTCAGTATGGGCGTCAACCGCATTTTATAGGCGCCGCATTTAATGTAATATGCTCAGAGCATAATAACACATTTTCAACTATGTAGGTATATTAAGTTTCAAAATTCTGAATATATTGAAGCTTCGAGTATATATTACCATATAGACGACCGTTTACTAAAGTTGTTAATCGGTTTGGAACAATAATTGATATGAATTAAAATTAGAATGAAGATAGAACTTAGGACGTTGTTTTTACTTCATAACATAATTTTCAATGACGTGTTAAAGTAATAAAAAATTATGGCGACTTAATGATATGGATTTCTAAAATGCCAAAAATAAATAATAATTTTGTTTACTACATAATATTTTAATTCATTGATTATTACTAAATATAAAGAACGCCCTAACTTTTTGTTTTTTTCATTTATTTCTAAAAAAATTTATTAACTTGCCTCATTTTTAAATATAGTTAAGAATGGGTCCTTCATTACAAGCCTACATAAAAGGAATATTTATTTCGTGGAGTATTACTCTGGGCTCATGGTACAAACCGAGGATTCTATCACAGTTCGCCAATGCACTCGATTGATCTGGCAAAGTGTAACAGCTTAAACCAGGATAGGGATGACAATTGACCTACATTCAAAGTCCCATTCTTTGTAAATGGAGTTTAAAACGGCCATGGCCGGTCAGAATAGCGACCAACAGATAAAGCAAACTTTGTAAGCCTCAGATTAGGTTCACAAATGAAGTACTTAGCCACTCGGCATGTGGGGGAACCTAGCCAATTACGGTTAGCCTGCAAAAACATGTAGTTCTTAATAGCTTTCTTACTACTATTAAAGGTCAAGGGCACTGCCGTTTCAGGTTCAATGAATTTCATAATTGAGATTGCTTTAGCTAGGATATCAGCTATCTGATTACCATCAATACCACAATGAGCCGCAACCGACATAACCCTGACACGATTATTAGAGCAAAGGACCTTAATAAAATGTTTACAGTCCTTGACCAGTTTGGAAGTGATCATAGGATTCCGTAAAGAATTGAGCACAGATTTATTATCACTTAGAAGCATTAATCGCAAAACCTGTGAGTGCAATCAGCTCCGCTAGGAATACCGTGCAGTTCCGACCTAGACTCCCACATAATCGTAGGTCATGTGCAGGACAATAGGTTCCAAAACCCCGCACCAATATTAGAGTGAAAGCCGTAGGCGAAAAACACGAGTGACTGAGCCACCCACCCAGTCATTGAATTCTTGAGACAATCAAGAGTCCGTCGCTGGATAAACCACCGAGAAAGAATTATTGAAACAGAATTCTGCCAACAATTTGTCATTAACCATATTAATTGTAGTGTTTTTTATAGAGTTACATAAGTTTAAATCATACTAAAACAAAGAAATATATTTTTAATACCAATGAAACGGGCTTTATTGGATAGACAATTTTATGACATTAAAGTTTAAATATGATTGCAGCCATGTGGCCGTCACGGCTGGCGTGTACAAGGCGCAATCTAGAACACCAATTTTCACAAACTTTTCGCAGCATTTGCGGCTGTATTTCGCCAATAACTCTTCGAATGTTGCTTTCCAGGTGTTCAATTATCTCTGGTTTATCGACGTAGACAAGTGACTTTACATAACCCCAAAGAAACTAATCCAATGGGGTTAAATCACACGATCTTGGTGGCCAATTAATTCGACCATTACGCGAAATTATTTTTTCATCAAAAGTTTCTTTGAGTAAATCAATTGTAGCGCGCGCTGTATGGCATGTGGCTCGTTCCTGTTGAAACCACAGGTCAGCTAGATTAGTGCCAGCTAATCGAGGTACCAAAAAATTTCCAATCTTGTCGCTATACCGCTCACCATTGACAATGGACCAATTGCCAATGACTCCGCCAGCCAATAAAGCGTACCAAACAGTAATTTTCTGTGGATGTAATTGTGTTTCGACAAAAGCTTGTGGATTATCCTCACTCCAAACGCGACAAATGGTCGTTGGGCTTTATTTCCTGCACAAGTTGAATTTTGTAAGCTTTTAAGCCACGATCCTTTCGTAAAATCTTCCAAAAAGTAGAAGGGCACAACCCCAGTTGCTGAGAACGGCGACGAATTGATTGATTTCGATCTTCTTCAATACTTTCCTGTACAACGGCTACAGTTTCTTCAGTGCACACTGTTCGGCGTCTCCCGGGATGCACATTATCATTAATAGTAAACGTGGTCCGAAAACGATCTATTGTTATTCGAATTAGCCGCTCTGAAGGACGATTATGGACACCATAAAATGGATGACCGACTGCAATGGGGGCAGAAATAAGATTGCCTGCAAAACAAGTATAGAAGACGAAGACATAGCACCAGTAATAGCTCAACAAGCGATACCTTGTATGCTATTAAGCTTCGCAATAACAGAACTTTACTGAACCACGGGCCACCAAACAACAAACGCGTAAGATAGCATAGGTAAAGCACGACTTCCCAAATGCTCTTCCACACTGCTATAAAATGGAAGTGACCTTTTGAAGTTTAACTTCAATATGAGAATTCCAGGGGAGTTTACTGTCCAAAATAACACCAAGATGCTTTACTGTGTAGGATCTAGCGAATTACAAAAATATCGATTTCTTTTGATCGATTTAATAAAATTGAGATAAAAAATTCGCCAATTCGAAATCGAATTATAAAACATCTCAATTCTGCAAAAATAACTTAAAATATTCTTTTAACGCATAACTCTTAGTGCACCTTTACAAGAATCCATCAAACAGACTGCCTTTAGCATCGTCAATGAATGTGGAACAAAATTCACAATTTCAGCCCTAAGACCTCAATGACCTATCCAACAAACTTGGCAAAAAGAAATTTTTAAATTCCGCTAAAATTCACTAAAATTTAAATCTTGTACGGGTACATAAATATTAAAACCCGTCAAAATTCTAAGAAAAATTTCAAGAATTTAATAATTATAATTATAACAGTGTTAAAGGCCAATTCTGGGTCAACATTTTGGCTTCACCGGTTTCGGGCTTGGTCTTGATTCTGTCCTAGACAATCTGAAGAACACAAGTCGAGACGCTGCAATATTCGTTCCGGATCCGTATTCTTGACAATTTCGATGGATTTTGCTTAATTTTGAAAAACAAATTATATTATTTAAATTAACAGAACACATTTTTTAAAATTAATAAATTTTTAAAAGTTTTGGGAATCTTGGGAAATTTGTATTATTTTGTGACTTTTAAACATTCACGGAAATTTGTAAAATTTATAATTCGAGTGATATTCCGAAATTTGAAAAATCATCAAGTTGGCGCAATAATCCACATCTGATAGCAAATACTCGAATTGCCACTTTAATTGCAAAAATTCATTGACAACTTCAACTTTCGGATATTCGCCTATAGAAACGAAGCCATATCACAAGAACAATTAAATGCCGGTTGTACAATTAGGGTCGATCGATTTCATAACCCGTACGCTTACTTTATTGATTTTGCTGTTTGCTCGAGCCATATTCAGTACAAAAATTAATGCAAATAAATCTTAATATAAAATATGGTATTAAGGTATAGACTTTGGGCGTCCTGAGGTTAAGAGATTCTCTCGAAAGCTTTACTTTCTTTTCTGGGAATTGCAAGAGCAAGAGAAAAAAGTGAGTAAGTCAATAAAATTACTAACAATGCTACTTCCTCCAAACTCATGGTTCAATTGGAGTATAGGAGTGGCAAAACCAAAAAATAATAAAATTAAATTTTAATTACGTGACCCTAGTTTTCCTGGTTTCCACTGGAAACCAAGATATGAATAATGTTTCCAGTGGAATTTTTTATTTCAGTGGAATCAGATGGATTGCAGTGCAAGCTACCAGCTTGATGGGCCATGAATTTATATTTTTATTAATTTTTTGTTGAATAGTCAAAATATACCGTGGCGACACTAAATGAATGGGAACTGAACCTTCTGGCGGAAGTACCGTCGTAACTAAAAATCTATTGATCTTGGACGCATAATATGGTAAAGGAAGAATTCAATCGATAAATCGACGGATGTGCGATAAATATGAAGCTACGATGAATATATGCACCAACTAAATGAACACAAATATTTGCCTGTAATTGGTTTAGTTCGTGCCTTTTTCCAAGTACCACTTTTGAAGAAAAGGCAGTGCACACGTACATTTCACCATCCCAGAAAAAATCGAGTCATATTCATAACAATAGTAATTGTTCTTTTAAAACGGAATTTAATAAAAAAAATTATTTCGATATCAAACTTTAGTCGGCCTTGCCAAGTACTCACATAGTAAAACACACGAAAAATTTCCTTGAACTGATACAAAACCGTTTTTCGTGTATTTTACAATGAGAGTGCTTGGAAAGTTCTACTAAAATTTTTTGTCATTTACTTTTAAAATTTAGTTCCAGTGTTTTTGAATACTTTTACATTTAGTAAATGATCATGTATTTTACCGGCAACATTCTATATTAAAACAGTGCCCACTCTAGATTAAGACCCCCGGCCCGCTACTATCAACGAGTTGCAGGGGGAACAATATATGTTACCGATTTTCACTTTCCACTTTGTTTTGATTATCAAACACGCCCTATGCATATGTAAGCCCCAAACATGTAACAATTTATATACATGTAGTTGTTCAATCACGCCATTTTGATTTCAACATATACTTTCACTAACAAAGCTTTATTTTTATTTTATTTCATTCCAAAACTCTGCTAATTATAGCTTTTGTGTATATACGATATTAAAACAAATGGCATGAGCTTAATTCCATTTGAATTCAGAAAAGCTTATTTATTTTTTGTGTTTGTATGTATGTGAATGTTGTTTATGTGCCCGCCATTATAAAACAAAAAAAAACATCCATCGTTTGTCACTTTTATTTATGCTTTTGTTGTTGTCATGTACATAAAAATAGTAGCATACACACACCCAGCAGGATATATGTATCTAAGTATGTATAAATACATATGTATGTACATATGAATATAAAAAATTTTCTTTTGTGGAGATTAGTTGAGAATTTGTTGATATAGAGAAAAGAAAACAAACGACAAAAAATAAAATTCGATTCGAAGATGTGAGCTTTTATGCTTTACGTTTGCCTTTTAACATTGAAAATGTATTTTTCGGTAATTTTCTAAATTCTATATATGTATATGTGTGGATATATGTACATATAAAACTTGAATCTGGATTATTTTTTATAAAGCTTTATACGATCTGGATTATCGTTTATACTATATACTATTTACGACATTTAGTGTGTAGATACTATTTAAATGTTGAATTTATTTCTTAAATTTTAAGGTTTTCCCGCTATATAGATTATATACGTTCATACAAAGCACAATTTGGTATTTTGTATGATCCGATTACAAATTGGTACGTATACTGACATTTTTTGTCAAAGTGTATCGAGAAAATCCAGATTATGTTTGGAGTACAATAACTATACGAGTTATACCCCCCGCAAACTTACCTATAGGACGCCAAGAAATCGTCGGATTCATTTATTATACATAAATATATGAAAAAGCTTAACAGGATATTGAACTTTTATTTAATTTAGAAAATATTTTCTTGACATCAAAATAAAAAAGTATGACATTTATGTTTGTATTGTAGCTTTTGGGGATTAAATGAGCCGAGCTTTATTTTATTCCTAAATTTAACAAAAAATCTTAATCTGTGATGGATTTGGATTAAGGTCTGTGACGGAGATAATTTTGATGTCTTTTCTAAACTCATGCGTTGGTATTGAGCAAAATTCCATTGGCTCGTTGTGTGTGATTGATTGTTTTAGACCCAATCGGTGGATCTTTTAGCCAAAACTGCATCATGGTATGATAAGTCAAACTCAAATCTAGCCTAAGAAAATTTCTCTGTGGTCGTTTACTTCTTATGATTTTTTATATTAGATATTGGCAGCAGAATAATTTCCAGCGACTCAGATGACGGGTTATTATATATCCGTGTATGACTTGGTCGAGCAAAAGCTATCCGATTTGCGAGTTGGCTAACAATTTCCAAGTTGGTGGCGTGGTAAGATATACATATTTTGTATCTCACAATACTCTTTGAACTCGTTCAAAGTAAAGGCTGTCCCTCGTTCTGAGTCTATGTATACTTTAGATTCCCGAGTATCGCCATCAGCTTCTTTAATTTTTGATTGACTCTCACGTGGTATTGAATTTCGTAGGGTACCATACACATTTAGAGAATCATCGACGTGTTGTGATCAGTGCAATAAGATGCATAGGAATCTCGTCCTTTTTGTCCACTAAGATCCAATAAATGCGCTTTTTGAAGAACCACTTCAACAAAATACCATTGCTTTGGATATAGTTAACGAAGCATCGTTTTATAACAGTTGAAGAATTGAATTTTGGAAACTCACACAATTGCTAAGATTTCAAGTTTATAACTAGTGTCGGTTTCCTTACTCGATATCGTTTTTATTCGCTTATATTTATACCGACCACCTTAGAAACATTTGGATTTGTAATCCAATTATTTGAATTCCGGGAAATTACAAATTTTACCGTGCATTAGTTTTTTTGGAGTCTTCTGCGATGAGAACTTTCCGCAATAATCTGATCTGGTAAACAATCATATATTTGATTTTATGCTATTTTCATTTCGACAGAAGACAACCAACGGAATATGGGAAAGCCGTTTTCAAGATAATTTTCCATTCACATGAGACTGTACCTCGTATTTGACGACCATCTTCCTTACTTTCGCCACATGGTTGGTGCCGAGATGTTCGACTGGCCGTTTTATTTTTTTCCGTTGGGTAACCGCCAGCTCCGGAATAAATCTTTTAATGATAAACCCTCTGGCGTAAATACTGTAACTGTATGATTCAACTTCCTTCCCTAATGTGATGCCGTATGGCATCGAATTATTGGGTAAAATCAGGAAAGCTGTATTAAACGATTCGCGGTCGATCAGCATCGCCAACCTATCTGCTCAGTTGTCAGCGTAGCAAAGTATGCATTTCCCTTTATTATATGTGGTAATCCTGGCATAGCTGGCTAGATGCACCACCGCAGATCGTTCCACGAAGAGATCATATTGTTGCTTTACGGGTATTTTTTGCAAACCCCTACAGAATTTTTTTTTATATATATGTCGCTTTCAGGATCTCAGACTACTTTGAGGACAGTGTATGAGATACAATTGACCACCACTGCCGAAAACTTTACAAAGGTATATTACTGAGGATGACCCCTGTGGTCGCCGGGTACTCACCTGTCTCGTAAACCTGAACTGCATGAACAAGTTTTCCAAAAATACCACCACAGTATCCTTTGCTTTTCGTAGGAGGCGACTAAACGGTTGGATAGCCGCCCTCGGTAGCACAGTAAGTGGCGTCCTTGCTTTGTTATTCGAGGGTCTCGGGTTCGATTCCCGGTGGTGACCAAAAATCACGGTTGGGTGTTTTTAATGTGTAAGTATATGTGTTTGTCCGGGTATTGCACCGTGGGCCCATGTGGCATTGAGTGCTGGAATAATCCGCCCAACTGTAATTTTTAAATTTTAAAACGGTTGGATCGCTGGGCTGACGGCTCTCATCCATAAATAACACAACTATTTGCAATATCAACACAAGAAAAAAAGAAATTTCGACAAACCAATACCGGACCCCAGATAAAGTACCCGGACACGAGATGTAGGATTGGCACGTGGAACGTGCAGTCACTTGCGGGAAACCAGGAGCATTGGAATATCGGTTGGAACTCGTTACTCTTCAAGAAACTCGGTGGCCTAAGAGTGGAGACCATGTGTCTATACGTTGCTCAACAGTGGAGATGATCTCGGAAATCTTGGAGCTGGATTTCTTCTTGGGCCGCAGGTAAAAAAGGCTGTTTTGGTCTTCCGAGCAGTCAATAACCGATCGTATGATGTAAACGTTTGAGGGAGTGAGAAAGCTCAAATATTTAGGCTTACTTATCACTCACGATAACAGTGCGCATGAGGATATTAAAGTGCTCAGGGTCGTGCCTTGCCATTTTGAAGTCGACTCGGGCTCCCGACATCATTATTTCGGAGACGACCTCTAGATGTATTTGGAAGTCACCGTCTATTTGAAATTCTCCATTCATCTGGATTAAATCTGAAAGATGTTCAACAAAACCCGATCTAGATTCCTGGTCGCATTGAAGTCGACGTCAAATATAATTGCCGGTTCGTCGAGAAGCTGCCGTTGTTTGTGGCAGTCGGAAACAAAACCAACAATTTGGGTCTTAACTGGTTTGAGTCCTTGGGAATCTTCTCTTTCTCAGACATATTAGGGAAATACCAACACCTGTTCTCTACTGAGCGAGAGATTTATCGTTACCTTTCACATATACACGAAGGCGTCGGCACCCTAAGTAACACGGCAACTCCAAATATGCACCAATTCGTGAAGTTTAAATATAGGTTTTCATATTTTGCTCTGAACAAGTTTAAATATTAAATTTTTTGATGTTGAGGTAACAAGTGATTTAGTAGTTTTTGGTTTATGGCTAATGGCTATTTCCGTAAAATCATTATTTTCCCAAAAATTACAGTTTCAGCAAATTGGAATCTATGATGTATTAACATTAGTGTTACCAAATTTTTAACTATTCCATTTTAACTATTCCATTAACTAATTAACTAACACACGATCTCAACAAATAATATATTTTTAAAAATATGTATATAACATGAAGAGGACACCAAAGGAGTTAAAAAAGACGTATATGTTGTTTCTTTTATATAATGGAGCTTTTCTTAGACTGTGTATGCAGAATGTTCATAAAATATTAATAAAAAAAAAACTTTTGTTGTTCGTTTTAGTTGAAAATTAAAATTGAAAGTTTTCTTTTGTATAAGAAAAAATTTATAAGTTCAGTCGTATATGTGCTAAGTATATAGATTTCATAGAAAGATATTTACGGTACACAATGTATCAGTATCATTGCCTTTGCGAACAACGAAAAAAGGAGGGCAAGGTATTCCTCCTGTGGAAATTAAAAATTCTAAATACGTTTTCTTTTCGATGTTTATTTACGTAAAATATTAATTATTTATGTATTTTTAATTGATTTTTTTTTATAAAAGGAATACTCTAAAGGATGATGGTTGAAAGATTTTTAGTATATAGAACGTTTAATTTATAAAGGGCACGTCCACTGGGAAATCTATATTTAGTAGTTTTTTATTTTATTTTATGATATACACATATAGACTCGTATGCATCAATGAATGAATGAATAATATACAAAGACAAGAAAATCAAGTCCAAAAATTAGACTAAATGCTCGTTTGAAATCTTAAAGAAGGAAATTAACGATAGACACATTTTCTCCCGTATTTACACAACGATTCTTTTAATCCATTGATTAACAACAACGGTGGGTAGAGCAACACTGTGTATCAAATTATTATACAATTTTCATTTCGAGCAGAAAATTATGCAAATTCCTTCACAAAACAGTTTTTTGAACATGAATAAATTCCATTTTTTGTATACGAAATTAAGGCAAACAGCTCTCACAATTAGATTATCTATTTGGCACGCCATTTATTATAATTTGGCCATGGTCTGCTTAATATAGCGGCCATTACAAAATTAAAATTCTGTGTGGCGGGCAACCAAACCCCATGTAGTGTAATACAAAACCAATAAATTATAACCCTTTCTTTGTACATACGGTTACCGCATCTAAACATGTTTTGCTTCAACAAATTTTTTTGTCGGTTTGGTATACAAACTTATAACCATAAACATATCAAAACAGATAAAAATAATTTTTTATTAAAAAAATAACAAAGAACTGGAAAAAAATATTAGATTCCAAAAAGCAATATATGCCGGCACAATAAGAAAACTTTTAAGCTTTCTTGTTTATAATTTCATGTCACGAAAATTTATTTTATTCCGAAAAAATTATATTAGTCAAACTTGGGTGTAGTATATAGTGCGTGTCTAATAAATTCCTATGTCAAAATTAAAACTTTCAATTTAACTGTAATTTTAGCTTTTTCAGATTGAACATATTTACAATAGTTTCAGGAACATGTGTACAATGAAATAAGAGAAACGGCACTCCAGTATTGGTATTGATAAAATTAAAAAATCGGTACAGCAAGCATATAAATCACTAATGACAGACACAAAATTTTATTCATTTTGCCTATGACAAAGCTCTTCCAGCAAGTTTTTAAATTTTATATCTTTTTTCCTAACAAGGTAAAACCTAATTCTAGTAGAATCGTAGAAATTTATAAATTCATATTAAAATTCTTAAAAATGTTTAAAATATTTAAAATTATAAAAAGATGAAACCTAAAAATCTTCTAAATTTACAAAAAAAAAAATGAATTTTAAATCAATAATTTTTGAAATCTATCGTAAATTTTTTAACCTTATATAAATGTTAAAGTCTTTAAAACTACTCAAATCTTTAACCTGTATCAATTTTTGAATAATAATTCCATCATCTTTAAAATCTGGAAAATTTTAAAAAATATAATTCTTTAAAAACTTTCAAATCTCGTACAATTTTAAAATCTGTAAAATCATATAAAAAGATTTCAAATCTTAGTTTGACAATTTTTTAAATTTATAAATTTTAAAATTAAAACGGTTATAAACGATTAAAAAAATTTAATTTTTTTAGAATATTTAAATTGTTAAAAATTGTATGTTCTTTTAATTTCATTAAAATAATTATAAACTTCTGAATTTATGAAATCTTTTAAATTATTAAACCCAACATTATCTTTAAACGTGAAAAACTTATAAATAATATCTTTAAATTCTGTGTAATATCTTTTAAATCTCTAAAAGAATTAATTATTTTAAACCAATATTTAAAACTTAAATTACTAATTTAATAGTTTTCTATAATTTTTAAACTCTATGAAAATATTTAAATTATTTTAAATTGAAAATATTGAACCTGTTTGATATCTTGAAAATTTTCAATATTTATGATTTTCTTGTTAAATATCTAATATTTTATTTAAAAGCAACCAGCAATTGATTAAAATACTTTAAATAAATAAATATTGTTATCTTTAAAATCGTAAAACTATTTTAAAACATTAAAATACTAAATTTCTAAAAAATTAATTATAAAATTAATCCTATAATATTTAAAAAAAACTTCAAATCTTATAAAATGTTGAAAACTTTTGTGATTTGTAAAATTGTAAACCTCTTGAATTTAAAAATCTTATAATTGTTATACCTTTTATAAAAATTTTTGAAATTTTAAAAACTATTTAAAAAAAATTAATCACCTTATTTGGAAAATTTAGAAATATTATTTTAAATAATTTTAATTCAAGGAGTTTAAAATTTGTTAATGACTAATTTTTATTGAAAATTAGTTTTTATTATTATTATATTTTAAAGGATTTTAAAGATAACTCAATAAATTATAGATTTGATAGTTTTGAAAGGCTTCAAAGATTCAAAAGTATTATTTAATTGTTTAAGTGAAAATTTATATTTTATTTCAAGTTTTATGAGAAAAATAGGTTTTAAATATTTTTATAATTTTAAAATTTTAGAACCTTTAAAAGATTTCAAATATTTTAGACGTTCTACACAGTTAAAAATTTTTTTAATTATATTTTAAATTTTCCAAATTTGATCATTTTTTTTTAGTTATTTTCAAAAGTTTTAAAATTTTATAAATTTTTAAAATTCTTGATTTATTCCAATATCTTTAAAATCTTGAATATTTTTAAAATTATAACTCTTTAAAAACTTTCAAATCTTGAAAAGTTTTAAAATTTTTTAATTGTATAAATATTCTCTTTCAAATCGTTGTGAGGTTTGGACGTGGAATCGGAGAAGTGTAATCGAAAAAATAGAAATAAAAAAGTGCAGTGATATTAGTTTATTTTTAATTATTTTGTATAAGTGCATATTGAACATAGTGAAAAAAAAAAAATTAAAAGTGCAGTGTTAGCTTTTTTATTTTTTATTTTTTTATTTTATTCAAAATACACTCCCGGCCAAAAGTATTGGGTCGATGAGTTGTTAGTTTAAATTAAGGTGGTACACCAATAACTATATTGGTAAATCCACGAGAATGAGTGATTCAGAAATGGATAATATCGATCCTTTCCAAAAGAGTCAGGTTCTACCGAGGTCTCCTACGAGAGCCTGTAGCACGTTCACCGCGAAGATTAACAAAATAATACCTACAGAACTTGTGGAGTTACCGAGAAATGCTTTTCCAGAGGACAAAAATTCTAAAAAAGAAGAAATGCTCTATCAGGAATTGCGTAAGGCCAATGCTGCATTGGTTGAATCTAATAATATAAATAAGCAATTAAATGATGCAATTGCTTGGATGCAGGAACATATAAGAATTCTTGAAGACGAAGTTAAAGCCCTTAAAGCAAAGGAAAACGTTGATTCTCCTCCTACCCAAAAAGTAATGGAACAAGAATACCATACGGATGAAGAAGAATTAGCTCACGAAACTGAGTGGATTAGAGTCAAAAGCCAGAGAAAAAAAAGGAGAAGGAATGATACACCTACTCCTCCTCAACTAAAGGAGACAATTCCTAAAATAATCCAAAACAATCCAAAAAAATTACCTCCACCACCCCCAATAGTTATAGATGGAGTTGAAAACTATGATCTACTGTATGAGAAAATTAAAACAGTAACTAAAACAGATAAGTTTAATACAAAATTGATGAGTGGAAACAACATCAAAGTAAACTTAGCAGATGGTGAAACCTACAGAGAAATGACAAAAATGTTAAGCGAAGGGGGACATTCTTGGCATACGTTTGAAAACAAACAAATCAGACCAATTAGGGTAATGGCTAAAAATCTGCACTCTACATGTAAACCAGAAAAAATAATTGAGGACCTGAAAGGAAAAGGTTTTAATGCAACTGAAGCATCAATTAAGCTGAAAAGAGAAGTAAGGAGCCTCTGAACATGTATATGCTGACATTCAGCGCAGATGATGATATTGAAAAAATACATCAAATCAAGTACATCTTGGGATGCAAAGTCAATATTGAGCCCCTAAGAAGATCTAGGCTTATACCACAATGTAAAAAATGTCAAGCATATGGACATACTCAAAAATACTGTAACAAAGACCCCAGGTGTGTCAAATGTCTAGGTAAACACCATACTAGAGATTGTGTCAAACCCACAGATGTACAGCCTAGATGCGTACATTGTGGAGAAAACCATCCAGCTAACTACAGAGGATGCAGTGTTGCTATTGAATTGCAAAACATCAAAAATAAAAACATGCATGCTAAAAATACAAATGTAATAAAGAAGCAAACTGTTAGAATAAACAGGCCTGAATCATTTAAAGGAGAGTTAAGGCGTGAATCGTTGATAGCCTCTCAAGGAGAAGTGGGCAAAAAAACTTACGCTCAAGTAATGATGAGTAACGAAAACAAACAAAAAACTCCTCAAACAGACGACATAAATCAAACGCTTAAGCTGATATTAAGCAAACTTAATACTTTTGATCAGCGATTACAGAAACTAGAATACAGTACTAAGGGAGCCATCCCTAAACAAAGCCATGTCTAACGACTTAAGAATTTTATGCTGGAATGCCAATGGACTCCAGCAACACCAACAGGAATTGCAAATGGTTCTGGACGCAGAGAAAATCGATGTCTGTCTCATCTCTGAAACTCACTTCACTAGACAATCAATTATCAAATTTAGAAATTATAAAACATATCACACTATTCACCCGGGAAATACTGCCAAGGGAGGTAGTGCTGTTATAATTAGAAATAGCATTAATCACTTCGAGGAATTAAAATATGAAACAGAACAAATACAAGCAACAGCTGTTAATATCAAGACCAAAAATAACTCTATTAGTGTTATTGGAATTTACTGCCCACCGAAATACTCTCTAAAAGAAAAAGATTATCTTGAATTTTTCAGTAAACTAGGGAAAAGATTTGTAATTGGAGGAGATTTTAATGCAAAAAATATCCACTGGGGTTCTAGACTAACAACAACCAAAGGGAAAGAACTCCTCAATGCTATCAGAAAATACGGTTGTGAAGCCTTATCAAATGGTAAACCGACCTACTGGCCAACTGATCCAAATAAAATACCAGATCTAATTGATTTCTTTATAGTGAAAAATATATCTGTAAATTATATACATATAGATGAAAGTATTGACTTAAGCTCTGATCACTCCCCAATACTTTTGACATTAAGTGAAAGGATCATTCAAAAAGAAAGCTATCCCAGTTTAGTAAATAAGCACACAAATTGGGAATACTTTAGACTATCGTTAGAAAGAAAAATTAACTTAATGGTTCCGCTAAGGAGTGAGGAGCAATTAGAAAACGAAGTTCACAAGTTCATATGTGACATACAGCAGTCAGCTTGGGAAAACACACCTCAAGTTAAAAAGAAAATTAAGGGAAACAACTACCCTAGAGAAATTAGAGAGCTCTTGGCAGAAAAAAGAAGGGCAAGGAGAATATGGCAACAAACTAGAGCCCCTCAAGATAAAACTAAGCTAAACAATCTAACTCAGCTACTTAAAAGGGAAATCAAAGATTTGAAAGACGAATCTATCAGTAACTACCTCAGAAAATTATCTAATGATACTAGTACTGATTATTCTCTCTGGAGAGCAACCAGAAGAATTAAAAGGCCAATAATGCAGATTCCTGCAATCAAAACAGAAGATAACAAATGGGCCAGAAATAACGAAGATAAAGTACGAAATTTTGCTGAATACCTGGAAAAAATATTTGAACCACATGATGACCAATCATTGGAAGCTGAAATAATAACTGAAGAGGTTGTACAGGAAAGTGACGAAATCCTACGAGCAACACCAAAAGAAGTCATGTATGAGATAAAAACAAATATGAATCCGAGAAAAGCGCCGGGTTATGACCTTATCACAGCAGAAATTTTAAAAGAACTACCAAGGAAAGCACTATTAAAGCTCACCAATATTATAAATGGCGCCTTTCGATTGAAATATGTACCCAGCCTCTGGAAAATTGCAGAAGTAATTATGATTCCGAAACCTGGGAAACCACCACACAAAACTGGATCATACAGGCCAATATCACTATTACCAGTTATGTCTAAACTCTTTGAGAAGTTATTAGTGAAAAGGCTAAATCCGATAATTGAGAGGAAAAACCTGATTCCAAATCATCAGTTCGGTTTTCGCAACCAACACTCAACATTAGATCAAGTACACAGAATAACTAATATTATTGAAGGAGCATTAGAGGAGAAAAAAGTCTGCTCAACGATATTCCTAGACGTTGCACAGGCCTTTGATAAAGTTTGGCATGAAGGACTTAACTATAAGTTAAGAACTGTACTACCAATGCAATTCACTACAATATTAGAATCATACTTGAAAGATAGATTCTTTAGAGTAAAATTAGACGATTCCTATTCTGAATTGAAAGAAATCAAGGCAGGAGTACCGCAGGGCAGTGTATTAGGTCCGGTCCTATACCTTTTGTACACTAATGATCTCCCTGTATTAGAAAAGAACACTGTGGCGACCTTTGCTGATGACACGGCAATCTTAGGTGTTGGAGATAGCAACGAAGAATCAACACAGAGTTTACAGTTGGCTATTACTCAAATACATAACTGGACCAAAAGATGGCGAATTAAACTTAACGAAACTAAATCAGTTCACATCAATTTTACAAACAAACGACTCGAACATATTCCGGTTACAATTAATCAAGAAATAATACCGTATGCCAACACGGCCAAGTACCTTGGCATGACACTAGATGCAAAACTACGATGGAAAGCACACGTCAAAAAGAAAAGTGAAGAACTAGGGCTTAAATATAGAAAGATGTATTGGCTGATAGGAAGGAGCTCCGCTCTATCAACATACAACAAACTTCTATTATATAAACAAATTTTAAAACCGGTTTGGACTTATGGTATCCAACTTTGGGGTTGTACCAAACAGAGCAACGTGGAAATCATCCAAAGATTTCAAAACAAAGTATTAAGGAACATCGTTGATGCACCATGGTATGTTAGGAACAGAGACCTCCATAGGGACCTTAAAGTGGACACTGTTTCAAAGGAAATCCAAAAAACAGCACTGAGACATAGGCAAAGGCTCGAACAACATGTTAACACTGAGGCAACTAAGCTGTTAAACAACACAGATATTGTACGCAGGCTCAAACGAACTAAACCTTTTGAGCTGGTGTAATTGCTAGTGTAAACAGCGTAATGCTGATCTAAAACCCACAATAACGACGTGGTTTAATTCAATTTATCAGACACTATGGAACACCAGTGGGAAGAAGCCATAGATTAATACAACATAGTAAATTAAGTTAGAATAAAATTGCTCATTAGTCCAGGTGACTAGATTGTAATAATTGTTTATTTAAAATATTTAAATAAAATTGAAAAAAAAAAAAAAAAAAAAAAAAATTGTATAAATATTTAAATCTGTAAAATCATATAAAAAGATTTCAAAACTTAGTTTAAAAATTTTAAATATTTAAATCTTAAATCAAATATTTAAATTTAAAAAATTAATTAATATTTAAACTTCATAGACATTTTAAAATTATTAAAAAAATTTAAAATCTTAAACCTTAAATCTTGAAAAATTTCTATGTTTTTGAAAATATATAAATGTCAATAATTGTTTTTCAGAGTTCTAAAATCTTATAATTCTTAAGATTTTTTAATATATCTGAAAAATTACAATATTAAAAATATTTAAAATCTGTCAAAATTCTCCATAAAACCTTTAAAATAATTGGAAATTTTCGAAAAAATTCTGTATGTTAAATATGTAGAATTTCTAATGTTTTGTTTTAAAACATTTAAAATATTCAGAACGTTTAAGATCTTTCAAAAAAAGTTTATCTTTCAAATTTTAACAGTCTCTCAAATTTATATATTTTTTAAAAACTTCTAAAAAATATAAATTTTAAATTTAAAAAATATTTGCTATATTTATTTCTTGAAATAATTTAATTTTTTTAAATTTTTAGTTTTGTAAAACCTTGTAGGTCTTAGAGAATTAGAAATTTCATAATTTTTGAAAATCTGAAAAATTTTGAAAATATTAAATATTTTTAAAAATTTTGATTTTTAGAATATTTAAAATCTGGAAGAGTCATAACCATCTTTAAAAAGCATTTAATCATAAAATTGAAAAAAAAAAATGGCTCTGAAAATTTTTTAAATTGCAGTTTTGATGTATTCAAATTTTTTAAAATCTTTCAACTTTGGAATTAAAATTTTTTTAAATCTTTAAACTTTAAAAAAATCTATAAATTGTTCTATAAAGAATTCGATCAATCAGTTATATTTCACATTTTAAATGTATCTTAATTAATTAAAAAGTTGTATACGTTTATTTTATACACTATTTAAACTCAATCATATCTTTAAAATTGTTATACGCTATAAGAATTTTGAAAATAACTATAAAATATATTTAATCGTTCTTAGTCCCTATTATTCGTCAAATATTTTAGAAAAATTAAAATCCTTAAATACTGCAATGAAAATTCTAAAAGTCTTTAAAATCACTCAAATTTTCTATCTGTATTACATTTTTGAATTCTATGAAATCATTGAAATTTTTAATACCATTAAAATCTGGTAATCTTGTAGACAAATAATGCAGACTCAAAGGTTACATAATCTTTAAAATATTTATTAAATTCAACTTTGCAAATCATTTTTTAAACCGCATTTTAAATATTTACGTTATTTAAAACAATTAAATAATTTTTGATTTATTTTCGTATGTGTTTTAATAAAAAAATGTATAAAAACATTTTATGAAATATTTTAAAATCTTTAATATCTTTAATTAAATTTAATCAAAATCTATAAAAGTTTTTTAATCATACAATTTTAAAATTTCTCTAAAATAATTTGTAACAAAATAAAATCTTAAACATCTCTTAATTTTTTTATCTCAATAAAATCTTTAAACTTTATAATCTACTTAACTTTAGATCCTCTAATTTATTTAAAATATTTAAAAATCTTTTAATTCTTATAAATCCTTAAGATGTGTACAATTTTGAAAATATTAATTATTCTAAATTTTTTTTATCTTTATAAACTAAACTTAAAAATATTTAATATCTCTGAAAAATTATCAAAAAATATTAAATAACAACAACAACAACTAATTTTTTAACAAATTTGATCCTCAAACAAAATCTTTAAACGATTTAAATCTACAAACAAAAATGTAATAGCTTTTAAATCTTTAAAATTCTTTGAAATTTTTAAATATTTGAAACCCTGAAAATTGTTTCTAATGTATTGTTTGTTATCTTTAAAATCTTTCAAAGAATTAAATATTTTAATATTTAAAATCGTTTGATTTTAAACATTAAATAAAATTTAGTATTAAAAAAACTATTCTTGAACATTTTAAAACTCTATGTAAATCTTAAAATTGTTTAAAATCATCCTAATCTTTAATCTTCTAATTTATAATATGTTGAATTTTTTTATGATGAACCATGAAGGTTTATTGAATGCATCATGTAATTCTTTAAATTTTTTAATTAAGAAATGCAAAATCTTGAACATTTTTATAATTTTCAAAGTTGATATTTTTCGAAAATTTGGAAATAAATTATTTAAAAAATTTAATATCTTTAAATTAAATCTTCTATAATATTTGAAACATTTTAAACCTGTAAAATTTCTTAACTTTAAAGATCTTTAAAATTTAAAACTCTTTTAAAATTTAGTTAAAATAAAATTTTTAAAAATTTTGTTATTTTTATTATCATTAAATTTTAAATTTCATAAAACAAATAATTTGTTTGAAAATAATGTCTTTAAAATCTTAAATATCATTTAAAATTGTAAACGTTTATATTTTTATAATTTACAATTTTATAATATAATAATACAGTCTTTAAAAATCATTACTGGCCCCTTACTGCGTCAACAATCTGGCTCCAACGGTTTCGATCATGGGCTTGGTCTTCATACTAAACTAGACAATCTGAAGGAGCCAGGTCATTCTCTACAACGCGGAGTTACAATTTTATAAAATATTGAAATATTTTAGGATTTTGAAAAATCATAAACCTTTAGAATTTAAAAATCTTATAATTTTTTAAAATTTTATAAATTATCATATATCTCTACCGAAAAAATTTAAAATTTATAAAATCATAAAAATTCAGAAAATTTTTATAAAATTTGATTAGCACATTTTTTAAAATTTGGAATAATTTAAAAAAACGGTTTTTAATTGTATAAAATGTCTAAATAAAATCTTTTGAGATTTCTAAATGCAAGATTTTATAAAATTTAAAAGAAATAAGATTTGTAAATTTCAACGGTTAACAATCTTACTCAACATTTTATAAGATTTTTTAATTTTAAGTATATTATAGGATTAAATAGATCAGTTAAATAGATTATCTAGTTAAAATGTTGCCAATAATTTAAATTCCACCGTTTTAGGATCTCAAATACTTTCTTAAATGATTTTATAGGTTTTTACAATTTTGAAAGATTTTATTAAGATTAGATATTTGAAATATATTTAAGATTTAGGCACATTATTTTTAAACAAATTATTTAATTTTTTAAAAATTTTTAAATTTTATAATCATAAAGAATAAAAAAATTTTATAGACTTTAATTTAAATTAATTAAAATATTTAAAGATTTTTATGAATTAAAAGTTTTAAACCCTAAAGATTTTTAAAGTATTAGAAAGTTTACAGGTTTAAAATGTTTTAAATGTTAACACAGATTTAATTTTAACATATCAATGTTTTTAAATACTTTACAAATTAGTTTTCAAAAAATAATTTTTTGATTTTACAGATTTTCAAATTTTCAAAACATTAACCTTAAAAATTTTAAAACTTTGTTTGGTAGCTTCAAAAATATTAAGAATTACTCGATTATCAAGTTCAAGAAATCTTCGTGGTTCATCTTAAATAATTTCAAAATATTATAAATTTTAAACATTTTTAAAAATTTTTTTATAGGATTTATGAAACCGGTTAAATTTGGTGCAATCTTCGATTTGTCATAAAATGTTTTAAAATCTATGTAATCTATCTTATCCCTTATCCAATTTTTAAAAACTTAAATAAATATGAAAATCTCCATAAAAATTCATGTATTATATTGATATTTTATAAAATATTGAAAGTCTATGAAATTTGTAAACTGGAAGATTCAAAGAAATCGTATAACTCTTATTTTTATGATCAAAATCTTCAGAAAAGTTTAAAACAAAATTTTTTTTTAAAATTTTAAAATTTGTTATAATTTTAAGTTTAAGTCGTTTATTTTAAATTTTACAACAGATTACATATACCATCTAGTAATTTATCTAGTTAGTCTCTAAAAATTTGGCCTTCCCAAATCCAGCGATTTCATTCTTTGGAGCCTTCGTACCCCATTTGTGTTACTCAGCATACCACGTAATTCAACATTTTGATGTTGAGCAAGCCGTTGTATGTGTTTCTTTGCATGAATTGTTATCTATTCGCTGACGTATTCCATCCGGATGTCCCTATGTGGGTTATCGTTTCTTATGTACCAAGGAGATTGGTTTTCTTAGTACAGCCCCAAAGTTAAATACTAAAAGTCTATATAGGGTTTAAGACTTGTTGGTATGGTAGCAACTTATTAGGTATTGACAGCTCTGAATTTCTTCCAATTAGCCAATAAATATTTCTATATTTAATGTTAAGTTCCTCCGTTTGCTTTTTAATGTGCTCTTTCCATCTTAACTTAGCATCGAGAGTCATGCCAAGATGTTTGGCTGTGTTAGCATAATGAATTTGTTTGGAATTTAGTTCTATTGGTAACCAGTTAACTATTTGATTAGTAAAGTTAATGTGCGTTGATTTTTCTTCATTTAGCTTAATGCGCCATTTTTTGGTCCAGTTACTTAGTTGGTTCGTAGTCCGTTGCAGTTTTCTGGTTACTTCGTCTACTACCAGTAGCTAAAATTGCAGAATCGTCCTTGAATGTTGCTATTGTTATCCCGCTTCTGTTTGGTAAGTCGCTTGTGTAAAGTAAATACAAGACTTACTCCAGCACACTACTTTAGGAAATTCCTGCAAATACCCTCTTTAGCTCGGAAAATTCTTCTTCACATCTAACGCGAAAATCTGTTAGCAATACAAGATTTCAAAATCTGAAAGTATTCTTTTGGCAAATCTTGATGCAGTTTATATTCCAATCCTCGAAATCCGAACGGATGGGGTGTTATTAGCTTTCTATCAAGATTTATTAGTTTCATCTTTTTGTATAACAGTTCCTCAAACATTTTCGAAAGTACTGGAAGCAGAGAAATTGGCCTATATGACTTTTTATGATTCGATGGTTTGTTCGGCTTTGGTATTACAATTATTTCTGGTACTTTCCATTGCAGAGGTACATATTTCAGTCGAAATGAAGAGTTGATTATATGAAGAAATTTTCGCACCCCCTTTTCAGGGTGTGCTTCACTATTCCACCTGTAACTAAATCATCTATTTTAAATCTGTAAATTTGGAAAATTTACAAAATCAAACTAAATCATTTTTTAGGAAAGAGCTTTATCCAATTTTTAAAAAAAATATGTGTATGTGAACTTTATTAGTTATCGTCACGGCATTTTGCGTTCCTAATGAGTTCTATGGGTATAGGATTCCCCCTTCCAAAGCAGGTACATAATTTATCGAATCGTGTCATAAGAATTTTATTGTTTTTAAGGATATAGTTCTGTGTTTGATTATAGTCAAGCTTTAAGTATTTGAAAGAAAATGGAGAAAGCAAGGATTTTCCAGGTAAACCACAATACGCGATCTGAATAAGCCGCAATGATAAATCCACGTACAAAAACATTTCTAAAATCAATAAAATATTAAATTGATTCGATTAATTCACACACACTTTTGTTTTTTTATGAGCTTTCAATTCGCCAAATGGATTAAAATTGTTATAAAAAAAAAACTGAAAAGGAAGTATGCAAATGAATGAAAATCGGGGGAAAAAAGTTATCAGACCGAAATTCTGTCTATTACGTGCTATTTGATGACAGATTCGTTCGCACTGAATATTTTATATAAAATGTCAAGACATTTTTTTTGTTATGTGATTGTCTTGTGTGCACACATCTTATAGTTGTATGGAATAGACAAAAAAAAAAAGATCATAATGCTCGTATGAACAATGAATTGATGGGAAATTCTTACGTACGTGTATTTTCATTTTCCGCACAATTAATATATATGTATATACGTAAGACTATGTACGGTGTTTAATTTATGATTTTTTAACTTCATGTGACATAAAACACCAACAAAAACTAATTATTATTATTGTTATTATCATCATCTTGATGTGATGCTGTGTCTGTGTATTAATTTTTATTAAAACGATGTCGTGTCAAAATTTTTTCGTTTCACTGTGCTTTATGCTGTCTCTTTCTCGTTCTCCCAATGTACATATATAAGTTGAAGAAGTTTGGTATTTGTATATTTTCTTGTACGGATGTCAAATTGTCAGCACAGTGTCATTTGATTAATTATCCAAATATGGAGCTTTTATTATTATGACATCCATCTTAATTTCTTTTGTTTTTGGGGAGAACACGTACATCAGAAGGTCATTAAATATCATTAGATGAATTGAGTCTATTATACTAGTTTTGTGTGGCTACATATATGTATACATACATAATACAATTTGGCAGCTAAACTCGAAAACTACACGCGATTAATAATTATTTTTGGTATTTCGAAAAATATTTATAAAAAATCAAAAACTGCGAACAATTTTGTTTTTCAGTCTTGAGATCTTCATAACATGCTATCCAATTTAAGTCATAAACAACATGCAATCCAAAAATACACGAAATCACAACAAAACGAAACTTTGTACGTAAAAATTAATTACTAATTCGAAATAATTTGAATTAATTAGAATTTTTTGTTGTTTCGAATGTAATTAAATCACACTGGGATTCCGACAACCATAATAACCTGGGATTTCCATTTAAATTCCAGATGTGTACATACCTATCAACGAAAAATTTTGGTATTTTTCTTTAAGAGTTCCTCTCGATTCGTAGAAATATTTTCAGTTATGAATTGTGAAATTAATACACTTACCTGTTTTTATAAAATTTTATGAACCACTCCAACCCACCGAAAAAGAAAAGAAAACATAATTAGAATTTGATATTTTACGTTTTAATATTTATGGAAATAATTTTATGCTGTAATCTTATTATATTTAAGCTATTAGTATACTGTATATACGACTCAGTATTATTTTAACAATTAGACAATCTAAATTAGATCGGACTGTAAGTAAATCGTTTAACACGAATATCGTTTTCATTACACGTAATTGGAATTTTTGTATTTAACGATATTAATGAGATGAAAATTATTTTCTATTCTAAGTTTTAGTATACACTAATTAGTTGGGATGCTAAAGGTATTCTGCATCCTTGATTTTGATCGGGATAATGATGAACATATCTATGACCCTCTGTTGAGAGTACAGAATCCATGGGCCGAGCAATCGTTCATGTCGGTGCAGGCTGGCATGGAGCTATACAAGGTGTAGATAGTCAAAACAAATCGGACCTCTGGCCGTGTGTCCTCGATTTGGCTGACAAAATAGCGTAAGGCATGAATTGCATAATAGCCGGGAGAGCCTTGAGCCCCAGAACAAGTAGAGATCACAAAATAAAAAAAATAAAAAAAGAAATGTAAAAATAAAAATGAATTAGTTTTGATTCCAGGATAAATACCAACCCTTGGTATTTTCCTTGTCAATCAACATTTTTCTATGATTCTCTTTAGAGTACGGAATTATTCAAATGTACATCAAATTAAAAAATTTACTATGGCATATATGGAGAAGTCCTTAAAGCTCAATTTGGCTTAGTCTTGGATTTGTCAAGTCTAGTTTTGATTCCAGCATAAACACCAACCCTGTGGTATTTTCCTTGTCATTGACCGACTTTATTCTATCATCCGTTTTACAGTACGGAATTATTCAAATTTACATCAAATTAAAAAATTTATACTATGGGATATATGGGAAAGTACTTAAAGCTCAATTTGGCTTAGTCTTCGGTTTGTCAAGTCTAATTTTGATTTCAGGCTAAAGATGAACTCTTTGTCATTTTCCATGCCAGTTTCGAACATTTTCCCCTCAACTTTATAATTTTTTCGTTGAATTCAAATCACTAATCAGTGTTCATTTCAAAAGCACAATAAATTTGATTTGATGTCAAACTCAATTTAGTCAAATTAAAAGGATTTTAATCAAATATGAACAATATTTTATTTAAATTTGGCTAAATTTTTATTGAAAATGAGATAACTGGATTATTTATCAAGCTTGTAAACAGAATTGGTGCAAACTTTATCCAAATGCACCTGCTCATAATTGTTAGTTGTTCTAAAAAATTCAAACTTCTACAAAGGTGCTTGTAAAGTTGTCTGTTACTCGATAGAAAAACTATATCATAATCGATCGAAAAAATTTAAGTTTTTAAATGTCACTCAGAGTTTATACACATCGATTCAGCAGTGAAAACTGAACAACCACAATGTTGTTCAATCTCATCAAAATCTACGCCATTCAGACGACAATTTTCGTTTAATTTTTCGCAATGGTTAATTGAATTTTTAATCAAATCCGTTTCAATTATATACTTATCTACGTTTAAATTACAATCAGATTCCGATCAAATTTATTCATATTAAAACTTCTTTCAGTCTTCCTCAAGTTCAGTTCATAAATTAATTTTATTTTAATTAACAATAATTTCAGTTCTTCTTCCAAAGTTATTTTCAGTCAAACTTTCATCAAATATAAATTTTATTCATTATTTTCAGTCAAAGTAAAATTTTACTCAGAATTTACTATAATTATTTGGATACAAAATGGTGGAATTCCCGTTATCTCATTTCAAACTTATACTCTTTCAAACCTTTATCAAATTCGATGTAAAATTTTAATTCGATTTTTCTTAAATTTCCAAAAATATATCAGTTCAACTGTTTAACTCAAACTACTATACGAATAAATTCACATTTTTTTATATACATACAAGTCGTTTCAAACTTATTTCATTCCGAACTTGTTTAAAATGCTTTAATTTTAATTTTGGTATTTAAATTAAACATTTTTCGTTATTCGCGTAACAATTCCGGATAAATTTTAAATCGGAACAACTAATACATTATCGATGCAATTATAATTCATAAATTAATTATTTATTTCAATTTTGATCGAACTTTATGACTGTTTTAGGCTGTTCAAGATTCGGTTAATTGAAATTTTTTCCTATTCAACCCATTACAAATTTGGTAAATCCTATTTTACATGTTGGACACAAAATGTCTGTTTAAATTTCGATCAATCTTACATAACCATTTCAGATTTCATTCAATTTTGGATTTCAGTTCATTTTGCTAATATTTCAATCTTTCACCAATACTTTGTGGTTTATTCAGCAGTTGTTCAACTGTATATTCAAAACGTCGGCATTTTCACTCCCAACTCATTTAAATTTTTCAACACTCACTCAAATTTTATTCAAATTAATTGGCATCGATTTTTTTCTATCAAACCGTTTTTAAATTCGGTTCAGATTTTACTTCAAATTTTTCACTATTGTACTCCAATGTTCTTCAATCTCATCAAAATTTACGTCACAATGTTTGTTTAATGCTTCGCAATTTGAAATCCTCGAAATAATATTAGCTTCAAACCACTATTGTAATAAAATGATTTTTGTTTAAAGCCTTCTTCAAACTTAATCAAATTTCATAGAAATTAAATTTAAATTTCATTTCCAACTTGGATAAAAAATCCAATCAATTTTCAAACTGCAATCAAAATAATAACAATTGTTAACCTTTCAAACTGCATTACCGCTTTATACCGGCACAATTTCAATATACCGATTCAATTTGAACCTTTCAGCATTTTCTATGGCATCGTATCGGAGGTTTCAAATTTTTTCCTGCAATTTCCCCCTTAAATTTATTCTGGTCCGCCTAATTAATTTCAAACTCAATTTAGTCAAATTAAAATAATCCAGTTTATTCAAATTTAAACAAATTTATATTCAAACAATGATTTCCATGCTAATTTCATTCAAACTCTCTTCAAATTAAAAAAAACAAAAATTATAAATTCCACTATTGATTCAATTTGTTTCAAACTCATTGCAACGCTCATTGTAAAACCCATTCAAATTAGGGGTTTCTCGCAATCAAATCGTTTTAAAATTCGGTTTGTACTCCAAATTTCTTCAAGTAAATTCAAATTTGAATTCAAATATGTGTCTCAATCATCGTTCAAAATTAAAAAATGAAATCTATATTTTGGTGATAATTTTATTTCAAAATACATTCAAATTGTTACAACACTATAAAAGCATTTTACAGATAAATTGATATTTCCTATCTGTGACGTTTTAACTCGTAAATTTTCAGGCTGTTCAAGATACGGTTACTTTAAATTTACGTATGTGGAATTTGTTCTAAAAAGCAACAAAAATAATTTTCGCTTGTAAAGGGTGTCCCAAATTTAACGCAAGATTTGAATTTGCCGCCATTTGTGGAATAAAGTGTTGCAACCCCAAAAAAAAAAAAAAATTGACAGCTGAGAGGTTAGGGTTAGTAAAAATGTGGCTTTGCACGATAGAACAACGTATTTTCATTATTGAAGAATATCTTTAAAATAATGAAAGTTTGGTAGCTGCAGTTCGAAAATTTCAAACAAAATATGGTCGAAATAGTGTTTTAACTTCGTCAACTGTTAAGAGATTAATTGAAAATTCAAGGAGACTGGATCAGATGGAGACGATAAACACACTGGTCGTCCAAAAACAAGCAGTGCAAATTTCAATATATCGAAGCAGTACGTGAGAGTGTTGGTGAAAATCCAGGAACATTAATTCGGCGTTTGGACAAGAATTGTTGTGTCTTCATGTTTACAAAATTCAATTAACACAACAACTGAAGCCTCATGACCATGCAAAGCGAAGAGAGTTCTTTGAATGGATTATTGAGCATCAACAAGTGGATGCTGATTTTTCGAGCAAAATCATCCTGAGCGATGAAGCACATTTTGACCTTGATGGCTTTGTTAATCGCAAAAATTGCCGCATTTGGGGTACGGAGAACCCACATGTGATTGTCGAAAAACAAATAAAGGTCATGGAGGATTTCGATTAAAGAGTGCGTATATGCCAGCAAAGCTGTGGAGGCCATTTATCCTATGTATTTTATGATTCAATAAAAAAAATCTCAATATGATGACTAAAAACTGTGTTTTCTATTTAATTCAAATCTTTTCTTAATTTTGGGACTTTATGTGTTTGTGTGGAAAGCAAAATGTCTCGATATAACGAATTTTATCAGTATCATTTCGTCATAACGAATTTTATCATTTTCTTGGGAAAATCCTAGGAAGCTAAAGACCATAATGACGTATATGACCAAGATGTCATTAGGTCTAAGCCATCTGAAAATAGTTTCAATTTTGGAAAAAGCTTAAGCACAACTAAGTTTGGAATGACTTCATATATGCCGATTATATGATTTTTCCGAAGTATCTTGGGAAAATCTTAGAAAATTAAACCATATTGACGTAGTTACATGCCAAGCTGTCATAAGATCTAAGCTATTCGCAAAATATTTTAATTTTGGAAAAACTAGGGGTTTCGGAAATTTAGGACAACATTTTGGCATGATCTCATGTATTCTGATTATATGATTTTCCGAATTTTCTTGGGAAAATCCCAAAAAGTGATCCAATCGTGTAAAATATCGGTTTATCCGCATAAAATATGATATTCTCACTTTGGGACAAACTTCACCCGTCTATATAGAACTGTGAATTTGCCCTAATAAAAAAATGATTTTCCTTTTTTTGGGACAGAATTAGGATAAAATTCACGTGAATTTCCATATTGAACAAAAAAATTTCTGTTTCAATTTCGGCCAAATCTTATAACATTTTATAAATCTTTAAAATTTAATGATTTCAGATTTCATTTAATTTTATTTAAATTTCAAACCTTCAAGAATCTTTCAAATTTAATGGAAATTTAATTTTAAATTCACTAAAATCTGGGTTACTAAAATCTATCCCACTATCCCAACACTCTGGAATGGATGTGTTACTTCAACTCGCTCCTTTGGTGGATTTCCCATTTATCGAAGTATTGAAATTGGTTTGATTCGGCGGAATTGAACATCATCTCGAAATACCTGCGTGCCCAATTTTCATCCATTGAAGATACTTTCTGGGAAAAGAAGTAAACAAAATTTTGGTAACCGAATGGGAAGGAGGAAGTAGGATGATTTAATGCGTATGGAGAACTGCAGTTTCCCACTGACCCGAAATAGATCGTTTCTATCCAGAAATAATGATAAACTTTAAAGTCATTGACAATCCTTAAGCAAAGTCTTTGCTAGCCAGAGGCCCAGAGGTTCTGTTAATATTCTTGTTACGAATGTTGTGCAAGAATTTGGAAACATATGCCATCACTTTGATCAATCGATGACAATTATTGGCAATATTACTGTTGTCATTGGGAGACCCAACCATCAAAGTCGTAGACTTTTTGAAGTCGCTGCATTCTGGTTCGACACGCAGCTACCTTCATTGGGGACTTGGGCGATAGTAACATTGATGGTTCAGAGAATTTAATTCAGATTTGATTGTCAATTTTGATTTAAAATCGTAAAGAGTAATTCATTTATATTAGCAAATTGGATTTTTGTCCAAGCGATTGGAATACAGCATGAAAACCACAATGGCAACACTTTATAGGTTTGCTTTTTAGGTATTTTAGTACAAATTAGCAGAGAAAAAGATTGTAATCATGGAGTATTTTTCAAACAATGTATCTGAAGAGTACAACGGCTTCGAATTTACATCAAATTTACGTCAATTTCCGTACTAACTTCACAGTAATATGGACAACACTGTACTCAATATCAAAAACCAATCAAAATCGATCATTAAAGTATATAATTTACAAAAGTATATAATGGAACAAAAATCCCTGTCATTTTAAATCATTAGAATAAAGAAGGCGTTCAAACCTCGTAAACGAATATGTTCGTAAATGGATTTTACTTTTATGCGTAACCCACTTTTTTGCTCTCCATCTAGCAAGCAAAAACATATAAAATTTCCAACAACAATGTAATGTCATCAAATTTTTGTTGTTGTGTCATTTTGATGCTTTTCTTTATACTTTTTTCGTTTTCTTGTAATATTTATATTTTTAAGATGAGCAAAAAGTGTCATAAAAAAAATTTCAAAGTGTTGTCTTATATACATATATACAGAACCATACCATATGGTCTCTTGGAAGGATATTTTTACAATGTCCTATATACACAAAATAAATGTAATTGAATATTATGTAATTCTATATATGGATATCTAGATTGGGTGGCAAGAAAATTTTTCATTCAACTTTCTGCTGTTGTTTCAATCTCTGCTGTACATATGTATGTGGTATGGGTTGCGATGTTTGTATATACTTATGTGTAGATAATAATAGTAATCATACTAAATAATAATAGTTTTGTGTAATATGAAATTATTGTAATAAGGAAACTGGCGCCGTGTCTGACAAGGAATACGAACGTATAATAGAAATAAATAAAACGAAGAAAAATGAGGAAAAAGTTTTCTCGGTTAACTTGTGCGCGCCTCTCGCACTATGAGATGGGAGGTGGGATGGAATAATAAATGTATTTTTTTTTCTTATTTGTCTTCGTATTTTATTGATTTTTTTTTTAAAATACTATTATGTTAGAAAAGTCAATGACTTTTTGTGTTGGTATAGATTTTATGTGATTGATAAATAAAATATACATTTTGTAAATGACAACAAACAATTTTTTTTATCGTTTTGATTTAACTGATGATTTATAGTTCGTTGAAAATATAAAAAAAACTTATTTTAACCATATTAGGCGGATAATATAGCATAAACCAGATTTTCCGAGTTCGATTAATTTTGCTTGATATATTAAACATAGACCAGGCCTGGGCAAAACCATAGTAGCGCAGCCAAACTATAGGAGATATGATAATGATAAAACAAACATTAATTTACTTAAATTGCATGAAAGCCCATCAACGGGTTTCGAACCTGGTTTGGAATTTGCAATCAAGGCACAAAACTAAAACAAAAATAATTGTAGGATGAAGAAATATGCATCTCCTTCACTTTTTGGTGATACAAGCGCTGATTCCTACTAAAAAAAACTCAGTAATGGAAATAATGTGTTATATAAAACATTCTAGTATCATTAAAAGCCACCTCTAACACTACTATGGTAAATACATTTATTTGATGACTTTCGCTGCCTCGTCTTTATATTATTAGTGCACATCATTTGCTTGGTTTCAAACTTAATCAAATTAACACGATTGCCAATAATTTGGTAAGGTTCCTGGACCTTGTCTTCACCACTGAGGGTGATGTTATCAAAGTAACTGAGTCACTGGATCCATTTGTCGTAAATGTAATCAAAAACGATTTGTTAAACGATTCATCCTACATATTGGAAAATATCTTTTATTAATGTTCCAAGCAGAACTTTACAGAATAGGCAGAATTTGGCATGTAAATGTCATGGAGGTGATTGTGAAAGCAACTGGATTTCGCTCCTTGATTTATCAGTTGAATGTGACTTCGGGATTAAAGTGTCAGACACCACGACAGTAAAATGATAATACGAAAATAATAATGTTCAAACCTGCTTTATATCACATACCGTTATTTGGAGGGAACATGAAATCGCCACGTGAATTTCTTATCACAGAAAATTCATCTTAAAATTCCTAATATTCCCTATTCTAAACTCCAGAGCTAGAAAATTGAGAGATTTTATGTATTAATTTTGAAAAAAATTCCAAATTCTTACTAAGTTATAAAAATTCAGAATACGGAAATTTCAGAAATACTGGAATTCAGAATTACATAGTTAAGTTCGATATATTCAAAAATTTCAAAATTTAATTCAAAATTCAAACCAAATTGTAAAAATTTTAGATTCACATAAACAGAGATAGATTCCGTAGAAATACAAAATTTAATCTGTATAAAATTCGATAAAATCAAAGATTTTAAATTTTAAACTGAAATTTTGACATTTTTACTAAATCACAAAATTTCAGAAATTCTAGATCCCAGAATTACAATTCTCGATTTTACAGCCGCCTCATAAAGTCCTCCAAAATGAGGGGACGTGGTGGTGCGAAAATTCAAACAATTTTGTCTTCCTGGCACAATTGAGACGGTATAATAAATGTAGCTCCATTGTCAAACACCCTTCCTTGCACAAACGCGTCTAAATACTTCAAGAAGGGGAGCTGATACACTGACTAATTCCAAATCGACATCTTTTGTTTTAAAGTACACAATGCAGAATGTTTGGTGTTCGCCCACGTATTCGTTGTGTAATGTGGAATGTGCCACAACAATCTATCCCAACACACTGGAATAGATGTGCTACTCCAACTCGTTCCTTCGGTGGATTTCACATTTGTCAAAGTATGGTTGGTTTGATTCGGCGGCATCGATCATAATCTCAAAATACCTTAGTGGCCAAATTTTCGTCCAATAAAGATGCTTTCTGTGAAAAGAAGTAAGCAAAATTTGTATAACTGGAAGGAGAAAGTAGGGTGATTTGTACAGTATGGAAGTGATGAGAACTGCAATCTGCCACTGACCAGAATGAGATCATTTGTATTCAGAAATAGTGATGAGCTTTATAGTTGTCGACAATATTTAAGCAAAGATTTTGCAAGCCATAAGTTCAGAGATTCTGTTAATGTTCTTGCTATGAATGTTGTGCCAGAATCTGGAAACATATTTCATCACTCAGATTAATCGATGGCAATTTTTGGTAAAAATACTGTCAAATACTGTCGTTGCAGTCTGGTTTGACAAGCTACCGTGTATTAAAGCATGGGGATAATGGTAACAGTGATGGTCCAGAGAACCATAAATCGGATTTCATCAAAATAGTCAACATCATACCTCGTGAGACAACATCCACAGGATTTTGTTTTGATGCAACAAGATACCAATGTTGAGGACTCGTCAGCTCTTGTAACAAAGGTTTTCAGTGTTGATGGCGAACAAATATTAATTGAGTCTGTTCAATAAATGACGTTACTGATTGAAAAATGTACAAGAGCCAGAACTTATGATATACCAATTGAGCCAGCATAAGGGCCACATAGAGTTTTAACGTAGTTTTTTGTAGTGGTGCTTTCCTGGACTTAGTTGCCAAGGAACCATTCGTTCGATTGTGTACATCTGGTATATATTACATCGCCAAAGACAAATTCACTGAAGGTCGATGGAGCTATGCGGAACAACTTCTCCAAATAGAAATCGTGAAACGAAGAGTTGATAAGCAATAAAATTGTAATTCCATGCTAGATGTAGACGGAACCTTGATTATCGAAGTCTTTAATAGTTTGGCTTATCAAGAAACGGAGCTGCACAAGTACCATAATTCACCATTTGACTTGAGTTGAATGAAAATATTTGCCTTGACAAACCTAGCATGAATCTGGTACTAGACATTTGTCTACAAAATAACCAGATTTGAGACATCGCAAAATTGAATGAGAAGATTTATTGCAACAACGTGATAAGAAAGAATAAGAAAAAATTGTGAAATCATCGTAGTCTTGATTGTGTAGAGCTTGGGGTAGCTGAAGATGAAGGTTTCACACAACTAAATCATCCAATTATTCCGTGGGTCAATGCAGAGTTCAAAGATACCAAGTAATTCCATAATAAACGACGTGGACAAGATTTCTGCAATGTCTTGACGGTAAACAACCAGTTAATATCACGTTCACATATGGGATTAAGTTTGTTGAATCGATCTAACAAAAGGTTCCTATAGCAACATCATAATTTTCCTCTGTAAAATTTAAAGATTCTATTGCATAGGCTGCAACATCTTTCAAAGCACTCAATGGATTCAGACCATTTTATTGTATCGCCGGAAAATGTGGTTAAGAGTATCTCAGGCAATTCCAAGGATAATTTGGGTGCACGAGTCAAAACAAAAATACTAATTTTTTAACGAACAAAATATTCTGGCAAAATATTCTGGCAAACCAGGTTACAGATTACATTCAAACCAATGATTAATTTTTTTTTTTAAATGCTTTCATTTTATATTCAAATTTTGTAGATAAAATCATAAAACCAAATTCCCAAACCACAAACAGACAGATACAGTTAAATCGGAAAATATTTGTTCATACCTAAAATTTTCATCAATTTCCGGTAATTTTTTATTTTTTGGATTTTGCACACAAGTTCTATATAGGAAATCTACTCACATGGAATGGAATTATTCATGAAAGCGTGATGTCCCAAATCACAAGCATATTATACATGTTGTGTATGTACATAAGTACGTGCGAATGACTGAACATTATATTCTCATACATAATTTTGACTTTTAATTAAAATTATTGCCAACCCAACCTACCAATTTTGTAGAATATGTATAGTATACAACAGACCAGAAGTAAAATTTGTGTGGTTTAGTATTTTTCCAAATATCAATATCGATATCATTTCCCAAAGCAATTTACCATACGACAGTCGCAACAGAACTGTGCATAAATATTTTTCATTAATTTTCACCTATTTGTTCGTACATACACCAAATAAAATAAACATAGAAAATCGATTATGGGACCCTCGATGATGGGGTATATTAGTGGCGCTCAGTGGGAGGAGGAGACATTATTTTGTAAAACATAAACATACACATAAACATTTTTATGTTTATTCGTTTTGGGTTAACATTTGTTATTTTTTTGAAATATTAGAATCAATTTGACTGAAGTGTTGTTGTTGTTGTTGTTGGTAGTCGATGTGGCTGACAAGAAATTGATTTTTTTGTCTGTGTGGAGGTGCATAATAATATGTATATGTATGCGGTAATTTGTGGTTGATTTAAAAAGAAATGTCTTAAACAATCAAGGCAACCAAAAATTGTCGCGACTATTGTAAATGACCGTATCCGTCCCCATGTGATTATTTCTTGTATGGTACTTGTAGCAAAACTCAGTTTGTCTGGCTTATTTGGTTTTATCACTCCATATTCTTTCTAACGGTTTTAATTCCTGGAAGTTCTGTCTTGCCATCTTTCTATAAAAGTTCAAACTCGCACTTAGACGTTGGATTCTACCTATCGTTTATCGTCGTCTATATATATAGGGATAATCCAAGTTCTGTAACGGTATTTTGTTCCTCATGATTCAAACGTCCACTGTTCTATCACCAAATCGTGTAAACCGATGATGTCCGTATGACAATTCTATAGGTCTCTGGAACAGTTCTGCGGATAGCAGGACCATTCCAGACGCCTAGAAGATTTTATGCGCTAGTTGTTCTATTCAAAACGAATTACTGGTTTGCCGTTGTTGTATGAAACTTTTGCGAATTCAATAGATTATGCGTCGGCAGCGAAGGTTTCTCTGAGTCTGTTAGGCTTTGCCTGGTCGTAGTTTTTACTAGTTGACACAACGATTATTTTCGGATTATCAAGCTGGGTGTCTTGATTGTTTGCCCATTGTCTTTGAGTTTCTGAATAGGGTCGTTTTCATCAATGGGTGAAACTGTCAATGCGTATTCCAACAACGCAAATGTCTCAATCGACTTGATAGGGCCTTTAAGTGCAGAATTTTGAGCTACACTCTGCGCGGAGTACTATATATGAGTCAATTTGTATCTGTCAGTGTTTTGTTAGTCCAAAATTTTAACTTTTAAGAATTAATTGATCAACTTAGAACTATTTATCGTCCATCAAACACATAAAATACAAATTGTTATTTTTTTTGTGTTCTTTAGTAGTTATCCCAGAATTGCATCCCAAAAAGTTATAAGAATAGTTATAAGAGTATGGCCCAATATATAAAATTAGGATTTTAAATAATGGTGCTCGAGAATCATGAGTCATCGTTGAACACGGCAGCCGTATGTTATCGAATCCGCATTGTTTACAATTTTTGAAATGAGCATATCAAATTTTGGGATGATTTTCAAAATTCTGTGATGGGATGAGAATAGTATTACCTGATGAACATTTTTAATTTTGGTCGTGAAAGTAAAATCCAGCCCAATGGAATTACTCAGGGCCCAAGCTTGTGAGTCTGGCGGCGGTGATTACTATTAAAAAAGGTTTAACTCTGTATTTCTATATACATTTAACTCCCATTCCAGAAAATTAAAAAAAATTAATTGGAGACCTGAACAAAAACATGTATAGCTTAAGGTTATACTCTTTTCAGTGTATTAGTACTCTGTTTGTTTAATTTTACTTTTAAGAAAAATGTTCTACTAACTTTGGTTCGGGAAACGTTTCAAGCGTAGCCAGAGTCCCATAGGTTCAGAGCTTCAAACATTGTTCCCAGAAAATCTCCACCTCGGCTATTATGGAGGAGACCTCAAACAAATACATCTTTAATATATGACGAATCAAAGTATATTCCAGAATCAATACAATCTATTTCTCAGGTCAATAAAGGGTGTCCCAAAATTAACGCAAGATTTGAATTAAATAGAAAACACAGTTTTTAGTCTTCAGATTGTGATTTTTTTATTGAATCATAAAATACCACACTCTTTACGCACGTACGGGAGGTTGTGGGCTTGTTGACATAGACCTTTGACTTCAAATAACCCCATAAAAAGATCTAATGGTATTAAATCACAAGATATAGGGGGCCAATTCTGATCACCGAAACGAGAGAGTACACGACTAGGAAATGCCTCATGCTGTAATTGAATTGTTTCACGGGCTGTATGACATGTGGCACCATTTTGTTGAAACCAAATGTCATCTATCTCAATATCATCCAACTGAGGTAGAAAGACGTGTGTTATCATGTCGCGATATCGAGCACCAGTAACAGTTACTGCTTGACCAGCCTCTTTTTCAAAAAAGTATGGTCCAATGATGCCTCCAGCCCAAAATCCGCACCAAACAGTGACACGCTGTAGATGCATTTGTTTTTCAACAATCACTTGTGGGTTCTCCGTACCCCAAATGCGGCAATTTTGGCGATTAACAAAGCCATCCAGGTGGAAAAGTGCTTCATCGCTTAGGATGATTTTGCTCGAAAAATCAGCATCCACTTGTTGATGCTCAATAATCCATTCAACCAACTCTCTTCGCTGTGCATGGTCATTAGGCTGCAGTTGTTGTGTTAATTGAATTTTGTAAGCATGAAGACACAGATCTTTAGTCAGTATACGCTGCAGAGCACTTCCTGAAATTTGTAATTCTTGTCCACGACGCCGAATTGATGTTCCTGGATTTTCACCAACACTCTCACGCACTGCTTCGACATATTAACATTTGAACGGCTTGTTTTTGGACGACCAGTGTGTTTATCGCCTCCAACTGATCCAGTCTCCTTGAATTTTTCAATTAATCTCTTGACAGTTGACGAATTTAAAACACTATTCCGCCCATATTTTACTAACCTCTCAGCTGTCAAACATTTTTTTTTGGGGATTTTACAAATGGCGGCAAATTCAAATCTTGCGTTAATTTTGGGACACCCTTTACAACGGCTAATGATTCACTTAAAATACAAAACAATCCTTAAATATTTCAAATTTCGGCAAATTCAATTTAAAAAACAATGAGGTCAAAACTGAAGTTCCGTTAAATCCGATGCAACATTTTACTTTATTGTATGCCATATCCTTGGCTCTTATGCACCTGCCTTAACACAATCGCTGCATTAAGGTATAAATACACCGCTGCATAAAGACACCAACTATCCATCGTACAACAACAGTAACTTGATGAAGTTGTTAGTAAATTTCCTTCCAGTGAGATACTATAGGGTTGGGTAGAAAGCATTTGCTTTCCCATATAATCGATGTGGGTCAATTGTTTCCCATCAAATATTTATTAGGACACCGAGTGTCACCTACTGTCCAAGAATTATTATATAAGAGTAATTAAAGAAAGCACTTGATCATCTCCAGTCACAATCGTGAAAAGATCTAATGAAAAAATTCGGTTATGTCTTCATGCTTGGAAGATTAACTCGATCACTGTGGGGGATGCTTCTTCTTTACTGTTGATAGATGGGCTTTTAAGCCGATTGGATAAGTTGATCGATTTAAAATATGCATTTTCATAGTGGCTGGGTAACCTTTATACCACAACGTTATGTAGACTGATGCATAAGATTATTCCTAACAGGATAATCTTCTTGTTGTTTCCGCAACATTTGAAGAACATCATTATTTTTATGAAGTAGTTGGATTACTGTCCGGAACTAATCATACCATTAATGTGGAGAACTTCTCCGACACGTAATTGGTGAGGGCCCGAAAAATTTCAAGCAAAAGCTGAATACCTTGAATAATTCGTCGGTTGCTGGGGATGACTGCGTGGTTTCGGCGATCATACTAAATTTCTCTTGTTTATCCGCTCCTTTAACTGAGTTGCTTAAAAAGAGATGTACTATTTATTGGAATGAGCAGGCTCTAATCGCGTTTGCGAAGCTGAAGAATGTTTTAATTATAGGTCCAGTTCTAGGTAATCCAGATTTTTCGAAAAGAATTTGTATCCAGTATGATGCAAGTACGACCAGCAGTGTATTCTTTCAAAATATCACAGAATGATCAAAACAATCCAATTATTTTACTTAATGCTAAAAAAGACTGCAGTACTACAGAATTGGAGTATCTTACAGCAATCATGAACACAGACAAGTTTTGTACCTACATAGAAGTTAATACTTCACAATTGGCCATACAATTGGGATAGAATCCTGGGTTTGCACCATGGGCCTTTGTGGCATTGAGTGCGGAATCCTCGTGGGTTCCAGCCAATTTTAATAATAATAATAATAATACTTCACAATAATTACGGATTATTCCAGCTTACCTTGGATCATACATCACCACAGAAAGATCTTACTGAGAGGTTAGGTCGTTAGTGGTTAAAAGTTCAACCTTTTGATTTTGCCATCGAGTACAGGAAAGGATCTCAAAACGTGGTTACCGACAGTTTGTCAAAGTGCTTCGAAAATATTGAGGGTAAAATTCACCATTTCATTATAATTAATTCAGAGACCTGTAACACGAATACGAGTTTAGGAAGGCTTTAAGAGCTAACGAATTATTCAATTATTCAATCATTTAGCCACTCCAGCATTGTTGATAGAGACCTTGTGACTGTCGACAATTGGTTGAATGAAGAGTATTAATGTTGGTACTAACCCATCGTGTAATGAATTTTCATAGAGCAGTGAGTAGATGAATATTCAGACGCTGAATGATTTCGAGTCAAACAATTTAAGCAAAATTGAAAGTCGCAATCTTAATGCGGTTTAAGTCAGTTAATTTTTTATATTTGAAACATTCCTAGAGTCGTTTGTTTTTATCACAACAAAGACACTTGAACTTTTCGGTGATTGTGTGCAAATTAAATCTAGTTGGTATCTTCGTTGGTGGTGATTGTTTAGTAATTGAGATCTTAGATGATAAACAAGATTGAAACACAACACATCAATTATCAAGACTCCTTAGAGTGCACATCAAGCTTGTTCATGATTAAATAAACCAACCATGCGTCTAGATTCTCGTACTGCAAACCCAGGCAATTTAACTCACGAACTACACCATCAGACACATCTGCGATTTTACGAAGCTCCATCCCGTTAAACTGATGCATTGATTTTTGTTTCATGAATTTATCAATCATGGAATTTACAACAGCTTTCTTTTTATCGTGTCTGGCCTGCGGCTTATTCCAAGCGTCTTCGTAGTTGAGATCAGTGATCGGAATATAACGGATCAGGTCGGCGGCCTCTCCTCGTAGAAATCCTTTCAGCAATTGAAATTTCTGGGAATGAGATAACGTTTCAAGTGAACGGAGGAATTATAAAAATCCTTGTACAACGGCCATTGACTGTAAGTTCCTGAGAATGGTTCGATAACAACACGTGGCAATTTAATATCTTGATTCGTTTGAGTGAACGTGTTTTCGTTGAGACCCACAAAAAACTGAAGTTGCTGATCGCATATAAATTATCTATATAGTTTTATTCAGTGAATCCGTGTTGGGGTGCTGAGGAGTCTCAACTCTTTGACGTTGACGGATTTCTCGAGGTTTAATCAGGAATTAAGAGCAAGGTATTTTCAAGTGGTGTAAACTCTCTAAAATATTCCTCTAATCTCGATAAACGAACTTCAATCTCCTCGAGTGTCGCATCAGTATTGATTGCAACAGCAGATGGATTAATTTTTTTAAACAATTGAGCTTTTTAAAGATTTATGTAATTGAATAATTTTTAAGCGCTCTTCTCATTAGCGACCATGGTTTCTAAAAGCTTTTTAATACCATTAATGCCATGCTTTAAATTTTAAAATTCTAATAAATAAATTTCCCTAAAAGCCTATTAAAGCTTTTAGAGAAATTTATGGATTAGAATTTTAAAATTTAAGACAGGGTTTATCTCATACGTGAAGTTACAAAAAGCTTACAAATTGGTTCGCGTGCTTTTATCGCTAAACTAATTAGTTTTATTGGAAAAGTGTTGTGAAAGGTTTATTATTATTCCTAATGGGTAAAATGTCCGAAATTAATTGTTTAAAACAAACTCAATCAATTTCATTTTTAAAGCTTAACTACATAAAAATAATGAGTTTAGTGTGGATCGTTCAGCAACGAACACCCTTCAAAATTTTAACATTTTAGATGGAAGGGATTAGAAGAGCAATTTAACCCGATAAAATCCCAACAACATTATTAAATTCTTTCGTACCATTTATTCTACGAATTAAATAAATAAATAAAAAATGGAATGAATTCTGGACAGACAACAAACATACTTACATACATATGTATGTACATATATACAAAAAAAACTTTTCGTTTTACCACATTCTTTCATGGTTTTGCGCACAGTATATAGTTTTACAAAATGTGTGTTGTACATCTACATTTTATATACACAGTGCAACAAAACTATACAAAATTGTACAAATAAAATATTTAAAATTATATTAACGACAAAGTACTTTCAAGCATGATGATAATGATAACAATAAAAACTATTTTTTTGTGCTTGTAAAACTATATATTTTATATTACTCTAACATGATGGTGTATACATACGAGAAATCCAGCAAAAACTGTATACAGATATACGAGAGGCGAAAATAGGTTGTGTGCAGTCCATGTCATGGAAATACAACTATGTTAGGCTAGCCCAGTGGGGGATATTGCATGCTACTACATTTTCTGAAACATCACTAAACTATGTTGCAACTATTTATTTAATGATAACAATTTTTTTCGTTATTATCATTATGGCATTAAATTGATAAAAATATTTTTTTTATATGCCTCCAGCTGTCAGATATTTAAAAATTGATAAAAAGTAAATAAATAAATAATTAAGGGTTGTTGGTTGGAAAACATTACGGTTAAATATAATTACATAGTAATATAGACTAACCGAAGAAACTTATTAGTCACCACCCACGTTAGCAAAATCCAAAATTTTCCAAATTTTCCGTATACAAAGTTGAAAGCAAGTAAGAAATCATATGCATGTCTAAGACCGTGGATCTTGGCAAAAAATTATAAAACCAATTTTGATGAATAAAATACGTAAATAAAAATTAACTATTAGGAATGAATAATAATAAAAATTAGGGCGTTATTTTCGTATAACTTTACGAATTATCGATATGAACATTAGCATTGATCCAGTTGCCCAGGTATTGATTTGATATTATTAAAAGTTATTATAATTAATAAACTAACTATTCAATGAAATAAAAACAACGCCCTAATTTTTATTTAAATGTTTTGAGAATATTTATTTATAGTTAATGCAAACTACTCGTGTTTGGGTCAATTTAGTTTCGACGATTACTTAATTTTCAAAGATTTTAATTTATTGTGAAACATTACAATTCAGGTAGTCCAATCAAAAAACGTCCGGGAGACGGAGCCGTCATATCCAAAGGATTATTTGACATGAGAGTAATTGGACGCGAATCTACAGTTAAACAATGCGTACCAGCTGCTCGATGTAAGTGATATTTCGCACTCTTAATTGCGGCTTCCCATAAGCCTCCGAAGTGGAGGGAACAGGGTGGTATATACCCCGAAAATGACCTTGTAGCTTGTACCATATCTCGTGGCAGATCACTCATAACTTGATTAATGAAAGTAGTTTTCCTGAGATTATATAGAAGTCCTTCAGCTGCAGCATGTCATAAATTTGTATATGTTTCACGGACTACTAAAATTGTGAAATAATGTTTTGATGGAAGTAAAATTGGATGTTTTTGGACCTCTAACGTGAATCAGCCCATATCAGAATCCAAAAAAGGTGCGCTAGGAATTTTAATGAACTTTTGTTATTTACAAACTTGTTGTTTCGTAGAGACATGACCTGTTCAATGAATTCTTGATATTGAATGATTTTCAGAATTGTTTTACCAGTTTCGTTAGAGGTTCAGTCTCAAGCTATACGATGCACTTGTTTGCTTTTTCAATTATTGTAAAATCGAAATAAGTATGATGTTACATTAATTAATCTTTTAATTAAAATAAATTCAGTTGTATATAGAGCAAGCGGGATTCACATAAGATCCAAGCTTAATGATTTGTTCTCACTTTGCGGCCATTTAGATTTATCGTTACTTAAATATTCTAGACCGTTCCATCAATCAGTGGTATTTACAAAATTAATGGTGTAAAAGAAGTAGGAACATAATTCCAGCTGTTAATTGAAGTTAATTCTTGTACTTGTGTGATTCTGTTTGCAACAAATGTTGCATACCGAGAGGGTTCGGATTTTACGTAAACAGCGTTATTTCAGAATCGCACTACAAATAGATGAAACCGAAGGGTATTTTTAGAATTGGCAGAAGTTTATGACTGATTTGAGCTAGGAACAAACGCTGCGCACAATTACAACCGCGGAATCGTTTGCTTTTTAAAAGCAGCGACTCTCGCTCTAGAGCACACTAAGCTAACGTGATGGTTTTCAAAATGTTCAGTCGTTCTAATATAAAATACGCGTCCAAAACCTGATTCACTCGCATCTCCAAATGCGTGAAATTTAATCGTGTTATGTTGATGAAATATGAGTGATCAAGGAATGGAAATTTCTTTGAGTTGAACTAATTGCGCTATTAAGTCTGACAACCCTTTTAAGAAATATGTCTGGGATTGATTATCCCATTTAAGCACTGGTATAATCCATAATTTATTGAATATTGTCAGCACCAGTTACTTTAGGTGCTTCGGGAAAAGATATTTTATCAGTGGCCAATTGATTCAGAGCACTGCCAGTTCCGTATGTAACAATGAGAAATTTACATCATTGAAGAGATTCAAAGTGAGACATACCAAATACGATGAAGGTCTCGATGATTATTGTTTAATAGTATTTGGCGGTACATTTTTGCTACATCAGCTGAAAATGAGTGGTTACTTACTACTACTGTAGTAGCCACTTTATATTTACGATACCGATGTACCAAAGGAAATAAATCGGTTTGAACCAAAGGGCCAACCATCATACAGTCATTCAGTGAGATTAGCAAGGATGACTTGTTTTGAAGCGTTAAACATAACACGTTATTTATTATAGTTGAGCTAGATTCTGACATGTGATGTGGCAGATGATATACGTTTGATTGTACATACATTCGTTAATATTAGGATTATCAACAAGCTCCATATGGTTTAATTTAATATTCTTTTAGCCATACTCCTGCCCTGAAATCCTTGAATTGTTGATATATTGTTGGATTCTTATTTAATCGTCTTTCAACATTGAAGAATTGTCCTCGAGCAGTTTGGCTTGAAGAACCAAGGTCAACGATTTTTTAATTTAATGGTAAAGCGACCCAATGTCTTCAAGAAATTCATTAGAAAATGGTCGTTACAATATAATTTAGAAAATAATTTATCTTCAATTGAATAACTGGTTTTAGAGACGATGGTTTCCAATTCCCAAAATTGTTTAATATGTGAACCCAGAACATCAACCGAACATAACGAATTTTCATACTGTCATAATACATTTGGTGGAGGCTTTATGTTTAAACAAAATGTTCCCGCTGCCGACGTAGCCAAAGATACTATAATAGAACATGGGCAGTGCATCTATTAACTTTAAAGATTTTCCAGCTCGTGATATAGTCCTGCTCCGATTAAAATATCGATGCGATTTGGTGTATTAAAATGAGGATCTGCTGGATCAGCTTTATTGAAGTTAATGGGCATCAATTGTATATCGCCAGTGATTTTTGGTATTACATAACATTTTATGCTAATATTATGATCCGAAGTTCGCGATGCTAATGATAAAAACAACTTACGACTTAGCGAAGTAATTTTACTGCCCATCCCAAACACTTGTTTCGAATTAGGGTCCACTTTTAGATTTAATAAACGACTAGTTTTTTGAGTACGACATATTGATTAACAACAGGTGGTTTGCTGATAATGTGGATGACGGATTCGCAGATTTCTGGAGTTAAGGCCGATACAGTAAGGCAAAACATCGAAGATTCTTCTGGTATTCTATTGGTTTCAAATTGAAATTCCGCTTGATAAAACCATGCCGTTGGGTTTGTTGGCCAGAATAACGGAAGTCGAATTCACGTTATATCCCCTACGCTTTAGTTAGCGTTGAACGAGGTAGTCAGAGGTTTGAATTTCGCCTTCACGTACATCGATGATATTCTTGTGGCTTCCAAATCAGAAGAAGAGCACAAACAGCACAAAATATTTCCTCAAGGAATATTTCCATCCGAGGAAAGAATCAAAGCTATAACGAAATTCCCAGTACCTACATCGCTTCGTACATAATCTAGCTGAATTGTTATCACCAATTCATAATACCTAGCATCGCTACTCAAGAAACAAAAACTGCCAGAAACTTAACTTGGACTGAAATATGAAATGATGCTTTCTCTGAAACCAAATGTGCGCTCGGCAATTCAACACTTTTGGGTCATCCTTTAGACAACGCAATATTCAGTATTACTACTGACCCATCAAATACTGCGGTTGGAGCTGTTTTAGAGCAAACCAATAAAGGTTGTAGAGAACCACTAGCATTTTTCTCCAAAAAGTTACAACCAGCCGAAATAAAATATTCCGCCTTTGATAGAGTATTATTAGCCATATACTTAGCGATTAAACACTTTCGATATTTTGTTGAAGGTCGACCATTCACAATTTACACCGACCACAATTTACACCGACCCTAACTAGCGCAATCAACTCCAAAAATGGAAAGAAGTTCACGACAAGCTCGACATTTGGATTTCATTTCTCATTTTTCCACGGACATTCAACAAATTGTAGGCAAACATAACGTTGTCACTGACAGTTTGTTACGCATAAGCGGGAACGAATAATTTACTACAGTATTTACTATCTGGTTCCACTCGTTCATAAGTTCATCTTATAAATTTCCAGAACAACTACGCTGTACAATCTTTGATGCCCTTCAACATATTTCACATCCTAGTGTCCGCGCATCTAGAAAGTTGATAACTGAATGTTACTTTTGGCCCAACTTTGTTGGAACCTGAAATTGTAACATTGCGTTATATTTTAGAGTTTTCAATGTTTCAATTAGTTTATAATATTAAATCCTTTTTGTTCTTTGACCTTTGGTATATATGTTACCAATTTAAAATAAGCTGTTATTTTTGAAGAAAAAAATTATTATCTAAAGCTTTTATTACGCTAAAGGCGGAATCCTATAAGCTGAGATTTTCAGCTTAATAAATTTTGTATCGCTGGATAGACGATTATCATTATCGCTTAAATCTTCCCAGCATATTTGACCATTGGGTTTTATGATGACTTTGAAATTAAGCTTATCTTTTTGTGTATTAAAAACAAAAGCTTTCTGTAAATTACTTGCGTTATCTCATTAGTTGGAAATTAAAAAAATATAGCTCTACAACTAAATTAGAATAAATTTAAAATAAAAGCTCAATATTTTAATTTGCTCGTAGAGCTTTTCACGTTTTGCTGAGCGTATTACAAACTTAGCTCTGGTGATGTTTTAAATCAAACTATTTCGACAAAAATAAGTGTTGCAATCACTTTTATAGCAAAAGCTTTAATATATTTTCGTGCAACCGATCCCTATAAAAGCTTATATGAAACAATTTTATTTTATGTGAAAATCTATCGATTTAGATTTTAAAAGCTAACGCATATACCATCGCGAGAATGAATTTCATTTAATGCAAAAGCTAGCTAAATATCGTGATTAAATAAATGCTCTTCTTACGAGTACAAGAAATAGATGTTACCGATATGACATATGTGTAACCCCATTAAAAAAAGTCGTCAAATTTATTTGCCGTCAAGATTCCACCAACAAAGAAAAAAAATATAAAATTTATAATTAATGTCAATTTATAAAACTTTTTAAAATTTAATTTATTAAATTAAACTTAAAGCTTCGCCTAACGAACAACGAAGAGAAAAGTTGTATGTGTTCGTATATAAAACAACGTTGTTCATTCATGAAATAATATATAAGTATATATGGGTGCACTCAGTATAATAAATTTTTGTGTGTGTGTGGGTGGGTGGGTGGGGGTACATGAGTGATGACGACACTATAGTTACCGCACTAGATAATTTATTCCTGAAACGAAAAAAGAAGAAAATGATAAACATTTTTAACCCGAATATATGAATACTGATGTGAATTCATAACGACGTACACTCATCACAATAAAAAATTGTCTAAAGGGTGGATATATGGATGCGAAGGTGCTTGCGGTTATTGTGCTTGCTGATGATTCATGTGAATCCATTTATCATTATATAAAACGTCTTATCTTGATATCGTGTAATTTGTTAATTTTCATAATTTAATAAAACAAAAAACCCAAATATAGAATTGTACTCGTATACGTATTACAAATAAAATCTGATAATACCACATGAAATGACACGAGGGATATATAAGTCGTATACATTTGGATGCTTTTGTATACATACTTATGTACATACAAATATAGACGACGAGAAAGAATTTTCCGTTTTCTCATGACTTTTTTTTTGCTTACCGATTTTCTACTTTTCTTATTATTGTTACTTTATACCACGTTTATCATTTTCCAATATCCTTCAGGGATTTTTTTGTATACTTAAAACGAATACATAAGTAAATGTTAACGATTCTACTACACTATATATACCGATCTAAGGTATAAAGTATAATGTACATTTAAGATACAGTATACAGTGCTTTGCAGTTATGGCTTAAAATGATTTGTGGCCTGGGGTTATAAAATATTTGTAAAACTATATCCTGCATCCCCTCTATGTATACACGATTTGAGACTTGAAACTGTATATCTATACTAATTTTTTTTTCTTGCTGTTACCTTAGGAATCTGAAAAAGCTTCAATTTTATTTTTTATAAAAGTTTTTATTATTGTTATTAGCTGAACATTAAATTTTATGGTACTGTATTCATTTTGTACAAGGAGGAATAAATACATTTTCTTTGTTCGTGCACAGATATAATAAAATCGATTTAGTTACAAAATAATCATTGTAAGATTAGCCTGCACTCAAAAGTGGAACATATTTGTCCATTTCTTTAGTCATTGCTTGCAAATCGAGTATATGGATTTGAATCAATCAAAAAATGTCCAGGTGCAAAAGAACATGAACATCGTAGTCGCGCTAATGGCAATCTTTTGCTTTAATTTGCTCAAATTCGAGAAATTTAGATGAATCATTAACACTTTCACAATTTATTTACTATTCCGTATACGTGTGATCGAATGTACTCATATTTTTCATAAATAACTTTATAAATAAAAGCACAATAATGAATGAAGCAAGCTGCTGTAAGGTCTGAGCTAAATTCTTACTGAACAATCTTAATAGTCAGACATACACAAATATGCCGTAGTTCAAATTTTACCCGCTCAAAACTATGGTGCTTGATTTTTGGTTGAGACCTATAATGGAATCCGTATAATTGTTAAACCTTTTAAATTCATGATACGTTTGAAGTTACCAAAATACCGTTCGCATAAAGTTGGTCCAAGGACATAAAGAGTCAAAATGTTTAATTTGAATTATGTTATATCAAATGAAATTATTTTTATAAGAAATACAAGTCTTTTGTCAAAATTATAAAAATTAAATTAAGATCAAGATTTTAACGAGTTAACATAAAAAAGCTTTTTCTAAATTACTTCCAAGTGTTTTTTTAGCACGATTCTTCGTTCAACCGAAAATTTCAATTTTATACTAATATTCACCATGTTAAAACACCAATGTTCTAAGTCACTTATCTTCTAAAACTACAAAAGCTTTTATATTTTTTAGGTAGATAAAGCCCTCAGCTATCCATAAACACATATCGCTTTTGCATACAATGCTTAATACATAGCAGGAGATTTTCTTTAAAACTTCAATTTTGTACTAACATAGCACCTGATAAAATACCCTTTTCCTCACTTATCTTCTAGATTTATGTAAGCTTTTAGATTTTTTTGTTAGATATATTTCTCAGCTACCCATAAATACGTTTTGGTATTTGGGTACGAACCTTGGTTTAGCAGGAGAATTTTTTTTTAAATTTCTATTTTGTAATAACAAAGAACGTAGTAAAACAGTCCGGTCCAAAATCACTTATCTTCCAGAATTATGAAATCTTTTAAATTGTATAGCTAGATAAGGCTTTTAGATATCCAAAAGTATGTTTGGTATTTACAGCAGGAAAATGTTTTTAAAAGTTCAACTTTTTTCTAATATACAACGTAGTGAAACACTCTTGACCTAAATCACTTTTCTTCCGGATTTACAAGAGCTTTTAAAGTTTTCACTTAGATAAAGTTCTCAGCTATCTACAAACACTTATTATTTGTGAGCTATTTTAATGTTTCAATTTTGTACTTACATATGAAAGCTTTTACATTTATTCGGTAGATAAAGCCCTTAGCTACTCAAAAATACTTTCGGAATTATTTGGCTACATTCGTTGGTTCAGTGGGAATTTTTTTTTTTAATTTCATTCTTTTACTAATATACAACGTGGTGAAACACTTCTGCATTAAGTCACTTATCTTCTATTTTTGAAAGCTTTAATTTTTTTTAGATAGATTTAGCTTTCAGCTACCCAAAACACATTTCTGTATTTGGGTGCAATTCTATGTTATGCTGGAGAATTTTTGTAAAATATAAATTTTGTACGAACGTCATAAAACACCCCTGTTTTAAGGCACGCACCTTCTTGATTTATTAAAGCTTCTATATTTTTAAGGTAGATAAAGCCCTCAACTATCAATAAACACATTTCACTATTTGCATACAATCCTTAATACAGCGGGAAATTTTCATTAAAATTTCAATTTTGTACTAACTTAGAACCTGATAAAATACCCTTGGTCTAAGTCACTTCTCTTTCAGATTTATGAGAACTTTTGGATCCTTAAATACTTTTTGGTATTTGGGTATGACACTTGGTTCAACAAGAGGGTTTCTTTTAATTTTCAATTTTGTACTAATACACAACGGCTCTATTTTAAGTTGCTTATCTCCTAGACTTATGAAAGATTTAAATTTTATAGTTAGATAAAGCCCTAAGCTACCCAAAAATATTTTTGGTATTTGGGCACAATCCTTGGTTCAGCAGGAAAATGTTTTAAAAATTTCAATTTTTTTCTATTTTACAACGTGGTGAAACTCTTGATCTAAGTCACTTATCTTTCAGATTTAGACGAGCTTTCATAGTTTTCAGTTAGATAAAGTTATCAGCTGTCTACAAACATATATCATTATTTGTATACGATCTTTTGTACAGCAGGAGAATTATTTTTAAATTTCATTTTTGTACTGACATAAAACGTGATAAAACACCCCGGTCTTAAATTACTTATCTTCCAGCAATACGAAACCCCTTAGCTACCCAAAAATACTTTCGGTATTTATGGGTACAATCCTTGGTTCAGTGGAAGAACATTTTTAAAATTTCAATCTTTTACTAATATACAACGTGGTAAACACTCCTGCCTTAAGAAACTTATCTTCCAGATTTTTGAAAGATTTTACATTTTTTAGATAGATTTAGCCTTCAGTTACCCAAAAACACTTTCCGGTAATTGAGTGCAATTTCAATTTTGTACCAACAACATGGTAAACACCACTGTCCTAAGTCCCGTAATTATTAAGTTTTGAATATTTTTTATATTTATGAATAAGATGTGATTAAATAAGATGTGTTTAAGAATATTAGAACAATTTTAGGACAACCTTCAGACCCGTAAAATACCAAATTGATATTGAACAGAAAATGGAATGGCCGATGTTACTATCGGTCAGGGAACGATCTTTCTGAACTTCTTCTGGAATAACAGCAACAATTTCCATATTGGAAATTATGGATTAGCTAACTTTTTAAAACCCGTGCACTCAATGCCACACACGGGCAAACGCCTCTCGCAGCTAAATTATCCCTCCTACCCACAAATATGCTTCACCCTTGAGGTATGGAAATACAAAAAAAAATTAGGGTCAATATTTTTGTATTAAAAATACCCGACGAGTTTGCCAAAAATCATAAATTGGATTTCTATATGAAATGTCTTGCAAGCAGCATAAGAGCAAATGAGTACGAAACCTATATGTTTGAAACGAATTCATAATTCATCGAACCCAACAAATAATGAATCATTCGCGGAAGAGTTATAATGGTCTGTTTGATAAGAATACATCTTGAAAGCAGAGAGACCAACAAATAATTTTTATATTAAAGAGAATGTAGGAATCAGTTGCAGTTTTAACACAGTTTGGTGTAGTGCATGAAAATGAGGCTTGGAGTACATTTCTGAAACATTTTCAATACAAACAATCCAGTCGGTAGTATCACTTTAAAATATTACTTAACACGTATAAAGACTATCCTACACGTGCAAATTAGATAAACAAAGGAATCCACCTGCGATTATACCATTTCAAATATAAACTCTCATACCCATCACACAACTGCCATCGCCCAAAAATAACAATTCAATATCGCAATGATAAGGATAAACTTTATCCGCAATTACGCAAAACGATATAAAATAAAATTTGCTTGTATTTTTTTCTCTATTAATAAACAACCCGACAAGTACAAAACCATATTTTCCCATTACTGTCGTATAATTTAAACATTTACTCTGTAACGTTCTCATTAATGTTAATGATAATAATGATTTTCTATCCCGCCGCGCGTCCCAAACCGCCCTCCCCCCCAGCCTGTCTCGTTCTGAATTTTATTTCCAAGCTTTGTTGAAAATTGTCAATAAAAGGTTTATGTATAATTTTAGGCGAACTAAGATCTGAACGGTACCAAAACAAACTACCAAAACTTTACGACAGGGAATGAGGTACACACGACGGCAATAGAAAAAATTTAAAAAAAAAAACTGGCAAATTTAACTCTAACCCTTTTTATGGTTTCGGCTGAAAAAATAACTGATTTTTTAATTTGATTATTATTCAGGAAGACAGAAGAAGCAATAAAAACCCCATTGGAGGGGCGGGAGACAAAAATGGAAAATGAAAAACGAAATAAATAAACAAAAAAAAATGTAAATTTTCGTTACCGTTATCACTGGTAAATTATATTGATATTGACAAAAGCGTAAAATGTGCTGCGGTGGTTTATGCGATTAAATTCGTTGTGGAAGTTGTGGTTGGTAGTCACGGTATTATCGGTTCAATGAATTGTGATATTTTGTCTCTTGAACGTTTTATGAGTAATTTGGCAAAATTTGTTTGATTGATTGGAAGGTACCAAGGAAGGAATACCCATTTTGGTATACATATATACATTTGCGACCAGGGTTAAAAATATGTATGTGAGCTTTTCTTAAAAAATAGAAATGCTTTTGTATTCGTTTCAGTACCGAAGCTTATAAGTAAATTTTTTAAAATCAAACCAGACTAAAATTTCTAACTTTAAATAAATATCAGTTTGGAGCTTTCTTGGCATAGAACTTGACATAATCATATTCTATTACAGGCCCGTTGAAAGCCCTCACAAAATATTTGATTATCGATCTGATTAGATCTCATTATTATTGATTAGTCAATATCAGCATATTATACAAAATAATAGTTTGCAACTCTCTCAAAAAATGTTAAACCTTATCGTGTAAACATAAACATCTCCTTAAAGATTAACATCCCTATTAGTAAACTTACATTATTTAAATTTTCATATTCATAGTAAAAATATAATTCAAAAAAATAAATCTATCTTTTATAAATAAAAAACCACAAAATCAACGTAATATTCATTTTAAAGCTCACAAAAGCTCTTAAGAAACTGTTTCAACTTGAAATGACATCAATATTTTAACAAAGGAAGCGATCGCTTAAAAGTTTGAATAAGTATTACGCTTTTCCGGCCATGGTGTAGGAAAACCAATCAGATTTAGACATAAACTTTAATTTTTGGAAAGCTCAAGGCTTGAAGTGTGTTTGGTTTATAAAAGTTATTTACTAAGTTGTGAAATTTCTAATTTTTAATTTGAAACTTTCATGCTTAAGAAATAAACATTAAACATAAGTTTTTTCTTGAAAGCTTTTATTATATTCTTAGTTTTTTATTCTCTCTAGTTTTGCCTATAGTACCGAAGCTCATAAGTTAAAAGCTCCTAAGTAAATCAAGCCAGACTAAAACTTCTAACTTTAAATAAACATCAGTTTGTAGTTTTCTTGGCATAGAACTATATATAATCGTATTCTTTTAAAGGCCCGTTAAAAGCACACAAAATTTGATATTCGAGCTTATTAGTCAATATAACCATATCACACATAATAATACATTGAAGTCCAATTTATATTTAAATGAATTCAGAGTATCGCAATTGCTCATAAACATATTGGAAAAAGGTTTAAGTTTCGGGTTAAAATAGCAACTCTCTTAAACATATTTTCCATATCTCTTAGACTACTCATTCGAAAATGTTGAACTTTATCGTGTGAACGTCAAAACTTCCATACAGATTAACGTTCCTATTAGTAAACTTACATTAATTTAATCATTCTTCTAAATGCCTTTAATTTAATTTTCTAATTCATTGTTGAACATATTGAAAAAAAGTAAAAGGCACCCAATTATAAAAGCATTTTAAAGTTCACAAAAGCTTTCAAGAAACTATTTGTGGAAGCAGCACTGTTAAAATAACGTTTTCGAATTTTAAATTAATTGTGTTTAGTTGAAAGCTCAAACATTTGAAAAAAAGCTCTTGAAAATTACAAAACTCTTATATTTTTTTTATTTGAAGCTTACATTAGCTTGACAAAAGTTTGATCGAGTTTCTAATTTTTAATTTGAAACTTTTATGCTTAAAAAATAAACGTTAAACATAAGTTTAATAAATATTTTCTTAAAAGCTTTGATAATATTCTTGAAAAAAAATTTGTGTTCGGATTTTTTTTTATTAAAGCAATTCCATGAAGCTTTTAAAACAAAACAAAGTTGAACCTTCAACAACTCGTTAAAAGTAGAGCTGTTTATGTTCCAAAGAAGCTATAGCTTAGCAACTAGCTGAATGTAAAACTTTTAAACTAGCTTTGAATAAATGAAACTTTGAAGCTTTATTGGAAGCTACTTGAAAACCAAATTACTAATTTAAAAAGGCTCGTTAAAAGCTTACGAATAGTATTTGATACATTATTTATGAAATTAAAATTCCTCGGAAACTAATAAAAGCTCTTTGCCAAAAATAGTGAGTTAAAAGATTCGCAAAATAGCTTTATGATCACTCTAAAACAGCTTTTAATAAATATGATATTTTGGTTATTAACCGTCAAGGTGGATACAATTTTCACTTTAAAGCTAACAAAAGCTTGAAAATGGATTTAAATTAACACTTTTATATAATACTAGCAGGACCCAACCGGCGTTGCTGGCCCTATCATTTGTTTCGACTATATTTGATTTCTTAATAATTAACTGATTGCATAATAGTATTGTAAACGTGGTTTTGCTATTGATTCATGAGTAGTATGTTATGCTGAACAAAAGTATTTATTGCATCAGTGTTCGCGATCAAATATGTTAGAAAATGGTTCGATTTGGTGATGGCATTCCTAATTGACTCAACACTTTATTAACATTCACTAAACAAATATCCTTTATGTGAATTAATATTTGGTTATACATGTCCACAGTGTATAATGCAAATCAGGATTTGCATTTGTGTTGCGAGCTTGACGTAATATGTCTTCTGTCATCGCATTTTTATACTTTGTCCGCACAATGCTAAGGGATTTAAAGGAAAGCACGTTGAAAGTATTATTGAGAATAAAGTTCGAATTTGATTGGCGGAAGCAATAAGTGTTAAATGAATTATCCCAATGTTCATCGTTCTCAAGTAAATCTAAACGTTGGCATGCCTCACGATACGATTCGCATAATACACTATTTACGGTTCTCAAATGCTGAAACGGTGTTTATCAAAAGCAAACGCAAATAGTAGCATTCCGCATTATTTGGATGCACTGTGTTTATTCTGCCTAAAACATTGCTTGGAATAATAATTAGATGTCCAAGTATTACTTGTCCCATTTTGCGACGTACGAATTGTTTTCTAGTTGTCTAGTTGTCTGACACAAAGAAAAAAAAAGCAACCACTTTTGAAAGCTGCTACTTCCGGTGGACCGATTTTGACCAAACGTTACAAAACACTCCTTACGACCCATACAACATATATCTAAATTTTTATAAAAATCGATGCAGTAAATTAAATACGTTGGCATCTAATGAGCACTAAGTGATATAAATGCTAACTTTTTTCTATAATAAAAACGGTAGGGTCCTTCGTCAACGTACACGAAGGGCCACGGATACTATTCAATTTTCTGAATAATGCTAAGCAAATTACTTAAACTCTATATATACGTCGAACAGTAATAATATGAGAAAAATTGTAATGATCACCTGTGGCAACCTTTATAGAGATAACTGTTGAATAAACAATTATTATGAAAGTTTAGAAAAATGTTTTTAAAAAAATTCTAAAACACTTCAGGCTTTTATTGTCGTGTCTAACACAAACAATTTTTCCAGATTCTATATATGTATGTATGTACGTACTCGTACTCCTGCCAACAACTTTTTTATTTTTTCATTTAATTCAATTGATTTTGAGTACATTCAATTGTTTATTGGAAAATCTAAACAGAACCATAAAAACCGTACATAAAGTTGTTTCTTATCTCGAATAAACTATTTGTTCGGGGCATGAAATAAAATCGAACAAGAACGTATTAATATAATGGAGCGAAAAAAAGCTTTTATTGACATAGAATTTGTAAGCTATATAGCTTTCGATTCAAAAACCAAGTATATATGTATGTGAATATACACATACTCGTATATAGTAGGGTGATAACACTGGATCGAATCTAAGATTTATTCGATTAGTTTTGTTTTGTTTTCCTAGACCAACAAACGACAACAGAGAGCTTTGGTTTTGGTGTGGTTGTGTATGTATGTTTGTCAAACTGCAATAAATTAAGTTCGTGCACATTTAGTTTTGTTTTGTCCAAGCCATACACATAATTAATTTTTAAATGTTTGCCACTTTGCGAGATAATCGATGTTTATTCCGATATATCCGTGATGCTCATTTACTGAATTGGGTCAGCTCATATTAATCATTAATTAGTTGTTCATCCACCATTTAAAAGCAGTCCGAGTTGTAAACGAAAAGCATTTAATCACAAAACTTTTGTAATTCACCATTTTGATATGGTGATAAACACTTCAGGTTTTCATGGTACGGTAAATTTTGGTCGTAAGCCAATTCAAGTTGAGATCTGACGTAAGCGTAATACAGAAGCTTAATTGTCACGAGGTCATAAATATCCTTCGTCCACTTTTGGTAAAAGTATGCCATGTATTTGACGTTGATGTATAACGATAAACTTTTACACTTGTTAATGTTGAGGCTGAGAAGGTTAGATTCACACTATTACGCTAGATTATCGATGTCTTCATGTAGTTTGTCGGTATCAGCAACGTTTTCGACAGTTCTGTAAATTTTGAGATCATCCGCAAATATTAATACTTTAGAGTGCTGTATTACATCAGTAATGCCGTTGATGAAAATGATAAAGGTCCAAGGACCAATATGGGATCCTTGTGGTACCCCTGAGGTAGCTTCAATGATTTCTGATCATCTATTTCCAAGCTCAATATACTGAATGCGGTTGCACAAATATGATTTAAACCAGGTAACAAACTGTTTGGAGAAAACGAACTTCTATAAGGCTTTCGCAAAGTCAGTATAAACTATACATCAACTTGTTTGTGTTTTTCAATTTCTTTAATTGAGTTTCTGGTTAATGCAATGAGATTTGTTTATGTTGATCTGTTTCGGATGAAACCGTGCTGATACCGTGAGATAAATCGGGGGATTTATCCAACCAATGATCTGAATGAATTGCACACTATACCAGTTCAAATAATTTGGGTATTGAAGAAATTGATGTAATCCTTCTATAACAAGAGACATCATTTCTTGCTCCAGTTTTAAAAATTGGTTTCACTCTGGTTATTTTTCCATTTCTGTGGAAATTCTCCTATAGTCCTAACGATTGATTAAATAGAAGACACAGATGAATTGCTAACATTGTGAAATCTTGTAAAAATGAAGCTGGAATGCCATCAGTACCGCATCCATCTTCGAATACGATGTCTTCCAGCTTATAAAATGATTGAAAAAACTGAGCAAACCAGTTTGATACACGCCGTGAATTTTTTTTTTTTTTTTTTTTTTTTTACTTTTCTCAGAAATCAGTTTGAGATTATCTTTGTAACCTTTGTCTTACCGAGCAAATAGCGCAGTGGTTAAAGCTGCGACGTTTGGATCGGGAGGTACCGGGTTCGAATCCCAACAGAGGCGGGATGCAAAAGGGATTTTTCATCTCCCGATTACGATCGGTGATTAAATTGAAAACATCTATGACCCTCTGTTGGAATGTAGAACTCATGGTTCATGGCCGACCCATCTTCCATGTCACTGTACAGGGTGACATGGAGCTATGCAATGCGCAGGTGGTATACTGTACTTGTGTGAATGGGATGAATGAATGAATGTTGTGTGAATGTAAGGTAAGGCTATGGACCGTAGAAGTGTCTATGCCAAGTCCTTTTAAAAAAAAAAAAAAAAAAAAAAACCCTTGTCTTTCTTGTTTTTAAGATTGATAAGTTTATCATTATACCATGGAGGATATTTGTTAGGTTTGGCCAAATTAGTTAGAAAAAATAGCGATATACCCTTGAAAATGATTTTCTAAAATTTCTCAACGTTAACATCTATGTTGCTGCTGATAAGTTCCTTTTCCCAGTTAAACTGCTCGAGATATAGCTGAAGGTTTATTATGTCGGCTTTTCTAAAGTTTAGTAATTAGTAACATTATGGCTATTGCATTCCAAAATTATTTCAATGGCTTGGTGGTTAATATCTTTAATAACGAATGATGACTGTGATTTGTTTTTTAATGTAACTGGTTCATTTGTAAAGATCAGTTCTAAGATACGTTCTAGACCCTTATGTAACTGGCAAATTTGACTTAGATTTATATCAAAAACAGTATCGATAAACAAACACTCCGTTTCTGAATTCACGTTTAAAGGTAACATTCATCCATTTCTTCGTCATACAACCAGTTATTAGAAAAAATTAAAATCCCCCATGAAAAAGATGGTGTCAGATGGATTAGCAGCATTATATAGATTTCCATTATTGTGTCGCAGCAGGCAGCGTAAGACGACTTTGGTGAGGCAGGTGGAATATAGACCACGTAGCTAAAAATTAAATATTTGTTAATTATAATTTTAACACATAATTGCTCGTCAGACAGGTTGGATATTTCAATTAACTCACTTGATAATGATGAATAGACGGCTATAAGTACTTCTCTACCAGATTTTAAAGGCTTCTTTGCGGCGAACGATCACATCTGTAAACCACATACTGGCTTGGAAAAAATTCCAAACTCAGGATCCATTTATTGAATGATCTTGAAGATCGCCACAACTTTTAACACAAAATTTTGAAATTGGGCAGCTTTCGAAGACATTTTATTTTCATTTGGAAATAAAATTATTGGTTCGTATTTTGTTGTTTGGCCATTGAGGTAGTGGTCTTATAGATGACTTTTTCCAAGTTAGGTTGAGGGTTCTGGTTGGGTGCTATATTGCATCCTTCCGATGGGATAAAGCAGTTCTTTTTGTGATCAAATGGTACCAAGGCTTCCCCATCGAATCCGAAGTGGTGATCGAACGCAGGTTCTTCTATATAAGTTTTGTTATGATTGTCATAAACAAAGACTTTAATTGATGATACTCGAAACTCGCAGAAAACGGTAGAGTGCCAATTGATTTGTAATGAAGTTTCGGAAGATGACCACTCGTTCAGATGTTGGAAAATTTCATAAAGTGTAAAATTTCCTTTATTGAATTCCAATAGTTGAACTGCTACTTCTTCTGAATAGTAAGTATAGGTGCTATTGAAAGAGGTGTGGTAATAGATAAATCATTACAGTGGGGGATATCGGATAGTGGCATAACAATAATCCATCTAGATGATAAATCTCGTTTATATTTAACTGTATCGTTAAACGGGATATTCAGTATCCATTTGACGGTTGTCATTGCAGAAGACATCGAGTACGAGCTCAAATGACTGAGGTCTTCGTAAATGCAATGGATATGTGAATGTACGTACTAGGTCCATCATGTCACTGCACATGGTTTTGTTTTGATTATTTATCACCTCAACCTTATGTACAACTTAGTTACGGCATTAATTGTCTTGAAGTGATATTTGTTGAGATCAATGCCCTGTTTCTACAAGTACGACTTCAGCATACATTTGTCGAAATTTTCGTACCTGCCTACAGCAATTAGTAGAGGTACAACCGGAAGAGTTTTAACTTTTATCCAAGAGATTACTTCTGATTCATTTAGTAGTTGAAGATGATTCTGCCCGTTGATGCTGGATTTCCGTCTGTGCCTCACAATAAACTTGGCTTTCGACAGGAGTATTTTTTCCTCGAGTACTTGGTAGCTGGAGTAAATGATTATGGATCGGCATTATCGGTTTGTGTGGCTTGAAGTGGTTGAAAAAATGGTTTTTTTGCCCCATCCACACTCTTTTAGAAGAAACCCAACCGGCCCTAATTTAGATGTTATTGCCGGTTGAAAAGACTCTTCCGGTTTATTAATTTTATATGATTGGTAATCGTATTTTACTTCATTCAATGATAATTTATGGAACTCATCCATATTTAACTTGTGGGTTCTAACCCGTTCTGCTGGCATAGTTGTACCGCTATTTACATTAACAGGATCATTCAATTTACCGCCAGGTGGTAGACCGGCAACTGTGTCACTATTTTATCAAAATTTTTCGTTACTATTGATGGTGACTGAGGTGATATGGTGCTTACTACTGAAATTTCTGGCAGTGCTGTTACAGGAAGTGGCTTACATGGCCCGTGTGGCTCTGTACATGGCCCGTATGACTCGCCGTTCCTCCACCGTTGCAGTTTAAAGGGACAAACCATTTATCGCTGGTTCTTCCGCTTTCTCAATTCTTTTGAGAGAATTAACCATATTAGCTTAACAATTTTGTATGCCGCCAATACACTCTATCACATCCATCACTATTTTCATCCCTTTTCTTATATTGTCAGGGAATTTCTTTAACAATTTAGTTGCATTAGAGGCAGCACAGTTATAACTGATGGTCTTATGACACAAATAAATACTGCATCCACAGCACCATTCGTCATGATGACATTATAATCTGAACACTTTTTCTCAATTGACATGTTGAAGTATGCGTAGGTATCACTGCATATTAAATCAAGTAATACGTTTGCAGTTTTGAATTTAGGTTAAATTTGTCCACACGAGTGGACGGAAAAATGTTAAATCCAAAATCAGCAAATATAGATAATGATTTAAATTTCATCGCACTAGCGAATTTTATAAATTACATTTGATCTCATTTAAATAACATTGAAATATAGTCACTTTTATTTAGCTGAAAGCTATGCCAAATTTTCAACACAATTTTAGTATAAAAGCTGAAGCGAAAAAGCCTATGAATCCTTTAATGTAAAATGTCTTTCAATATATGTAGGGCTGTTAACGTTTACGAAAGTAAGCTTTTACTTTAAAAACTGTTTACAAAATTGCTAGTTATTAATGGACTGCTTCAAACATTTCAATTTTTGTTCGGCCAGAAGTTTCTAAAAATTTAAAGAAATTGTTTATAATTTAAATTGATGTAAGCTTTATTTAATTTATCAAAAACCACATCAAACTATAAAATTGATAAATTGACGTATAAATGTTAATAAAAAGCTTTAAATAATATCAGTTTAAAACAACACAATGAGCTTTCGAAATTTTCAAAATTCTAACATGTTGAGCTTTTAATTGAACTAGAGATGTTTAAAGCACATTTTCTTTACAACTGGATTTCCTTAAACATGAAACAAGGTTTAATTTGTGAGGTTCCAAATGCTTGAGTCTACATTGTAACAAATATTAAAATTATTAATTGACATTACAAGTGTGATTTCCTATTTTGTGAGCTTTCTCACAATCTTTTGCAAAATCTCTCACACAAATAAATTAAATCTGATCTAGCATAATCAGCTGAAGTTTAAAAGAAACAATTTGTTACACAAGTTCCAATTTCACATATAAATTCACACTTTAGTATTAATTGTTAACCGAATATAATTTGATATCTCACTAAGCTGCAACTCTGAAAATAATTGTTAAAATCTATTTGGTCTGGCTCGTACCATTTATACTTTATCTAGTATTAACTTAAGGTTGGAGAATTTATTAACTTCATTTGCTAAAATCCAGCTAAGTTTTTGTAGATGAAAGCTCTTCTTTATCACAAACCTATCGAATTAATTTAAACGACCAATTGTTTCTAGTATAAAAGCTTAACTGATATCCAAAAGCTTAAAAGACATAAAATGTAAGCTTTTTTTAATTAAGTTTTAATTTTAACAGCTCTTTGCAAATTTTTTCGTGATATATCCTTCTAATATTTCAATGTTTGTTTGGGTGAAAGCCAATAGCTTTTCAATGGAGCCTCTACATCCTTAAATTAGAAACATTGTTTATAAATCAGAGCTTAATAATTTGAAAGTTTTGTTTTAAATGTATTTTAGCTTTATTAAAGCACTTAAAAATTATATATAACTGTAAAATGGTTATGTGCAAGTATTGTAACTGATTCAAGTTCTTAAATAGTATTTAACATTTATATACCAATTAAGCATTCAAAATTGTCAAAAGCTCAACAGAAAGAATGATTTAAATTTCATTATAATCCAGATTTTGAAAATGTTGACTTTGTGTCCTAAGTTTAAAGCTCTACCAAACTAATATCAGGTGGTTGAATTCAAAACTTATCATTTCATATTCTATAGCGTAATAAGTAATTATCTAGTAGTTACATAAACTTCGTGAACCAAATTTGGAAAATAGGTAGATATAGCTTATGGTTCCTGGGCTTAGCTTTATAACAAACCTATCGGGTATTCAAATTTTAAAGTCACTTCAAGTATCAAAGCTCAATCAAAAATGTAAAAGCTCAAAGGAATTAGATATATCTAAGAATGCCTAAAAAAAATTAATTAAAAATGTATAAAATGTTTACTAAAGCTTCGAATATTTTGTAAGCAATTTTACTGCCACATACAAAAAATTCATGAAATTAATTATTTTTGTAACCAAACGAAACTATGCTTCAGTTAAACAAAAGCTTACATAGGGAATAATACTATTACTATACTCGTACATGCTGAACGAAAAATTGTAAAAAGTTTTAAAATTATAGTTGGAAATTTAATTTACAATTAAAACCGGAAATTTGTAAAATTACAAAAAAATCTGTTTTTTTATATGCTGTTTGTTAATTTAACAAACAAACGAACAAATAGAAAAGCATTTCCTTCATTGTTTGCGTTCATTCTTGGAAATTTTTTTGCCTAGAGCTATAAAAACTGGTATAGTTCTTTTGTTAATTAAAATGTGGGAATTTTAAAGCTGCGGAAGAATTTTTATTCCAGTTTATGGTATTAAAGTTAATTTTTTTTGATCGAAAGCTTTTTTTTTGTATTCTAGCACGTGTCGGTACAGACAATATATCGCAAAAAAAACAAACACAAAGTTTGTGTTTCGTCGAAGTTCAATTTATATTCAAAGGAAACATTGCTCTCCTCGTTTTCCAGGCTGAAATAAGGCAGCAAAAAATAAAAATGTTGGTAAAAAATTACCGAGAAATTCGTTTATATCACCAATATATCACCACACACACCATAAACACATACACAATGGAAAATTATCAACAATGATTACGGAGATATGAAATAAACCAAAAAATGGAACATCCCCAAACCATACACAAGAAAATGTATTTGTATTCCACCAGAATTTTTGCTACAGTTGCGAATTCATAAGAAATTTCTTGTTCAGTATCATGTATATGGTTTTGTTGGAATTTTATGTTATCCTATACATGGTTGGTTGTTGTTGTTGTTGTTGTTATTGTCAATTGCTCTGCGTTATAGAAGACGGATGAAAATGGAAAATTCGTATCTACCTAGTAACAGTTCCATTTATTCTGTGTCCCGATACCATTTAAATATGTTTTCTTGATATTATGGTTTTTGCTAAAAAGGTGCGGGCCTCAGCTTTTTATGTGGTTTTTCTTTTCGGTTTAATGTCATGAAATTTTCATTTTTATGTTGATTATGCAATAATGTTTAGCATGGGTGCGTGGGTAACACAAATTGTATTATAATAAATATGGAATGTTTCCAAGAAATTATCAAAAAAAATAATAGCTCTGGTTCGTAAACCGTGCACTCAAATTAACGTGCCGAATGCTAATGTCACGTCAAGTACATATTCTATGAGGGATATACATATAATTAATTTAAAACTGATGCAAAAATACTTGAATTTTCAGAGTACAGATTTACGATTTTAGGATTATCCAAAAAATTACAAGAATGAAAGAACACATTATCTACCACCGAAACTAAGTAGCTTTAAAATGGAAAACTGGCTTATCCCTCAAAGGCTAAAAATTGTTTCTTAACAAATAATTCTTGTTTGAAACTTCAGCAAAGTTCGAAGAATTCAAAATTCATATATTTTTTAAAACGCTGTTATCAAAGCTTTTACAGAGTGAAAATCTCTACTCCTTTATAACCTCGAAAACCATATCAGCAGGCAGAAAAACATTTTAGATGAAAGTTATTTTGGGAGTAAACAATTGTTGACCTTGAGTGACCTTGATTTTCTAGTTACAAGCAAATATTATATTCTTTAAATGGGAAGGGAAGTTTTTGGCAATAGTTATAGTTGAAAATATTCGTAAAAATATTAGTATTTTGTTTGGAAGTACTTGGTTTCTAGGATGGGAGGTACCATACCTTCTCGATGGGAAGGTTTTAGGCCTTGCAAGACCAGCCAGCTTCTTGAATCTTGACTCACGACTCTTTGACGATTGACTGTTTTGAAAGAGAATCGAGGGACTAGTTAAAATAAAAAATGTCTCATCGTTCATTTCTGTTTATGTCTCCGTTATGCTTGGCCAGGTGAAATCTATTACTGTCCCTGTTGGTTGGAGGTGCACTCTCGTCTACTATCTTGTTTTGTTTAATGTTCTCTCTCATAAAATTTTATATCTGCAAGTTAAGAACCTTGCGTTCAATCCATAAAATATTTAAAACTGCTTAAAATCTTTAAGGTAACTGCAGGTTGTGTAACCTTTCGATATATGTCAAGATCGATAAAACTTTTCATAAAAGGAACCTGAATCTACTTGCAACTCGTGTTAGCGGTGCACTTAACCTTAAATTTTTCAATGCTTCGCAAGAAACTAAAAGGGGTCATTGCGTCTAACGAGTTAGTCCACTTTTTTGTCATTGTGTCAATCACAAACAGAATACGCCTTTGGGCGTGGACTATAATGTCCTTCAATGGTGAAGCATTTGTCATGGAAGCCTCTACTAAACCTTGGAATATTGTAGTTAGAGTACCTTGCATTTAGCCCCACGTTTCCTTCGATACTCGTTTAAGAACCGCAAAATTTTCTTACTGTTCTCTGCTACTCTTTTGATGTGTGAGGTGACACTAAGCCGCTCGTCAAAATTCAGTCGCAAAAATATTACTAGTCTCCTAATATCGAATGTTCCTTAAAATTGGATTATAACCGTCTTGGCGGCGGATAGCTTCATTTCGTAGCTGATTCTCCACGAATGTTACTTTTTGGGCAGCACCCATATTCATGCTGCTGTTGGAAATGATATTCCAGAGTGGTGGGCCCAATATGGAGCCCCGCGAGCAACCTTTATGTACACTCTTTGGAATTATGCCATTGTTAGCGATAACAATGACGGTTCTATCAGAGAAGCGGTGGTTTATGATCGAGTAAATATTTGCTGGGCAATTAATATTCTTTAGCTCGTTCATAATACATACTTGACCACCACAGATTATCAAAAGCTCCAAATACATCTAGAAAGAGTCCAAGAGTATACTTGTGCTCATACTCTTAAACTATGTTGATCATTTTCACCGTTAGGAACACAGAGCTTCCTCTGATCTATTTTATCTGAAGCTGAATTGCTTCGAATGTTCATCAACCTATCAGTAATCAATTTCTCAAGTAGTTTACGTAAGTTTAGCAACAACATAGTTTTGGAAAAATTCCTTTATCCAGACAATCATTTATGAAAGTTAGTGTAACTATCCACACTGACCATATTACAGGCCACGCACGCTGTATCACTCCGCCCTTGATGTGGTCTAGGCTTGGCGCATAGACATGATCGCGGACGTGGATTCTTTATTGCTAAAGTGATCTACTTCTGAATAATGCTTCTGAAATATGCGTTACGACGTGGCACAAAAATTAATCATTTGTGCTCCCTTGTTATTGGATCAGCTCGGTTCTCCGTCAATCCACTCCACTTGGATATCAGTACATTTATAAATGTGTCCCAATTTGCTTGTTTTATTGCGTATCGCTGAAGTTTGTTTGATTGCTGCTTATCGTTGTGGGTATCATTCAGGATCATAGTCAGAACAACGGCTCTATATGGTCGCTTGTGGTCCATTTCTCTTGGACTGCCTATTTTGGCTACTCTTCTCAACAGACCACCCGTCATTAATGTGAGATGTATATTTAATTCACCATTTTGCGAACATAGTTAATTGGCCGGCCATCTTCATTAATAATGAAGAGACCACTTCTAGCTACAAACTCTTCTACGATGAACTTATCTTTCGTTCGTGTATTTATTATGCCATTGTTTGGGGTGAGCACTGAAATCGCCAGTAATGATAATTGGATGGTTCTTGAAACATGATCTTATATATAAGATATCATCAGAGTATAGGAAGTAGATGCTAACTATGTCTTATCTTACTCGTATGTCGCACAATTTTTGAATTTTGCTGGTTTAATTGAACAATTTTTGTTCTCGACAATCGTTTTTGTAGTAGTGATCCCACCAGACCAGCAGAACTTTTCAAGATCTTGGTTACAGATTACCATCTTGAATATTGCTAAGAAAGGTCTTACCGATATTCTACGTGATTTATAATTTCCTGGAGTTAACTTTTCATGTCCTCGGTTCTAACTGACTGGACTGGAAGAGTTTTTAGCACTTAGAACGTGAAGTGGGACCCCAAATTACTGCACTTTTCATTACTAGCATTCTGCTAGTTGTACTTTCAAGCTCGCACCAACAAAATGCGCAACGAGTGACCCGCGTCTTGAGTGAAACTGAGGCTGTCCCTCCAACCATTTCCCCTCTGCCGTTTCTACTGCTTTTCACTGCCCTGTGTTTAGTCGTATAGAGAATTGTATTACACCTGCGTGTAGTTTTCATTCCATTTGTAATCAAATTCTCTATATATGGCTAAACAGAGGGCCAGGGAAAAGCAGACTGCCTCAGTTCCATTCAAGATGCCGGCCACTCCTTGTGCCTTAAGTTAGTGATCCTGAAAGTTCAACTAACAGAAACAACGGATCTGGCAATACAGGTCCCAACCCCACTCCACGTTATCCGTAAACTAAGAGAGCAGTCACGAAGACCCGAGGCTATGAAAAGTTAACTGCGAGAAATTATAAATCATCGAATGTCTATTTCGTTGCCTTCCCTCAACCAAGTAGAGGTGCACAGTTGAGGATGACAAAGAAGTCATCCAATAGGTTTTTTCTTGTTTAGTAATCCAGCGTGGATAACAGGATGGGAGTGAAAAAAAAATATTTATAAAAATATTTATTTATTTAATCAACAAAGTTTTAAAATGTATTGAAGAACCAAAAATTTGGTTTGAGAATTCGCCAGTCTGGCGTTGATAACCTGAAGGAATTTGAAAATATTCGAATCAACCTTTACTAAAAGAAAAACCTACGCTGGAATTATGTGGAATTTTGAACTTTTAAAATTTAGGGAATGATGAAATTTAAAATTTAAGATTCGAGCTATTCAAATCTTTGTCAGAAATGTGATCACAAATTCTGAAATCAAAATTTTGATAATTGAAAAATATTTTATCAATTTCTCGGATGGAAAATCTTATTCTATGGCAACCCAAGACAGTTGTCAGTTGTTGAATTTGACAATGTTCTTAGGATTTGATTAAACGAAATTTCCACACTTCACTGTCATTTCGAAACTCTTTGAATTTAGTGTGAATTTTATTAAATTCGCTAGATTCATCTTAAACTTGTCAATTTAACTTTTTGAATTTGAATCAGTTGCCTCAAATTAATTTTAAGCTTTAAGAATATTTTCTATTCCCAAAGCTTGTATTTCATAAATTTTGAAATTCAAATCACATTAAAAATAAATTTGTTCTTTAATGTAATTTGCAAAATGTTCAATTTTGAAGCTCTCAATCATAATGTAAAGAAGAGTTTCTATGATCAAATTATTACAAAATACGGGCGATGTTATATTTGAGATGTTATATTTTTCGTTTACACTCGTTTAGGGTGAATTGTTTGGCACATCCACTTTCCGATCCAAAATTGCTATTCTCAAATAACCTTTTTACAAATTTTCTATTCTATTGATTAAAATTTATTTTTGATAGAAATTTGATTTCTGAAAATTTGTATTATTATGGATTAAGGAGCTAAAACGAAAAGGCCAAAAGTTCAACAACATTTGCCATATGGAATATTGTTAAAAGGTCAAACCTCCTATAAAACCTTTAAAATCACCCTAATTTATGGATGAACAATTTTTTTTTTAAATCTATATCAACATTTTAACCGCACTATACACACGTCATAATATGATCCTTGAAAAGTCATAGGACAGTGAGTAATAAATACCGGTCCATAAAAAGGATTTACTCAAAAAAATTAATTAGTCATGAAAATGAAATGTGATATCCGTATAGAGTACAAAAAGCATGAAATTTTCCATATACCGTACATACATTTTCAATCATGAAATCCGATTTCCGGTTTAACATATCATTAAGTCATTTTTTTTCGTTTGGTTTTTCCTACTTTTCTATATATTTTTGGATTTCTTGATAATTTAATCAAATTAGGAAAACATATTTTATTACACAAAAACCAGTGACGGACTTATAAAATACACATTAACAATAGTCAAGTCGTCTAGACGCGCTATCTATATATATGGGGCAAACATTTATTTCCTAAATACCATAAGTTCGGAAAAGCACATCAATCAAATAACAGAATATGTATATGGGTTCGAGTTAAAAAATAAAAAAAGCTTTATAAATGGCTTTCTCGTCTTCCTTCCTTTTTATGAATATCCTGGGTTTTAATTGGTTTAGTTGTTTGATTCTTGTATATACACAGCACATATACGAATTCTTTGGAAAATTGTGATTCAATTTCCAAATTAATGGTTGAACAGCACAAAAAAATATTTGTTCTCTTTAATCATGAGCTTTTTTTTTTATCTTCAAATTATACAAAATCGATAATCTGTAATGCCAAAACGGCAGAACAACTCAACAGGGAAAATTGGAAAAATCGAAGAAAATATTTATAATTTCTATTTGCTTGTGCTTTTCTCTATATACATACATACATACATAGATTTATGAAGAATAATTTTCAATTATTTTTCTCTGTTGGTTTCGTGGCTATAATAAGAAAAACACTTTCTGCATGATGGTGGAATAATTGGTAGTCGACTGAGTAACGGAAAAAATGTTTATTTTAAGCGGAAATTTAATTTTCTTTAGTGATTTGCTTTTATTTTAAGTTTTATGCTTAATTTGCTACAATTATTGAAAGGCAAACACCAAAACCAAGCTATGACAGCCTCACCTTCTAGTTATGAAAGAAACGAGATAAGATGATGCCGCCACTCTGGAATCGACACCAACTAGTGAGTTTTCATGATGAAAAGACCTGAAAAATTAGTCTCTGTTCTACTTACATATGAAAATCTCTCCATCTAAGCTTTCTCATTTCAAAGCAGCATTTTAAAATTAAGTTTAATTTTGGCTAAACGCTTGAAAGCTTTTATTGTGTTCCGTTTATTGCCCCTATGGTTGACTGAATTTAGCCGGCATAAGCTGACAGCTTAATAGCGAGCTTTTTTCCACAGTTTGATCCTGCCTGAATAATACAATATTTCGTTGTCGAAACCTATAATAGCCGGTTAAATTTCGTTCATGTCAGTTTCATTAAATTTGCGCTATAGTTTACCTTTGTCTGAGCTTTAAATTATGTACATAACACAGCATATTAAGAAAATTGTAATTTTTCTGTAAAAGTCAGTGAATTCACCTCAACCATTATGTCGATTGAAAAGAAGTGCATGGAGTTATATTATAATCATTGAGGATGAATTGTGTACTTAATAGGATTGAAAGAGCTGAGATTACTTACATGAGTACAATTGTTGCTATATCTGATTCTGCTATGCCAGTGGAAAGAATTAACCAGGCCAAAGTCACCCTGATGAGTGCCAATCGAGCCATGCCAAAAACTCTTTTGCCATTAGAGGAACGCCGTATCGCAAGATCTCAGTTAAAGGCTGCCTGTTTCCCGAACCAAACTGTGGCATAAATAACAATTAACATATACTTAGGGACAGCTTATATTCCACCCCATTCGACCTCTGAGAAATACATAAATTTTTGTTAAAAATGGTTTGCCGAACTAAATAATTTATGTGATCTTTCAGACATATTTCTCATCCCAGGTGATTTCAATCTTCTCAATATTTGCTGGTGTTTCCTAAAATTCCTAACACGCACGGTAGATACCTTGACCTTATCCTTCCTAATGATCCCGGCATTTTGGATGTAACTGATTCAATGATTTCATTCGTAACAAATGACAACAACCACAAAGCAATGGAAATTTCTTTGAACATAGCTGAAATCTTGCCATTCTAACCAATCATTGATGTGGACACTCGCTTCAACTTCAAGAAAGCTAAAGTAACTGACCTTGACAGTCGAACGTTTCTATGACCTAATTTTCCGATCGTTTGAACTTAATAGTATGACGTGAAAAGTAGGAAGAACAAAGCACACAAAAAATGAAAAACAACGGTACATGAGGCAACCGAAGATCATTCCAGAAGATCAACGTCTTGTATGATGAGTATTTTGAACTAAAGCACAAAAATTGTATAGTGATATTATAAGATTACATCAATAAGGATCCTAAGTACTTCTGGAACTTTTTTAACACTAAACGCCAGACCAAAGGATATCCTGCCTCCATGTACAACAAAAATAAACAATCATGTGACCAACTCTGTATCGTTAATATGTTTGCCGAGTTTTTTCAATCAGAGTACCAAACCATCAACTCAACGTCAACCAACGGATTAGGTATCCAATCTAGTTTAGATACAGGAGGATATTTTACAAGATCTTAATTCAATTGGTGATTGTTCCGATCTCGATAAGATACCATCAGTGGTTCTGAAAACTTACGGTACTGAACTAGTTGGACCGCTTTGTTTGCTTTTTTTTTTTTTGAATTTCCAAACTATTTGAATTGGTTTTTTGCAACTCATTGAAGCTGATTATTCCACGTCATTTATTAGCAGCCTAGCACGTCTTCTTCCCTGGAAGATCTACGACGACTAATCTGACTGAGTTTACTAGCAAAACAATAAAAGCCATCGAACAACGCCTGCAGTCGATACTATCAAAACTTGTCGAAGTTTGGATTCTCCAATGCATTTGTAAAATGGATTTCATTGTAGCTTAACGGTAGACAATAATATATCGAAATGGTGGTGTAAGATCTAGACCAATTACTGCACGTTCTAGAGTTCCGCGGGCACCATGGATTTTCATCGTTTTCATTAATGATAATGATGATCACCCGGAAAGATGGATGGAATTATGACAATAATATATCATATCACGATGTCAGGAATATAAAATTGCAACACTGAATAACCGAAAAAAATAACTCGGTGCTTCAATGATAGGAAACGTGCTGCTGAGTCAATGAACTCACCGTATATCCTGGAAAACATCTCCCTTCATGTCCCAAGCAATATTACTCGTCAGAGTAATTTAGTTCAATTGGACCAACATCGCTATAAATCAAATAAAATCTTTTCGATTGAAATAGAAGTCAAAATTATTCAATGAAAAAGCTTTCACATTTTAAAGCAGTCCAATACAAATCATTTCATATTATCAGAATTGATAGTAAGTAATAATAGGTCGAAAGCTTTAATTTTACGGAGGTATAAGTTTTTGTGTAATGCGTAAAGCTTTCAGCGGCAATAATTATTAGAATATAAATTTAATTAAAAAAAGTTTCAGAGCAACGCAAAGTTAATCTTGAACTGAACCTTTTTTTAATGAGAAATAAGGCTTTAAATTTTAAATAAACAAATTAAAATTTAAAATCTAATTTAAAAAAAATTATTTTCAAAAAACGGGTAAGTTTGGTAAATAGGGTTAAAAAGCTCTAGTTATTTAGTTGAGTAAAAATATGCTAATTTTAATTATGATAAAAATTTAATTTCACATTTTCGGCGTGTTTAACATTAAAAGACAAAATTATTTGCAATTTTAAGAGTATCAACTTTAATTTTAATGTTATAAATTCGGAGCATCCTAAAATGAAAGCTTTCTAATTTTACAAAATTCATTTATAATTAATACTTGAGAGCAGAGAATTTTTGTATGATGCATAAAAGCATCTGTAATCAATTTTTATTAGAATATAAAATATAATTATGAACAGCTTTGGAACACCTTGAAAGCTTTAAATATTTTTAACACACTTGCATTTGTTTATTAGTACTAGACTTGCAAAGGCTTTAATTATTGAAAGATTAAAGTTCAGATGAGGAATAAAATTTATAATATAAGTTTATTTAAAAAAACCTTCAAACCTTAAACTTATAGAAATTTAAAAAATTATAAAAATATGATTATAAAGGTTAAAAGCTAGAAAGCTTTTATTATGCACAGTGCTTCTCTAATCAGTTATAATTTGGATATAATTCTATAAAATAACATCCCGATAAGCAATGATGGGTCCACGGTGTAGAATACAACAAGGCTTCTTCATAATGTCTACGACAGTAAAAAGGTCAAGCTCAGGATCTTAACCGCTGGAACCAGATTGTTGACTCAGTTAGGTGCCAGTAATCGTCTTTATAAAATTATTTAATACTATGAACAAGCTTTTAATATACCATATTTTTTTAAAAATAGTAATCTCTTATAAAAGCTCTAAGATTATTCCAAAATGTATTAATTTTGGAATAATCAAATGTATTAATTAATTATATACTCTATTAACTAATTGTTAAAACTCTAAAGTTTTTGCATTTTTAATCAGTACAATACAAAAGCTTTCACAATTTTTAATTATATCCAAAATCGATTGTTGAGACAGAAAATTTGAAAGCTTCTATTATTAAGAAACATAATGGTTTGAATGAGATAAATTTACTTGGACAAAAACAATGAAAACATTTAAACTTTTGTAGAAATTAAACTCTGTTACTTGAGAGAACTGCTTTTTGAATGTGACAAAAAGTTTCCACAACCAATTATAATTTTGAAATTAGGCAAAAAAATGTAGAACTAAAAAAACATTTATAATTTTCATCTAAATTTAAACGGATAGCTTCAAAAATATTGGTGAGCTTTCACCATTTTAACCGCATTTTGAATGTAAGTAATAAATTAAATACCAAAATGCTTTGGGGTATCGTAAACGCATTCATCTTATAAAGCGCAGTGAAATATAAAATGTTTCATAATTAATTATTTAATAGTTAGGGCTAAAAGCGTGAAAGCTTTTATTATTGGAGAGTACAGATTTGTGTAAGAAGAACAAAGCTATCGTAATCACTTTTAATAAATATTAGAACCTTAAACGTTTTTATGATTTGATAGTACATTTTGAAATCATCTAGAAACTTCTCTAATCCATTATAATAAATTATTTACTATAAATTTAATTAAAAATCCTCCAGATCACCTTCTAAAGCAAAGGGCAGACATAATTTTTTTAAATTTTACAGTTTTTAATTAGGACTAAACCCTATGGGCTTTTCTTTTATAAAATATTTTCTTGTATATGTATCAAGTATTTCTTGTTTTTAATTAATTTTTGAAAGCTTTTATAATTTAAGAGAATATATTTATATCTGTATGAAACTTGAAGATTACCATATCAAATACATAACACGAGCTTTCACATCAACATTTATAATGTTTTAATTGAGCTTTTAACGAACGAATTATGTCACGCATGCGTGACAACTGGTTATTTTTGTACTGTATATCGAAAGCTCTTGCATATAGTTCGTTTTTACGTAAAATACATACAGTAATTTTGTTATGTCAGCGTAAAACAAACCGATCAAAGAGGTTTAAATCTCCCCTCCCTACCCCTCCTGGGCAATCGATTAGAGAAACAGCATTGCCCAATTAAAATGTAAAAGGCAACAAGTACTACACTACATAGTCGTAGCAGATGAATACACATTTACATATAAAAATAAATCCCAGATCTCTATTTTACACCCATCCCAATAGTCCTACCTAGCACCGATTTTTTATTGTATTTTTCGTTTTTTCTTATTACAACTTGTTGAGCTTTTAAGTACTAACTGTCTTTATACATATATATGTATATACACATGTATATATATATAATATATCCTATACGACATTCACATAAAGTAGCATTATATATACAAAATTTTATGTAAATCTTCCTTTTTTGTATTCGTCGTATTATTTCTATATATATCCATATATGTATACACTATATACTTATACATATATTTATGCGAACAAATTATATGTAAAGTACTTTATGTATTCCTTATGTATGTATAATGGGTGACAATAAAGTTGTAAGATAAAATCCCGCTTTTTGGTGAACGGAGTAAAAAAATCAAAATAATTACATATTTTAAACCGTAAAAGCAAAAGTTTCAAGACTCTTCTTATCATCTATATTATATACACCCACATTAAATCCACATAATCCCTTATCGAACGCCGGAAAAGAGCGACACAACTTTAAAAAGCGTCTTTAACTCTTGAACGAATCAAGGAGATAATAACAAATTGGTATATATAGTTTGGTAATATGTACGTATACGGTTGTAGAATTAACTTCTGTTTCGAGATTTATGCCGCATCTTATATGTGCACGATCCATTAAATTTTAATAAGTTTGGAAATGAGATGAAAAAGCACATATTAGATTATTTATTCAAACTGAAGAAAAATGAGATTTATTCCATACGGAAATTGCTGGCGTTGTCTTAAATACTGCTATATACAGCTAATATAAAATTCATAGAATTTAATGAGGTAAAAACATAATACGTAAGAATGCTAAAAAAAACGTATCAACGGAAATGTATGAGAGTTTGTCTTTCGTTGTGATTTTATAGCAAACGATTCAATTAAAGGTGAAGACGGAAGAAATATCATCATTAAATTGCCGTTAATTAACACATAACCCAGGAAATACGTATATAAATGTATATGCGATGAATTTTAATATTTAATGAGCTTACCCATATATTACTTTAATAATGGGTCATATAAAAAATCTCTGCGGTTTGCCAGTCACTGAAAAAGTCGATGAGCTTTTGCAACTGGTGGAGCAAGACCTACACGCAAGCTGTCATGAAATCGCGGAAGAATTAAACCATGGCGAAACCATCAATTCGCTCCTGTACTGTGCACATCTCGATCGTTTGAATGAAACAATCCAGAAAGATTGACCAGAATTGGCCAACAGAAATTGAGTTGTGTTCCATCACGACAATGCACGGCCACACACATTTTTGATGACTGGGAACAAATTGATGGAACTTGGTTGGGAAGTTTTAATGCATCCACCGTATAGCCCGGACATTGCACTGTCTGACAACCATTTGTTTCGGTCTCTGCAAAACTCTCTTGATTGTAAAAAATTGGCAGACCCAAGCGCCGCTGAAAATCACTTTTTTGACGATAAACCACAGTAGTTCTACACCGATGGAGTAATGAATCTACCCGAAAAATGGCAAAGGTCATAGATAATAATGGTCACATGTACTTGATTTAAATATTTTTTCAATAAGGAAATTGTTGTTCAAAAATGTACCAAAAAACCGCGGAGACTTTTTATATGATATTTTTATATATACAGATATTTTTGCTGTTATGTGGTTAAAGATTCCAAACACTGTACGAAACATAATTGACGAGTTTATATTTTTAGTCACGTTTCATTCAAAAAACTTTCCCAAGTGATTTTAACTTTGCTGTGCATTGGTGACACTTTCATAAATTGAATATTGATATGCCATAGATCACATCACCCAGTTCTTAAAAAAGTATTAAATTAAATCAATTAGCTTTCTCTTCTGCCAATCATAAATAGAATATTCATAGTAAATTAGAAAAGCAACGAAACTACTTTAAAGTTAGCAAAACAAATAATCCTTGGAAACGATTATTAAAATTGAAAGCTTGAAAGCATTAAACAATTACAAGTGTAACTTTTAAATAAGACAAAAGCTGTCCCGTCCCCATGAATCATAACTAAAATTTAAGTATAATATTGAAAATCTTTCACATTCTAGTGCAATGCAGCACAAAAGCTTTAAAAATTGCATTAAAAAACTAAAATTGTTAATAAGGCAAGATTAAAGAGCTTTTATTTGAAAGTTCATATTTTTGTATCACGCGTAAATATCAAGAAAATTACAAAAGGTTTGATATTATTATAAAATTTAGCTTTTATTGTAAAGCTCTTCTAAACTTTAGTGCAACTTTTAGAACAACGTTTATTTAATTTAATTAGTCAAAGGGTCAAAACTAATTTAAAGTGTGCACTGTGTAAAGCTTTAATTATATAAAATTATGACTGTTTGAATAAGGCACAAAGCTTCCTCAATTAATCATAATTTAAATATCTAAAGTGCTGTACTAGCACATTTTCTTATCGTTATTTTGTTTAATTATAATTATATTAAAAAATATAATTAAAAAAGCTTTAGAACAATTCAAAAGCTTAAAAGTTTATATTTTTATAAATTTAACAAAATCAGCCTTGAAGCTTTTATTATTACGAAGCCCCTTATTCGAAACACACATAAAAATTCGGACATTTCGATATATGTATTTCAGTTTTGTTACTATGAACGAAAAGTGTCTTCCGCCTAGAAATATTTTTCGGCAATGATGGCCCCTTACTAAAAACCAAAAAATTCCAACACTTCGATATATATATATTTCAGTTTTGTTCCTACGTACCAAAAACCTCCTGTCCTAAGTACCGGACCAAAATTGTATAATCTTAAGTACCTGATAGACTATATTTTGGAAAATATGAGTAGTATTCGATGAGTGTTAGACCTACACCTATTCAAACATTTTTCGGCTATGGCCCCTTATTAGAAACACCCGAAATTCGGACAATATCTTATCATAGCCGAAAAATATTTGAATCTTTGTGGGTCTAATGGAAAATCAATTACGAGTGTTTCTAATAAGCGGCACTGATAGCCGAAAAATAATTGACTAGGTGTGGATTTGGTCTAATGGAAAACCACTCAGGCTTTTCAAAATATAGGCTTGCAGGTACTTAGGATTAGACAATTTTGGTTCATAGTAACAAAACTGAAATACATATATCGAAGTGTCCGAATTTGACCGATGACCAGCATAGCCGAAAAGCGTTTGAATAGGCGTGGGTCTGGTCTAATGGAAAATCACTCAGGCTTCTCAAAATATAGGCTTTCAGGTACTTAGGATTAGACAATTATGGTTCATAGTAAGGAAACTGAAATACATATTTCGAAGTGTACGAATTTTTTCGAGTGTTTCTAAAAAGGGACCCTCGTGTGGATCTAGTTTAATAGAAAACCACTCAGATTTTGCAATATAAAGGCTTTCAGGTATTTCACGAACAGCGCTAAACTCTTATTAAAACAATATTTTAAAATTTAATAGTTTATTCGGGTTAGAAACTTGAAAGCTTTTATTATTTGTAACTACCTCTAGTCAGATTGATTCATCAGCACCGTAACATTTAAGATGAGAGATTAAGGTTTCGCAATCAATCATAACTAAAAAGAAAATTAGCAATACATTATAAACATTTTTAAAACATTTAAAAAATTTCTAAATTAATATTTGGAACTAGAAAATCAAAAAGCTTTCCTGATAAATCGTATTTAAAATTTAAATATAGTTTTGGAAAGCTTCACAGCATTCACAAGTCCCTAATTTTAAAAAAAAAAATTGAACTGTAATAAGGAGAGTAATATTGTTCTTGAAAGCTTTTAATATTTGAATAAAAAAATTGTATGATGCACAAAGCTCCGCAATTAATTATAATTATTATATAAAATATAGTAAGGAAAATATTCTAAGCAACTTGAAAGCTTTAACAATTATGAAGCTTTAATGTTTTTATATTATTTTCAAATTTAGCTACAAAGCGTGTTTAACTTAGCTTTTAGAAGAATTTTTTCTGTGTAATTTATACTGGATATTAGAACGAGCTTTCTATTTAGATATTAAATAATTGCATAATAATTTGAACTTATAATTAGACCGCAGCTTTAACCAAAAAAAAATGGAAATGGTTTTGGTTGAAAAAGTTATTTGCATAATTGGTCAAAAAGCTCAATTCAAATCATTAATCAAGCTATCACAAGAAAAGCACATATCTAAATATTTGTTAAAATGTTCGTAACAGGCTCGGTATACTGCAAAAGTGAACTAAAAAAATAATTTTGATGCTATCTGAAACTGAGAGCAATTATGGTACTTATTGTTTTTGTTTAAACTAAAGCCAAATTTAAATTTGAACTTTTATTAAAAGCTCTTAATTAAGTCAACATAAACTTCATAAAAACAATATTTAACGAGAACCTTAAGTACATTATCGAGGACATTTGTGTAAATCCGCTATAATAAAAGTTTTCACTTTATAATATTCTAAAACCTCTTGAGGTATCAAAACTCGCGAAAACAGAGGGATTACGTAAGATCCAGTGCTGTAAAAGCTAAGCTTATAATCTTTGAGAATCGTGCAGTCTAAACAAATTATTGTTAAAATATTGATTAAAACCTCCGTACACTGCAAAAATGAACTACAATTATCATTTTACTGACTCTGAAAGCCTTTATGGTACTTATTTATTTTGTTTATACTAAAATCACAATTTAAATGTAAGGTTTTATTGAAAGCTCTTAATTAAGTCAACAAAAATTTCATAAAAAACTATATTTAACGAGAACCTTAAGTACATCCTAGACAGTCGGGATTTCATGTTTTGAAGATTGACCAATTTCTTACTAAGTCAAAGTTTTATCAAATGATCTAAGGATGTGTGTAAATCTGCTTTAATAAAAGTTTGTAAGATCCAGCGCTATTAGCTGTGAAAATAAATAATAAAGCTGCAAAAGCTTTAGCATAATTTTCAAATTAGGCGTATTACAGTTATTTCAATTTTATAATAAATTATGCCTCCCCTGATGTGTTAAATATTATATCGCCCTAAGGCCCAAATATACTAAATATATACTATTGATTGAAAATATAATATAAGCTTTCCTAAAAATAAAAAGCACTGAAAAAGCGCACACCCCGAACAAAAAATATATATTCCGAATGTAGGTAGAGTCATTCGAATTGGAGTACACATTTATATCCAATCCAGCAGTAAAAAAATATATATAAAAATTGTTGTTGTTATTAAAGCACCCGAAGCTTCAATACCACATGCTATATTACGTTTTACGTATAACAACAACACACTACAGTAACAGAACAACAGTAAAGTGGAAATTAAAAATCAATAAACGTTTTTCATCTCTTCGTATTTCGTGTTGTGTATATAAATACACATTTAGTTGATTCCAAAACCGGATACTTAAATAACAAAAAAGCTCCAACAAAAAATCATTTATATACTGTTTCTTTCATCCATTTTGTAGCCAATTTAATGAGAAAGCATCACGTTGTGCGGCATGAATATATTACAAAAAAAAACAAACATTTTGCACTTTAAACGAACACTATACCAAAAAAAAAGCTCTCTAAATGAAATTAAAGCATTTAAATTTTTTGTTTTTGTTTTATTCTATTTTCTAGGTTTGTATAGTACAAAAACGGGATACCGGACGATTATTTGCCATGAAATACGTTAGTCGAGGAGCATGTGCCGGACGCGGTGCATTAGGTGGTGTCCTTAAAGAAGTTGAACTGCTCGCCTCACTGGAACATCCATTTCTTGTTAATTTATGGTTTTCATTTCAAGGTAACTATATTTTTTTATAATAAATGTTTGTTTAAGCTTTTTGGACAATTTTGGAAATTTATTGTTGTCTGAATTATTCGATGCGGGAATATCTATATCTATACACCAAAATGGGTGTTTTGCAAAACATGAATAAACGTTTTTTTGTTGTTATTTTTTTAACATCCAAATGATTTGACTTTGTATTATTAATGTACTTTGTACACTCGTATACCGTCGAAAAACAAATTGGAAATTGGAACGAATATACATGTTTGGATCGATCGATGGCATGCGGATCAGTAACGATCAAATTTATACATTTATTTTGTTTCCCGATATGAATGACGTCGACCAGTATGAGGTTTTCTGAAATTGTATGAAATAATCTTTACGGTTATAAACTATCCTCGAATTTATAGCGTTTATAGTTTTCATGTTGAAACATGTACACAGACGAGAAACGAATGGCTGAAGCTTAAAGTACTGGTTTGCCTAACTTTTAGGGCTATTACATGTTAACTATTCAACTAGAAATTGAATTAGAATTTGAGTGCTCGCATGCACACTTATATAGTTTTGTAAATTTGGCCAACTATGTGGAACAGAACTAGGCTAATTTTTAACCGATTATGGTGAAATTTGACATGTTTGATTAAAATATGATTGGAAAGTGATTTTTGTGATTTTTTTCTGAAGTATCGCCAAATTGAATGGACCTAGGCGAAGGCGTCGTCAGATCACCAATTTATCGAATTTTTTGTTGACCCTATGGTGAATAAGAATTTTCGAAATCCTAAGTCAACTAACGAGTCAGCTTTTTATAACCACATAATGTACGTGGGATGTTCTAACTTGACGATGGACCAAAGATCTCACCATTATAAGAACGACGTTGCGTACCCCGCAAAAAAGTGAATTAAGCTAGCATCAAATAAGATTCAAAACTGTTTTTTTAGATAAATATGAAACAGGTTTACATGGAATAAAAACATTTCACGTGGCGTTGACCTTATGGATCCTTCGGCAGAAAAGAAATTTAGGTAACATTTGTTTAAAATTGTTCTTCCGATTGTGAAGCATGGACGTAACGAGATTATTCTCAAAAGTACTAACCAGATGCACTGGCCACATTAAGAGAAAAATACAAGACAAATCTTTTTCTTTAATGATTTTTCAAAATGAAAGGAGATGTGGTCAGATCCGAGAATACCTTCAAGTGGAGGCTTTCACCGCAAAACAAGCAATTACGGCGATGTATATGTACATGCCTATCCTGATGATGTACTCTAAACGGTCCATAGCGGTCCACGCCAATATTATGTGTTACGCCGCATTAATTGTGAAAATTATCGAGTTTGTATGTCTGAACATCTTATACAATTCTGATCTTTTGCGCCATCCGTTTTCCATTTGTTGGCTAGAATTTTTGTCTGACTTCTGCCAATAGTGTTTGGCAACTTGTCAATCCCGGTTCATAAAAAATGCGGGAAATGATATTAAACTGCATACGTAATTTTATCTGGTCTGTTTCAAATACATTAAACCTAAAGATGTTTCCAAGAAGATGTGACACTTCTTCGACGTTAGAACAAAATTTTGGGATTTCCAGCCCGACCATACATATATGCCATTTTGTCTTAGGCTAACATCGGAAGGCACAAAATATGAAGCATTGGTAAAATCGATAGATATCGCTGTTTGAATCCGGATCATTTTGGACAATACACTGCAAACTGGTATATGAAAGATGCACCAATGATGCGATTGAATTTCGAAAGTTGTATTGAGCTGTTGATTTATAAATTGATGTCATCATGATCAGAAACATATAATAAATTTGACTTGTTTGCTGTCAGAGTGTTGAATATGGCCGAAAATTTGCGTTACTTGAACTAGATTGGGTATTTGGTTCATGTTATTGACGATAGAATCCGAGTTCTAGCCCCAAGAATTCCCTCATAGGATCCAATTGATTTTTAGTTGATTTGTTTGATTTAGAAAGTTTCGGAAATGCGAGATCAATCGCAAGTACTAGATTTATACACAGATGGCAACCATAGTTAATACACACTTTTAAACGTAGACATTGCATTTTAGTAGACACAATGTTTGTTTAAGAAGGCAATCAATTAGTTAAGGTTCTATAAGCTATTAGTGAAAACAACATCATCCAATTTGTGAAGAGTATCTGCTTATAAATGAGCTGGGTAGATCAATGAATGAGCTGGGTAGATCAATTCAATATTAAATAGTTAGATTGCGTTCACCAAACTTGATAGTGAAGTTTCGGATAAACAAGCACAAAAATCTTAGAGTTTTGAAATATTAGCACTAACATTAGTAAACACTTGGACCTATCTAAATTTGTACTATACATTACAATAAAAAAGGTTGGGCTCCGCTGAACAAGGTCGAAAAATTGGCGAATGAACAATTTATTTCAACTATGCAAATAGTATGTTCACGTTTTTTCAATAGTGTCCAAATGGAAAAAAACACTGATTAATGTCCTATACGAATTATGAAAGGCCCAAGTGTCCACTATTCAAAAAAACTAGGGCCCATATGGCCAATTTTCTTTGGTTTTTGTGCTTGAGTAATACATTTATACTTGAATTTATTTTATAAGTACGCTGTTAAGACCGCTGGGAATATCACAGGAGAAAAAGGAATTCCAAACAAATAACAAAACATTCTCCTGACATTGTACTTATGCTTCACTTAGCAGCCCTGAGACTGGGCTACAATTCAATAACCAATCATGCATTAATCCGAAATCAAAAAGAATTACAGTAACGACTATACTATAGAAGAAATAATACACAACAGTAATCAAAATGAAGCATTACAACATATAAATTCTTGGCATCGGTCAAGTGCCAGTAAGATGGAAGAATAGCGGAGCTATAACAACCAGCACAGGCAATTATATGATGTTCTCTTAACAACGGCCAAAGGAATGAAAGCACCACTCGAATGGAAACCTACACGTAGCAGAATAATAACCCCAAGATTCCACTTGAAAATAAGAGACACAACGATGATACAGTGGTATGTGTCCAAACAGAAGAAGCAGACATCAAGATTATCCAAGGTGATTTTATTACGAAAATTGGAATCGACAACACCAGAATGGTAACTATCAAAGATGTAAATTTCGCAAAGGATGATAATGGTAATAGACTCACTCATCGATTACTGTGTCACAAATCAGATATTTAATGGTGGCAGCAAATTACCAATGGCAAAACAAGGAGCCAAGTTAATCATGTACTGGTAAGTAAGAAGTTTCTAACCTCCTCACAGGATGTCAGAGTAATGAACCACCTACTGGTAATAGTAACTTTCAGAATAAACCAGCCGCTGCGAATCAATCAAGGGGTAAACGAAGGAAACTTAACATAGATACATTGAAAAATATACTGACACAAGCAACAACTTCAATAAAACGCTCCAACTCAATATGCCTAATAATAAAACCAGCACTACAGACGAAAAATGGGAATAAATAAAAGAAGCCGCCGTGAAAACTGCTGCAAGTGGGCTCAGCTATCTAGTCCACACAAAAAAACCGTGGATTAGAGAAGAGACATGGAAGAGAATTGAGGTATGCCACCAACTGAAAAAGGAAATATGAAGGTACAGCTTGACAAGTAACGAAAATGGCTAGAAGTGATCGTAGGAAATACACAGAAGACATTCTCCTGACTGCCAAAACAGCAGCATCAAAGAAAAATATGCGCACATAACATCTATGTGTATAAGAAAGATCACCGGAAACAAATATACCATGCGAATGGACAAGCCCTAACTGCAGACGACCAAAAACTAAATAGATGGAAACAATTCTTCGAGGGCAACTGCATAGATAGCGAATCAAGTAAGGAGCTTCCAGCTAAAGAAAAACAAAGCCGTTGGAACTGACAACATACCAGCTGATCTATACAATGGAGACGCATTTATAATTGGAGGAGCACTAACACAATTAGTAGAAGTATGGAATAGTGGTAGAATTCTTCAAAAATGGCTTAACCATAGCAATTCCAAAAAAAGGCGACCTAAGAGAATGCAAAAACTGGCAAGGCATATAACATAGAAGAAACGAACAGATCATCACATTAACTCAGTCCAAATAATCATCGAACGAATGGAACTCATCATTATATCTACTCTTCGTGGATTTCGAATTCGCATTCGATTCCATCAAGAGAAGCGCAATATGGAAAGCTCTCTGCGAAATAGGCATTCCGATGAGAATAACCAAACTCATCCAAAAAATGTACCGAGATGCTTTAAATAGAGTTCAGTACAAAGAAAAACAGAGTGTAACATACTTCAATACACGAGCAGTCGGACAAGGATGTGTAGTATCACAACTACTGTTCCTCCATAGTATACCAAACGGCATGCATTGGGATTCTATTAGAAGGCCAAATATATATATGCCTGCTGAGAAACGTATAGCACAAGAAGTCAGGTTCAAAATAAACATTAAGAAGACAAAAGAACTGAGACTGAGCACATATATTACTACACCACTCCGCAATAGAAAAATCTAATACCTTGGCTGTATCGTAGGAATACCTTCAACATGCTCCATATAATTAAGATACAGAGAAAGTTACTAAAAGACTTCAGAAATGCCGCAAGTGATAATCAAATATTTCTGGCCGAACACATCACAAAAATAGAAATGTTGCGGCAAACGGAACAAGTCGACATTAAGAAGAGGATAAAGGAGTTAAAAAATCCAGCAGCTAGATGTAATTATTCTCATGCGGCGTAGTAAGGAATACGGGATAAAACAGAAGCTATATAGATGATTAGCATGATTATGTTTGTCCATAATGTATACCGTTCAAATATAAACGCAACAGAAATATAAGTAGCGCCTTTTGTAAATTCGGCCAAAGGAACACCAGAATGGTGTAGTTAAAGCAATTCTATTAATATGTCCCACTGGTACATGCAGAGAGCACCAAGAATGCGGTCAAAAAATTGAAAATTATTTACTTCCGCATAAAGTTGTGATACACAATAAAGTAGTGTATGGTACTGTAAACGATATTGAAGCGTCATTGCCACCCTAACAACATCCAAGTTAGATTTATCGTCAATTACTGCCTTTAGATTAATGTCAACCATTAAAAAGTGGGTAAGTCTAATTGTTTCAGAACAAAGTAATTTCCAAACAACAATCGCAAAAATCTGTTTTATAGGAAAAATTTAAACAGAGCTTTAAAAGCTTTTATACAATTTTAATCGTTTGTGTGGTATTTTTAGCTCGTTAATTTTACAACACCAAATAAAGAAGTTCAATCTATATAGATAACTCGGGTATGGTGAGTGAATATGTTGAAGATGAAAGATGTGGAAAGCCGCAGATATTGTACCACTATCGTGGTTGGCGTATCAAATAAATTTTGGTTTTATTCATTTCCGACATCAAACAAAAAATTTTCCTCGTTTTGGTGAACATGGAATTGTGGAAAATTGAAATTTACACTTGTCTGTTTGTGATCATCGTCATAATGACCGGTTTCCTTTTCATTAAATTATCGCTCTCTCGTTATACTGATCACCTTTCATTGATGTCGCGCGATGGTAACATGATTTTGTGTGAACTTTAAAGCTCAAAATGTGTTGTTTACTTTAACGTTCTATTATTGGTTAGGGTATGAGGAAGAAGAAAATGGGAAAAACCTCAATTGAAATCCCAACAAAACAAGAGAATATATGAATAGAAAAAATATTTCACTTATTTATGTATTTGAGAAATAAATTAAATTTTTCATTTTCTATTTTCATACAACATACCTGCTATACATACCTTTTTCATTTTGATTGTTATGTTTTCAACTTGTTTGTTTGTTTATTTATTTGTTTTGTTATTAGTTTATGGAATTCTATTTCGGAAGGTGATTGTTTTATTTAAAATTTATAATAAATTGAAATGTAGATTAATCGTAGTCGAACGATATATAATGACTAACAATCAACTTTTCCTATACTGCTGATGGCATCTAAGATAATGAACAGCATTCCTCTTTGTCTCCTTTCTCTTGCTCTGTTGACAAGAAAATATTTGCTGCAGACTGATGGTCACATCTGGCGTTTGGCCCTCTTCTAAGTAGTTGATTGGTGTTGATATTGGTAAAAAAAAAAATCCAAATCTTGTCGTGATTGTAACGTTATTAACCTCTGCTACTGTTTCCTTTTTGCCTGGCTTGCTGTAAAAATCGTATCAACAGGATTGTACGTTTGGGTATTTTTCTCTTGTAATTTTGGTTTCCTGAGCTTTCTTGATTCTTCCGATTAAATCCTCATTTCTTTTGATTTTAAAGTCAGTTAGATTTTGGTAGTTAATCCGTTGTGCTTTTCCAAAAAAAATATCGCTGGGTTTCTGCTGGGTGACTGAGATCATAGAATTGTTGTAGCAATTGACCGCTATATGTTGATCAACTCCTTCACTGTCAATTCTATTAGTTCAGTTTGCACGCATCTGGAAATTTCAATTATTGTTGAGTGCACTCTCTCAACAGTTCCATTTATTTCACTCCTCTGTGACGGTGTTAGATAAATTTCGACTCCTAATGTTTTCAGGTAGTCTGTGATAATAAGGCTTCGTGAAGCTCCACTCCTTATCCATTGCAAGCATATTGGGTACGGTAAAATAGTGTAGTGCCTTGATTATTTTGTGCCTTACATCTGGGGTGGATTTTGATTCGATTCGAAAATATTTGGTATTTATCCACGCATGATAAGAATTTCTCGTCCTTGATTTCATTATGTCAATATGGAGGTGTTTTCTAAATTTGCACTTGGTTTGAATGTCTATCATACTTATTGATGTTGCAGGTAACGCAGGCTTGCGTATATCTCTTTATTGTACTAACCATTCGCGAAATATAGCATTTCTGCATGATATGTTTCCTGTTCTCCGTATGATTTAGTGTGTCCTTTTGTGTTCCTTTTTTATAATCAAGATTTTGTTTTCTTCATTGCAGATATCATTAACCAATCTTTGAGTTAAACGAATTTTGTAACTGGAGAAGTGTTCCTCGAAAACTTGTTTAAGGATTTGTATAAATTCCTCTCAGGTATTTCTATCCCGTTCATTATGTTCGGGTTTAAATTCTCTCGTAGTATTCTACCTAATGCTTCCTTGTTTATCTCCGGTAGACTAATGTGGTGCCTATGGTAAGATAGGTCAGGTTCCTCATAGGCGTAAATTTGAAAAAATTTGTTGCTTCTTTGGAATATAATTTGATTCCTGAACGCATTAATTGGTTCTTCGCAGTATATTGTTAGGTTTGTAGAATCTTGAACAACGTGTTTCCTTCTAGTTCCAATCTTGATAAGCATCCGCAGCTTTGTTAGTGCAGCTAGGTTTGCAGACAAGTTCGTAGTTGTACTCTTCCAGGCGCGCTTATCATCTTTTCAACTTGGCATTGTTATTTCTGTTGCTAAGAACAAACGGTAAAGGTTAGTGGTCCGTAAGGATTCTAATATTCTTGGCTCCATATAAGTAGTTTCTCAGGTTGTCCAAATAGAAATTATTGAAACACTGCTTTTTCGTTGACTGCATAATTTTCTTCTGTTTTACGGATCAGTAAATATACGAGATTGGTCTGTCCTCGCCAATGCCTCCTTGTGATAGTACGGCTTCTATTGCCGTGTCCGAAGCGTCGGTAGTCAGGTTGAATGGTTTGCTGATGTTGGGAAATATCAATATTTCTGATGATCATAGTCACTCCTTAATATAACGAAATGTTTGAATCTATTGCTGGTCCATACTGATTTAATCTGGGCGTTTTCAAACCCCCTTGTAATGTTTGTGTTTGTTAAAGGTTTGATGCTAATCCGAGAAATAGTTTTAGTTCCTTCAGATTTTCCGGGTTTTTTATATTTTGGAAAGCAGCTATATATAACCTAGAAATTCAGTTTCCGTTTCTAAGAATTCCGCTTTGTCTAAATTAATCCTTAGATTGGCCTTTTCAAGTTTAGAGAAAAATATTTCAATATTTATTAGATGTTCTTCCTCGGTGTCCCCTACGAAAACAATTATGGCATCGATGTAGACAGCGGATTTTACCGATAAATTCCTTCAACGATAGATGGCGTTATCATTCTCTGGTAAGTCATGAGATGGTGGTGGCATTTAGTCGCTTGAAATCAATAACCATCCTGTATTTTTGTGTACCGGAAGCGATTTTTTGTTCACTATTTGTGAGTTATATGGGCTCCTCGAAGGCCGTATGGTCCCATCCTTTTGGAGTTAAACAATTTTTTGGCTGTCTCGTATTTTCAAACTATTTACTTGAGAAGCTTGTTTTTCAGTGGTATTTTAGTGACTACATCGAGTTGTTTCAATGTGTCATCGCCAATTATGGAATCGAATGATTTTAATCCTATGGTAAAATAAAAAATTCTATAACTGTATCAATCCCTAGCTTTTAAAAAATTGTCCACGATTTTTCTTGCTGATTGCACCCATCATAAAATTTAACTCTTCAATCCCTTTAATTTCCTCCTCGTTTTGAAGTTCTTCGATTTCCGTTTTTCCCTTAACAGCTGGAAATATTCGTCTATATCTTGCTTTTCCTGAGTCTCTATGTGGTAAACTCTTTGTTGTTTTAGTGGTTCGTTGTGATACGAATTTCTCGTTTGAAGGCTTGTTGGCCTTGTTGGCTTTCATGTAGTTGATCTGCCTGCTCCTGTAGCGATGAATCAATATTCATTGGTTCTGATGGTTCGGGGCATGTTGGCCTTGATGTTTTGGTGTTGAATGTTATATATGGAATGTTATATATGGTTCTTTGTGCTAACGTCACTTGGTTATGATTTTACCGAAAATGTGGTGGATTTGGTCGTGAAAAAATTTGGTTTATTGGGGCAGTTACTGAATTGTTGGTATTTTTCTTATGAATTGCAAATTTTCTATATAGTTTCAAATTCTGGATCTCCAGGCATGATGCGTAAGCCTCTGGTAATATTTGTGGTTTCTGGATGATCAGAATTCTCAATAAATCAAGGGCTCGGTTCCGATACGTTTCGATGAGAACAGTAATTGTGTAGATAGATAGACCTATATCACGCATAATGTTGTAGTCTCTTACGATGTTTTCAACACTGTGTATCCAGGATATATACTGTGTATAGGGTTACCGTCAAATGGCTGTAATTCTTTTACGCAGTCTGTCTTCTAAATCCTCTTCGTTTTGGGGCGTTGTCAAGTTTCCTGCTGTTTCTTTGCTGGTTTAATGGGATTTTCCAATTTCTGGAGTCGTCGTTCAATCACTTTTGATTGTTTTATTTGAGCATTTGCCTTATCACTTCTTGCATTAACTCTAGTTGTGTCTATAGCGTGTTTACTATTATTGTTGACTCGTCGTTTCCCTCATTATGATGTTAACTTCTATACGTGCCGTATATACAAACGAATAGCCTCACGGGTCATTAAAAAATGCTGTTCCAAGAAAATACCCATATTTATTGCAGCCAGTAAAGTATATAAATATTTGAGTAGTACCTGGAATTTGTGTATAATGTTGACTGCGAAAATCTAGAGCAATACTAATTAGTGATATAGATACTATATACACAACAATTCGGTGCAAATTCTTAGAAATTTAAATAGGAACGTAAGTCATTCAAATTACTTATTAAAAGCTTTGATAGAAATTTTTAATTAAATCTTATACCTAATACCTATACATCGCTTGTAATTAAAATTATTTCGAATTCTTGGAAAAACAGGGGTATTGTTAATTGTCTTATTAAAACGATCAAGGCAAAAGTTGTTATGTGCTTAATCTAGCTCATACCAACTTTATATATATATATATATATATATATATATATATATATATATATATATATATATATATATATATATATATATATATATATATATATATATATATATATATATATATATATTGTAATAGCTAAGCATTAACATTACGACGTAGACCATCGATTTTTATTCGTTTCCAAGAAATAAATAGTATCCTCCACAAAAAATATTATTTTCGTTCCTGAGAATTCCATGCGGCTTTGTCACAGTATTTCATCATACTCAACAGTATATTGTCAACATTCAATGTAATTCTAGGAATAGTATCCCGTATTTCCAGAACATTTAATTGCGACAGTATGCCATTCTAAAAATATTAAATTTAATTATTGTTATCCGGATAGGTTTAAATTAAATTGCAAATTCGTATACATACCCGTATATAGAATCTGATCAACTCGAATTCGGTCTTATGGATTTGGGAAAAAATGTAGAATGCTTTCATTCAAAAAATTATTTTCTAATTGAACAAGGCCGGCGCAGTACTAATGAAAATATCTTCCAACAATTTCAAGCGACGCCGACACATAATTTCGATAGAAATTATGTTTCGATTAGATATGACTCGAAAGCTGTTGAATGTTTGCTAAATGTTTCTCAATTTCATTATTGGAAGGAATCTTAATTATTTTGCTCCAATTTTGAACATATTGAACTTCTTTCATAAATGAACCAATACATAGAATCCATTTTAGATCATTACAATTGAATGTGTTTAAATAATTTGGTTTGAAGACTTGGGTTAGGTTAAATTGGATTATTTTGGCTGTCCAACACAGACTGGCATACAACCAAAATTTGTATTTTGTTCACCGAGTAGCACTCATTAAAAGCCATTTTGAGCTGTGGACGAATATTCCTGGCATCCATTATATTGAGGTCCGTGATGGAGAACGGTCTCCTCCTTTACATCGTCACCGAGAAATTAAATAATTACTTGCATGCCCTGTAATAACTCCGGCAATCATTCTGACCGGATACCACTGACGTGCGATCACAATAGACCTCACCAAATTCAGCTTTGGCCAAGTCTACCAATCTATTACGGATGAGTTTTAGACTACTTTCGAAGTGAGAACAATATAACTCAACCAGATCACATCACCAGCTTTATAGGTTGGCAATTTTGCCCAGAACAGGCTTGCACAGGGCAAAGTATTGGAAAAGGTATAAAATAATTAATAGTCATAACGGGTCGGTTTAAATTGATCATAACCATTTAATCTCGATTGCAATTGTAGCGACTATTTTCCTATCAGCCACCATAGAGCGATATTGATGAGATTGGTTAAAATATAAATTTTTATGGTAATGTGCAAAATGTGAAAAAATATCGATAATCACCGATAATGCGGATCAAAGTGGAATATTTCCACTGTGTTCAAAATCTTCTCCTGTTGTACATAGAAATCAAGCAACCGAACGACTCGAATCCCTTTAACATGGACTAAATGTGCTCCAATTTGTTTTCTGTTTAAATCATTAATTTGTCTGTCTCCTGTGCCTACTCGGTTTGTTGAGTATCATGACTTTCTTATTATCCTTTAAAAAACAGGATTTGATCTTTTGCCTATTAGAAAACCGCAGACAAGTTTAAACCAAGGCAGTACCGCCAGCTGACCTCCGTTAATACAGACCTATAGTTAAAATCATTAAGCCAACAGTATTGAAAGCCAAACGAATGTTCACATAAAGTGACGGTAGTCGTTGTGTATAACATCCTGAGGTAAACCGATGCGATGAAAATGCCATTTATAATGAAGGCGCGATAATGAAGATATTCACACTACGGAAGATGGAACTAGGAAGCCGTCTTATAGCAGTTGCAGTTAATAAAAGCTTTCTTTAAAGTGTCTCTGGTACCGCACCAATTATATAGAGTTAATTGGAAACCATATGGCCTTGGCTAAACAGTCCGCGATATCGTTTCCTTCGATACCACAAATAACCATAACTCTATTGTTAAAGCAAAGAAGGCTTTAAGATGAGAGTTTATTATTCAAGCCAAAGAAAAGATGCTTAATGTCGTGAACATCTAGTGATCGTTCTCATATAAAGCGAGGGAACAGATATATCAAGACTATTATATTATATTATATATCTACGCCTAGTTAGGGCAATTAAATCAAATAATTTAACTAAGGATTGTTGTGTTAAATCACATAAAATACTCTGCGTGTGCTTAAGCTGTTAAAACATGAAGCCAAAGTTTTGACTTAAAAGTAAATCGTTAATATCCGTCTATGAAAACTTTAACGGAAACTGATATGACATCCCGCTCTACCTACACAATACAATACAGAAATCTTAGTGAGCTTGGCACCAACATCATCCGACCTGCCAATATCACAATCAGGAAAATAAATAGAAATAAGAGATATCTCGTTCGACAGGTAGACGAATAAAATGAAGAGAATCAGCACACACATCATTGTTAGCCAAAATTATTTTAAGAATTTTGAAAGCATGTAATTTAATTTCAGTCGTTTACGATTTTAGTGTCGGTTGTTTGCTTCCGCTTACGTTTGCGTCAGCATGAACGTTATCTTAATATTCAGCAAATTGCAAAATTAAAACTTCGGTTTAGAAATAATCTTGTACAAAATTATAAATATTGGGAAAGAAAGTAAGAAGGTATAGGAGAAACCGCTTGGACCATAAATTCGCTAGGCGACCGTAATGAATTAAAATAGTTTAAATGTTCTCTACAATTGTATAAGGTTCGACAAATGCTTTAAAGTTAAAAGCATAATTCGTAGAATTCACAATTCATATTGTTTAAAACTGATGTATGTATATGACTTATGTGTATTCGGAGAAATATTTAATTTTTTTAACACACAAAAATAATGTTGAAACTTGAAATAAAACAACGAGAAGAGTATCAATCTTTCGTTTCTAAAAAACAAACATCAAGAATAAGTTTTCTTCTTAATATTAAATAAATTGAAAAAAATGTGTACACTTTAATATGTTGACTTTAAAGTAAAACAAAAATACTAATAAATTGAAAATCTCAAATATACTAAAGCTAATAGAATGACAAAGTTAAAGAAAAACTACAGCGGAAAGCTTTTTTTTCATAACACTTGAAACTCAAAATTAATTAAATTTTACAAAGTATTCTTGTTCAAGCTTGAACTTTTCTTGTTTATGAATTGATTTCGAAAACTTATATCAAATTAACAACGTTAAATCTGGCCACTCAAGCAGGAAGCTCAACCAAGTATGTATTGTGAAACACTATACCAAAATGTAATGAAATACATTTTATTTTATAGCGCGCCTAAATGTATGCAATATAATTATAAAGATCTAAAATGGCGGCATTTGTTTATAAAATGGCCGAGTTATTTACGTGTTTTGTTTTAAATGGATCACTCATACTTGCTCAATTGATTGCTATTTTAATAACCACAACAACTAAATATGTACAACAAATTAAATTTGAATAACTTTGAAAAGAAGAAAGATGCAATTAGCCAAGTGTAATTCAAAATTAGAAATTTAATTCAGTTTGAATTGAGAAAACGGTTTCGAATTAAAATATAAACTATCAAATATTGTATAACCCAATCCCTTGTCAAATGTGTTGGTTAAGTTACAAAGGTCTTAAGGCTATCATTAAATATCGTATACAACATCCTCAATGTAACTGACAATCAGGGATGGGCATTTACGCGTCATCTATTAATTTCTACGACGCCTACTCGTCGACAATGTCAACAATGTCGGCAATGTCTGTAATGTAGAAAACCTCTAGAATGGTTGTTTATTGAACTAGTTAAAAACTTCTGTGATCCAATTTTAGTAGAGTGAATTTGATACTATGATGGGCCTATAAAAATTGTATGTAGAAAGCTCTATTTCATAAATGTTTCGGATTTATGAGTAATATCTAAAACTACAAGCTGTTAGGCACTTTATATAACATTATATGAATCAATGGACTTTGCTGGAAAATTGTACATATCTAAAACTTTCCCAGTCGTATATCTGAAAATGCCAACACATGATTAAAATCGCATACAACTTGTGATCTTAGTAATACTTTACAAAGGATTTAAGGGTTTAGAATTTATTCAGCTTGTGAAACTCGATAAAAAATCCAGTGTAATGCACTTGTGAAATTATTGGGAATGCTTCAATGTATATATGAACAAAAAACCATGTGGATTCCAATAAATCATTCAAAAAACTTATGCCGAGTATAGTAAAGTTAATTTTTGCCGAAAAATTTATAAATGAGAACTCTATGGATTAGCCAAGATCAAGTAACTCTTTTATTCCTGACACAGCTAATTTGCGGTTGTCGATAAATCTGTCTGAAAACTCCATAATACAAACAAATGTTAAAAATTTCATGACTTTATCACACAAACGTGTCCTAAACCCTATGATTCCACCTCACCCCTCCTTCAGAGGAAATGGTGAATCTTATAATGTGGTGTAGGGACAATAAACTACCTCTCGTGATTGGTTGTGATGCTAAATCATACAATTTGGGGCAGTTCTAATACTAATAAAATAGGATCTTCACTGTTCAATTACATTTACTCTTCTGAGTTAGAGGTTCTCAATGTTGGTTGTGAGCCAACGTTTGTCAACTCCGTTCGCAAAGAAGTGATTGATATTAGTTTGTGCTCTATGTCAATCCTTGACCTCATTCTAAATTGAAGAGTGGCGGACGATATTCTAACCTCTGATCATAGGTGCATGTCTTTTAATATTAGCTTTAAAAGACCACCGGTTAAACCATATCGCAATAGGAAACTTACGAATTGGGGTACTTTCTCCTTTGAGCTTGTTTCACTACTAGATGTGCCTAACCAGATTAGGTCTATCGCAGACCTTGATTTGCAGGCAACTGTACTAAGGAAAGCAATCTCGACTACTTTTGAAAAGTCATGCCCTCTTATTAACGACCAGAAGAAGCGTAACAAACCCTTCTGGTGTTCTGAACTTAAACAGTTAAGGAAGAGTGTGCGTAAAATTAAAAATAAAGCCAAAAGAGCGAATCTCATTTCGTATTGGAATCGATTGCTATTAGCTCAAAAGGCTTATAAAAAAAGCTTAAGATCCGCGCACAGGACTGCGTGGAGAAACTTCTGTGACAAAATTGACAGCTTATCTGTTGTCGCCAGACTTAACAAAACTCTGGCTAAGAATGATACGTGTAGATTCAATAATCTTAGTCTACCTTCCGATAAACCAACCTCGTGCAGGCGAGAAGTGGGTGAGCTACTATGGTCTGTCCATTTTCCTGGATGTGACATTATTGATTCGGATGTGGTTACCTCCGAGCCACCTGACATTTCACTTCGGATTGGAACCTAGCACATAGGCTGATCACTACTGATGTTTTACGCTGTAGTGTTTTCTCGATTGCACCTTTCAAATTAAGTGGTCCGGACGGCGTTTTCCGTGCTGAATTACAGCATGGTTTTCTACACATCAGCACTTATGCTCAATCTGTTCCAAGCCTGCGTTGCTTTTAGCACTGTGCCACGCGCCTGGAGCATCAGTAGAGTAGTATTCATACCTAAAGCTGGCAAGTCGGATTATACTTACCCAAAGGCTTTTAGGCCCATTAGTCTGACCTCTACTTTTTTTTAAAGCTTTAGAGAGGATCATTGACAGATTTATTAGAAATAATTATTTAACTATCTCCCCTCTCAGTAACATGAATTATGCTTATAGAGCTGGCAAGTCCTGCGAAATTGCTCTACGTGAACCCGTAACTAGGATCGGAAGATCACTTAACTACAAAGAGTTTCTAGTAGGTACCTTCCTGGAGATTACGGAAGCTTTTGATAGCACTTCCAAGAGCACAGTTTTCCACGATAACATCTTCCACAGTTTTTCACGATCACAAGCGCGTATATAAATTTTAATATTGATCAAACCATTGTTAAATTCATCGATTCCATGCTTAAATCTCGGTTAATTGAGATGGAGCTGGAGGCTCAACAGTGTCCGTCAAAGTAGCCAAGGGCTGCCCGCAAGGAGGGGTTCTCTCACGATTATCGATGAACTACTTGATAAATTGCAGCGATTTGGATTTTTCGAGCAAAGCTACGCGGATAATCTTGTTTTGACAGTTTCTGGAAAATACCTGAATGTCTTATCTGATCTGACGCAGAATGCCCTTAATATGGTAGAAGTATGGTGCCTTGAAAAAGGATTGTACGTCAACCCCTCAAACACTGATCTGGTTGTCTTTACGAGGCATAGAGACAGTGCTAATCTGTGTGTTCCCACTCTCTTTGGTAGAGCGATCACAAGGACAGAGCACGTTAAACCCCAAGGTGTCATCCTAAATGGTAAACTCTCCTGAAAGTTTCACCTTGATTATAAGCTGCAAAAGGGTCTTTGGCAATTCATGGGGTCTGAATTTATTGTGTATCGATAGTTCAGAATGTCTACATAACAGCCAACACATCTTCCTATACTTCATGTTCAGCTCTTCCTTTTTCTTTTTGACATGTTCTTTCCACCTCAACTTGGCATCCAGCGTCATACCTTAATATTTCGCCATATCTGCATAGGCAACTTGTTTAGAGTTGATGATGTTTGAGATTCTATTAGAAATATTTTTTTGGTAAAGTTCACATGCACAGATTTAGTCTCGTTCAGTTGTATCCTCCATTATTTCATCCAATTGTTGACTGAATTTGTCGATTTCGAGATGGAGGTTAATTTTTCGTGCTCAGCAAGTATCTCAGAATTTTCAGGAAACAATTACTCTCTGTCAAATGCGAATTTATTAGAGCTATTACTGGCCCCTTACTGAGTCAACAATTCGGCTCCAGCGGTTTCGATCGCGAGCATGGTCTTCATACTGTCTAAGACAATCTGAAGAGGCCAAGTCGTTCTCTACACCGTGGAGCCATCGTCACCTGCAACGACCTCTGCGCCTACCATATGGTGGCTCTCCTCTCAGAGATCCTTGCACAATTCGTTCCGGATCAGCACGCAAAACTTGCCCGAGCCAGCGTACTCGCTGAGATCTTACTTCATGTACAATATCGGGGATCTTCATCAGATCTCTGATCTCGATATTGTACAGAGAGAGGAATAATTTAAATTTCTAAAAAACCATCTGAATAAGATTTTGAAAAAATCCTTTAATACTCGTAGTATATCGTTATAGAAACATTATGAAAATGCATATTTAGTTAATAATTCTCATCACTGAGCAAATAAATGTATACCACTAGATTGCTTATGAAAATACGTTTCATTTGATATTTCGCATGACATAACCAAAATTTCAAAATGTTGGTCCATCACAAGCATCTCCAGTCCAAGTGATGTTTTACAAAACTTTCTAACTTCTAATCCATATCTCCAAAATTTACACGAATACTTGTCAAATAAAGACCCAATTTAAAATTTTTATAGCGGAATTCTTTTTCACAAATATTTGTGGAGTATTGTAAAATGGGTTAGAGGACACCAAATTTTGTAAAAAATCACCTTGACCGATGCTGGATGGTGGATTAAAAAAGTTAATTGGGCTTTTTCAAAATTACGTCAGATTTTTAGAAATTTAAATTATTTTCGATTGCTAGCTTAAACGGCTCAAATAAATTCGCAATTGACAGATAGTATTCTCTCCTAATGATCCTATTGATGAGATATTTGGTGAGCAATGAAAAATGAATGTCCTTGTAGACACGTTTATTATTAAACACAAAAACTAGGGCGTTTGATTTGATAATGCTAAAATTATACTATGTTACAGAAATTGTCTACATTACGCTGACATTGTCTACATGACAATAAATATTCCCAGATAATCTACGTAATATTTTACGCGTCGACAACTGCGTAGATGACTTGGCGTACTCTACCTCGCCCATCCCAGGTGGCAATGATGCTTCAGTCTATATGTGATAGATTGTAGGAGTTATCCTTTCAAAAAATATTTTTACAATACAGTTTCCGTTTGAATAAAATTCAAAAGTAAATTTGCAAAATTTCAAATTTCAATAACTATAATTTTTAAATTTAGTTCTATAAGTTTTCAACAGAACTTGCTTGCCTGCAATTTTAATTCAATTTGTCAATTATAAAATTTTGTATTTGTCATATTACGGGATTTTCCGGCGACCCAAAATACCGAATGCGAAAATCAACTATTACATTTTTGAACTAAACACTAACACAATTTATCAATTTATATATATATATACATATATATTACTTTTTCTTTATCATTACTACTATTTAGATTTATAAATATATAAAAACAAATATAAACATCACTTTTACAAAGTTACAGAAAACTCATTAGGCGGATTAATAGTATCACCGCATTCAAAATACAGTTTACTGATGCACTATATAAACAAATTTATATTACTCATACACAATGCTGACGTCTATTCGGGGATCTCTTGTTTGTAGAATGTTCTCCAATTGTAATTTTTGGTTGTTGTAATTTTTGTTTAATTATTGATATTATTTTTTTTTATTTATGAGGCCTCAAATTAAAACATCAAAGATGCCAATTATATGTGACAAATCGCCTATATAGATTGAATAAGAATTTGGTAGAATAAAATTCAAATAGATGACGAGATTAATGCAGATTTACCTATTTGTATTGTATTTGTATTGAAGGTCGGTTAAAGCCGACGCGGTAATCACTGCTCTTATACCGCCAAAAAAATATAAAGCACCGCAAAGTCTATGCGACCCTGCTACTTTTCTGTTGTATGTGATATATGTGGATTCAGCACTAATATAAACTTTACAAAATATTTATGTGATTAAATATATAATTTATCACAGATAAATAATTAAGATTAATAATTTATTAATTATTTTATTATTTTTTTGTTATCACCGATTCACTGCACAACTTTGCACTACGTATAATAATAATTAGAGACGACTTGTAACGAGGCCTCAATTATACTGATGAAATACAAAATTTTATCGATAAGATAGCCTATGTTATTTGTATATAGTACCAAATGCATAGAAGTGGTGGGATCTCGTGTATTTACATATACATAATTGTTTAGTGATCGGTTAGGATTTATTCTATTGTATATAGGTATATGTACATAATGAGTGGTGACGTATACAATAATTGTTTCCCCATGATAGAAAAAAAAAACTTACTGCAAATTTGTTAATATAGGTCATGGTATATATAGGTCATCGACCGAAAACGTAACAATTATAAGGGAAATGTAGAATTTGCTTATTAAATTTAAGATGAGCAAATCTCATCCGTAACAATACCTAAGAGATACATTGGGAATCCAACCCACGATGTTGAATTTATGTAAAACGTTCAAAACCTCAACAATTTAAAAAATTGACTAAGTTTCGAAATAAATTATATAAATCTAGCATTTTCAAAATTGGTTTCAGTACGTTTGATTCAGACGCTTGCAGATCCCATGCTAAATTTCCAAATTTTGAAAATGAATTTTCGGTTAGAAAATTTAAAATTCTCAAGATTAAATTTTAAATTTCTACAAACTTCGTAACCGAACACGCATACAATACTGAAAATAGAAATTAAAATTCGAATTGTTAAATTTTTAAAAGCTTAGAGAACTTTAGGAAACCGGGCCCAGGCTTCGCAGGACCCATTATTCGGGACTGCATCTGGCTGATGACCATTAATTGAAAATGAAAAACTAATTTATTACCTACTGTGTGCCAGACAACAATTTTTTTCAATCTGTTTGGTTAGTATGTATATAACTGCTACAAAATTAGTCTATTTCCATCGATGTGAAGTACGTACTAAAGTTAATAACAAAAATGTGCCCTGTTAAATGCTGTTATACACGAGTTTGAATAAAATTATAATTACCAGAAATTCCGTCGCATTTTACATTTAAATATACCAAAAAATCCTACACATTAACGTCTCTGACATTTTAAACCCTGCATCCGCTGCGTGTAAAAATGTTAAAACGTACGCCCAGTCACAATTAATTTTCCATTATAGAACAATAATGAAATAATCATAAACGAAACAATTTTCGATTAAATTTTTTTTTTCTCTCTTGTTTTTCTTCCGCAGATGAAGAGGATTTATTTATGGTTTGTGATCTCCTCGCAGGAGGTGATTTACGGTATCATTTACAACAACAAGTAAGTATTTACTTTTTTATGTAATATTCTTCTTCTTTTTTTTTATTATTTCTTAATTATAAATTGGGTCTACAAAATAATCTTTCTAATTCGGTACAGACATAACCAAAAAAAAACCATTTCCTTTTCTTTCTTTCCTTGGAAACAAAACCTAAAATTATTTATCCTACTTTGCATAAAATAACAAAAACAAAAAACAACAATTTGCGAAAGCATCACACCACTGCTACACCAATTTCCAGTTGGTTTTTGTTTTTTTTTATAAAAAAAAATGGAAATTATCGGTGGGGGTTAGAAGGAAAATCTTTTTATTCGTTTCGTAATTTTATTTACGTGTGTATAAATTGAAAATTCCAAGATTTTCCTTTTTGTTGTTTGGGTGCACAATACAATACACATTTTTTTTGTGTTTCCTTTCTACATGTCTTAATTAACTTTTGCAGGTAGAATTCACCGAAGAAAGTGTTGCCTTATTAGTATGTGAACTCGGTTCAGCATTAGACTATTTACAAACACAAAGAGTATTACATAGGTAAGTGAAAATTTATTTTACATAATATATTGCTGCTATGTATATTCCTTTTAAACTGTTTTATGCTAGAAAATAATTTCGGGTTCCCCTCGTTTCTATTTAATTGGCGGAAAATTATTAAAAGATGGGTAATTCATTTTTATTATAATTTTTTTCAATTGTATGGTTTATATTCGACGCTCTTGTAGGGTGTCGGATAAGAGTACTATGCCCTTACCGAATTAATTAATTAATTACAACATGCATCAACAGATATAAATTGGGCTGACCATACACAACGCGTAGATGCGAATAATAAGTAAAATTGGAAATAATGTCACGTTGTCACGTTAGAGCAGTAAAATACTTAAACATATTTCGCCAAACAATACGAAGGAGTTCACAAGACGGCATTATAAGTTTTATGTTATCATTGCAATTTAATTACAAGAATACTAATAATTAATTTATTTTTGACTTAGTTTGCTAAAAAATTTACCTAATTACGAGTAAGCCACTTATGGGTATGGTTGTAGTTCCCCATTAAATACGATGATACTGTATATCACTTGGTGAATTCTTAAAGGCCCCAGAGTTTCACTGCAATTATATTAGATCTTCTTTAACAGACCGTTTTTGCAGGTTGGTGATCGTGATTTGTCCGCCTTAGATTTATCCACAGTTATAAATTATTTATGATTAAAACAAAATGAACCAATAATTTTCACAGTTTATGTACAACTATTTTGAACTAATATAACCTTTTTTAAGGCAACAAAAAATGAACCTTTTTGGTCTGGTAACAATCGAACTCTGATTTTTTTATTAAAAACAAAAATCAACAAAATATAAAATCAATGATTACTTATTTATAAAAATTAAATCTAATTTTGTACGCAACCATTAAAAACTAAAGTGCAAACGAAAACAATAAAAATCTAAATGGTACAAAATAAAAATGAAAAATGAAGATCAAAATGAAAACACTACACACTTATGGGTATGGTTGTAGTTCCCCATTAAATACGATGATACTGTATATCACTTGGTGAATTCTTAAAGGCCCCAGAGTTTCACTGCAATTATATTAGATCTTCTTTAACAGACCGTTTTTGCAGGTTGGTGATCGTGATTTGTCCGCCTTAGATTTATCCACAGTTATAAATTATTTATGATTAAAACAAAATGAACCAATAATTTTCACAGTTTACAGTGCTTATGATCGCGAACTTCTATCGGCTTATTCTGGTGTTAAACACTTTCGTCATCTTCTCGAAGGTCGTACGTTTACACTATATACCGATCATAAACCACTCGTTCACGCATTTAGTCAGAATCCGGAAAAAGCATCTCCTCGTCAGTTTCGACACTTAGATTTCATTGGTCAATTCACAACCGATATCCAACACATTTCTGGTTTGGATAACATCGTTGCAGATACTCTCTCACGCATTAATCAAATTTCTATTCCTGAAAGTATTGATTATGCTATCATCGCAGATGCTCAGACTAATGACGAAGAATTCCAAGAAATCTTAAGGAGTAATTCGGTTCTCAAATTTGAGAAAATCCCTATTTCATTCAATTCGAAAACCCTAATACATTGCGATACTACAACTGCTACACCTAGACCATTCATTCCGCTTAATTTCCGAAAACAAGTTTTCGATGCATTTCATAAACTTTCTCATCCTGGCGTCAAAGCTTCCATTAAACTTTTGACTCAGAATGTCATCTGGCCATCTATTAATAAAGACGTCCAGAAAATGGCTCAAAACTGTGTAGCTTGCCAAAAGGCTAAAGTCTCTCGTCACACAAAATCTCCGCTTAGCACATACAAATTAACTTCTCAACGTTTTTCGATTATTCACCTCGACATCATTGGTCCATTACCAGTTTCTGATAATCAGCGGTATTGCGTTACATTGATTGATAGATACACCCGCTGGCCCGAGGCGATTCCAGTTCCTGATATTACTGCTGCTACAGTTGCCTTCGCTGTCTACTCTAATTGGATAGCTCGCTTTGGTGTGCCAGAGTCCATTGTTACGGACCAAGGCATGCAATTCGAATCGCAACTTTTTCACGAACTGGCAAACTTACTTGGATTCGAGCGACGGAGAACAACTAGTTACAATCCAAAATGTAATGGTATGATCGAGCGATGGCACCGTGTCATCAAGTCTGCCATTATGTGCTACGATCGAACAGATTGGACTAGTGTTCTCCCTTCAATTTTACTTGGACTACGAACGACGTACAGCGACGAACTGAAAGCAACACCTGCTGAACTCGTATTTGGGCTTACGACTCGAGTTCCAGGTACCTTTTTAGATCCTAGGAACGAACAAATTTTACAATCAGACTTTGTTACTAATCTAAAACGACACTTTGACGAAATACGACCTATACCGGCATCGCGACACGCAACGGACAAAATTTTTATCAGTAAAGATCTGCATACTTGGTAGTATTTGTAGTGTTTTCATTTTGATCTTCATTTTTCATTTTTATTTTGTACCATTTAGATTTTTGTTGTTTTCGTTTGCACTTTAGATTTTAATGGTTGCGTACAAAATTAGATTTAATTTTTATAAATAAGTAATCATTGATTTTATATTTTGTTGATTTTGTTTTTAATATAAAAAAATCATTGTTCGATTGTGAGCAGACCGAAAAATCTGTGTGTTACCAAATATAATTTAATCAAATTAAAGTTAATTGTAAACCTAATTCACTTAAAATTGTAAAGTATAGATATATAAAATTGTGAATAAAAACATAACATTCGACATTTTTGAAAAAAAAAAAAAAAAAAAAAAAAAAAAAATAATTGTAGTGTTTTCATTTTGATCTTCATTTTTCATTTTTATTTTGTACCATTTAGATTTTTATTGTTTTCGTTTGCACTTTAGTTTTTAATGGTTGCGTACAAAATTAGATTTAATTTTTATAATTAAGTAATGATTGATTTTATATTTTGTTGATTTTTGTTTTTAATAAAAAAATCAGAGTTCGATTGTTACCAGACCAGAAAGGTTCATTTTTTGTTGCCTTAAAAAAGGTTATATTAGTTTAAAATAATTGTACAAAAATTGTCTATTAATTGTAAAATATAGTTTCAAATTACACATAAATTTATGTTTATTAACTACTTAAACTATTCATTTAATTTTAATATTCTGAGATATGTGATATAAAATGTTCAGTGGCCTAACTTAGTTCGGCAAATATAAATCAAGAAAACTTTTATTCCACCTTTTAGCCAACTTAAGGCTACTGCTAAAGAATTCAACATAACGAATTGTGTCGAAACTGTTGAGTTTGTTTGTGATATTAAAGATTCAAGTGATATACAGTATCATCGTATTTAATGGGGAACTACAACCATACCCATAAGTGGTGACTCCGTATGGTTGTAGTTCCCCATTAAATACGATGATACTGTATATCACTTGGTGAATTCTTCAACTGTATATCACTTGGTGAATTCTTACAGGCCCCAGAGTTTCACTGCAATTATATTAGATCTTCTTTAACAGACCGTTTTTGCAGGTTGGTGATCGTGATTTGTCCGCCTTAGATTTATCCACAGTTATAAATTATTTATGATTAAAACAAAATGAACCAATAATTTTCACAGTTTATGTACAACTATTTTGAACTAATATAACCTTTTTTAAGGCAACAATAAAAGAACCTTTCTGGTCTGGTAACAATCGAACTCTGGTTTTTTTATTAAAAACAAAAATCAACAAAATATAAAATCAATGATTACTTATTTATAAAAATTAAATCTAATTTTGTACGCAACCATTAAAATCTAAAGTGCAAACGAAAACAATAAAAATTTAAATGGTACAAAATAAAAATGAAAAATGAAGATCAAAATGAAAACACTACAAATACTTCACCACTTATGGGTATGGTTGTAGTTCCCCATTAAATACGATGATACTGTTGTATATCACTTGAATCTTTACAAGTTTTCTTTTGGTTTATTTATTTACATTGTACAATTCCATATGCAGATATATTTCAAAAATGTCGAATGTTATGTTTTTATTCACAATTTTATATATCTATACTTTACAATATTAAGTGAATTAGGTTTACAATTAACTTTAATTTGATTAAATTATATTTGGTAACACACAGATTTTTCGGTCTGCTCACAATCGAACAATGATTTTTTTATATTAAAAACAAAATCAACAAAATATAAAATCAATGATTACTTATTTATAAAAATTAAATCTAATTTTGTACGCAACCATTAAAATCTAAAGTGCAAACGAAAACAATAAAAATCTAAATGGTACAAAATAAAAATGAAAAATGAAGATCAAAATGAAAACACTACAATGATTATGTCACCCTCTTGAAGTTTGATTTCCGGGATTTTTTTAAAATACCTCTGACAACACAAGTGTAAAAAATCCATCGAAGACTTTTTAAAAATATTTAATTTGTACAGTTGGTTCATTCTAGGACTTTATACAGTCGGTTCATCTCAGACTTTATGCCATATACAAAGAATACAGTTGGTATAAAAAAATTCATTCCAAACTTTTTTATTAAATAAAACTTAAACAGTTTTGGCCGGCCTGGAAATTTCTCATCGTGATATTATTCGGGAATCTAAATGTCTTCAAAATGTTTTTACTCTTCTTACTATGGTGGAATTGTCCAGCAGCAGGGTTGTTTCGACGTTAACCTGCTGGTATAGTTCATGACATTGAGAAATTTTTGGATCAATTTTGAGGTCCTTATGTAGATCGTCATTGCGAATATACCACGAATATACCTTGTTTTGAAAGCGTTGAATTATAGTCCAGACAGGTTTTAAGACTAGTTTATAAAGCTAGTTATTTGTAGATAGGGGGAAGTTTCTTGCGGTACGTTATAATAATAACAGTTTTTAAATGCCATGACTGACACTTTACTGTGCCAACAATTTGACTATGACGGTTTCAATCCTGAGAGCATGGTCTTCATACTCTCTTAACCAATCTGAAATGATTCGTTCTCTACACCGTGGAACTATCGTTGCCTGCAACTATCTCTGCGCCTACCATATGATTGCTTTCCTTTCATAGGTCGCTGCAATATTCGTTCTAAGTCAGCATGTAAAACGTGACCGAGCGTGCGTACTCGCTGAGACTTTACTCATGCTGCGGTACATGCTTGAGTCTAAATGATGCGTTAATCAAGTTAGTAAGTTTTATGAAAGCTTTGATCTGTTATTAGATCGTATCCAGGAGTTTCTCTTGCATCGATATGTATTTGTTTTTTTTTTCTTACGTTAGCTGGAGAGGTTAAGCCAAATTCTTCTTAAAATTGAATAGGCCCTTCATTGTACGCCTCTTCATCCTTCCTCGTATTCAGTTGAAATGTGCTTTCTAGATGTTCTGCGAATCTTATTTCTTTTTGTTCATTGTTTCTGGCCCAACCTTTCAACGCGTTTCATATACGTGGAATCTGCATGATTGACCCTTTTTTTAAGTTACCTTCAAGAGAGAACACGCTGCTTTTGTCATTTGTTAGCTCTCTGAGTTATGCACTTAAAGATTAATTCTGCAGTTGTTTGGTTTCCATCTCTTAAATGTCTTATGAGATGGTTTAGACTAGTTTTATCTCGTGGAGCTTTAATTTATTGCCACTTCCTTTTTGATTTTCTTTTTTCAGTAAGTAACTCTCTGATTTCTCTCGGGTAATTATTTCCCTTTACCTTGGCTTTGATTATTTCAGGAGTGCTCTTTTCCATCCAGCGTGCTGAATGTTATTAAGAAATAGTGCTAGTTACTCCGTCGGTTTTATAGGAACGTCTGTTTGACGTTATATTTGCTCTTCCAAGCTTACTTTAAAACTCGCCCAATTAGTTATTCATTTTTTGGATGATGTTTTTGGTTAGGGTTAATATGATCATGGTAGGACTGGCTGTAATTCCAAACATCGATGGCTTACTAAACGAAGACTTCATGGAAGATGATGATGATGATTACGATGATGATCGGTTTGTATTCATATTGATTTGTGTTTTTGGTATATTTTGCACTTCCTGTATTAGGATGCGGATTTCTTGTTGTAGTTGATTGATTAAATCACTCATGTAAGCCTTTTCATTTTCGGTTTATGCAATAAATGACCTTCCCCAGGAACCATTAGGCCAGCCTCCGTAGATGGTGTAGTAACCAGTTAACGACTGATATACCACCTGGGCTATTACTTCCTATTGTTTTGTTCATTGCATGTTAGATTTTGTTGGCCTGCGGGAGATATTTTAGTACTCTATCACGGATTTATCATAGATGGCGCTTATAAGAATTTGTTTGTTTTTGTAAGAAAAGTTTATCTCGTTTTTATGTAATGTAGCGCCATATTATGATATCTTTGCACAAGTCGCTAAAACTATTATAAGTTGACCACCTACAGACAAGGAATAAAATCCCTATTTTGTAATTGGCAAATCTATACACTCCAACTATTGGAACTGCTATTACCGTATTCTAAAAAATATTTTATAAATATATATATAAATAAATATTTTATAATCGACCCGCATAAATATTTCTTACATCGGAATTGACAATATTCTCTATTTTCGGAAATTTGAAATCACAAATTCTGGATTTCCACCCGAAAGAATTTAAGTATTTAAATAAATTTTGTTAGAATATATCACCCTCTAAGGAAATGTTCACCCCAAAGAGGCAAAAATATTCACGCCGTTATATTTTCGAATAAACTCCCTTAAATCTACTTACCTTTCCTGCGTCAACCGCCAACCAAACTTTTACAATTTACTTAGCACGAATTTCCAACATTTTGTGTTTTTCTTGCCCCCATCACCAGGGTCCAGGTAAAATTGATCATGGTTTTTGAATTGATCAATTTTAAGATTAATGGTGAAATTTAGTCCTAAACTGAATAAACTGAAACCATGATCAGGTTCAGCTAAACATATTTTTCAGATCGACACAATTAAATTTCAAAATAACCAATTGTGTTAAGCAACATACATTCATTTTATTATGACTTTACATTTTTCACATATCCGAGGATTTTCATACTAATGTCAATTTCAAACTAAAACTGATACTCTCTCACTCTGTACTTCGGATATTCTATATAAATAAGAAGCAGACCACAGGCTGCGCATAAAATTATTACGTCATGGATTTTTCATCATAAAGCATTAACCTCATTAACACATTGATTTGACTTAATTTGGCAAGTGTAAGAAAACCATAAAAATTAGAAACTCAATACTGTTGATTGCCTCGTCATAATCTTAACTAAATTTTATTAAAGTTGGTTAGCGTGAAGTATGTAAATGACAAATGGACATTAAACCTTACAACAGCCAAACAAATGTAGAATCCAATACACGTTCAACAAAATATGAAATTATTCATAAATTTTGTCTCATTACACTGATTGGATAAAAATGTTCCTCTAAATCTTAATATGTGGCATAATGAGTAAAAGAAAATACAAGCAATTGCCTACCTAAGGAAATCTCCTAGGCTGTTCCAATAAGCCATTTCATAAGATATAACTTAGATCCACCTGTGTGCTAACAACAAAGCTGTAGCTGGAATTTGTAAAAATTGAAATCGTCAAGATAGGAACTAGATGTATGTTTATGACAAACGGTATTTTCCGTGACCCCACAGGGGGTGAAATTTTTATTTTAACAAATTTTTCAATACCTAAAAAAAGTGTAGTTAGAGTTTGATGGTTATTGACAAGTAAACCTAGATATATAGGACCGCAAATTTGTGCAAAACTCAGGGGGTGAGATTATTTATTTTAACAAATTTTCCAATACGAAAACCAGTGTAGTTAGAGTTTGATGACCATTGGTAAGGAATCTAAGAGATAAATACACAGATTTGACTATGCAATGATATTCACTAAAATTGTATGAATATTTGTGCCACACGAAGTTTTTGTGCGTCCCTCAGGGGGTGGAATTTTTTCATTTAACAAATTTTACAATAACAAAAAATGTGTAGTTCAATTTTGATGGCCATTGATAAGTTATACTTATGAGTTGTGAAGGAGATCTGACTATGCCATGATATTCCCTAACATTTTATGAATATTTGTGCCAAACAAAATATTTGAGCGGTGAGATTGTTTAATTAAAGTTGGGCGGATAACTCCAGCACTCAGTGCCACAAATGGGCCCACGGTGCAAGAGAGCACCCTTTTTTGCAGCATGAGCGGTAAGATTTGTATTTTAAAAAGAAATTCTCCAATATCACAAAATGTGTAATTTTCAGTATACAGGGGTACCTGTACAGGCTATCTGCCACTTTGGACATGTTTAACTAAATCTTTGAAAATAAATGATCTTCTGTCTAATTCCAATATTGAGTTATGGTTCAGCCACATTAGTATATCGTAGAAAAATCATATGTATATTGGTAGAAAACTCTTGAGAATTGGAAGATTTCTGTCAATATTAAAACGAAAAAATCTCAACACCAAAGTCAAATGACAAGAAAACTATTCAAATTTACAAAATTCATAATTGGAAAATTTTATAAAATAACCGTAACCACTCCTGGTCACGTTAGAAATTTCGTCTGGCACAAACATTCCACGATGCCTTGTGAATATTATGACATAATCGGACCAGCGTACCTACTTTAAAAGAAATTTCGTTTTTTAATATTCCATTCGGTGGTGACCAAAAATCTCGTTTGAGTATTCTTAATCCGTAAGTATTGTAATTCCGGGTGCTGGATTTGTCCGCTCAATTTCATTTTATTATTTGTATGACAACTTCGACAGTTTTGAGTCGGTTCACCTTTTTATTTACCAATATGACCTTAAACCTAGAGTCAAGAAGATCGAACAAGACTAAGCTGGTTCAGAACCTCAACAATAGAAACGGAGAGACATGCGGATTTGAATTACACAATGTAGTCCATTAATACTCTTTCTCTGTTTCAAATTTGCCTCCCGTATAAGAACCAGATCTATAGCCCGTCGACCAATTATAGTCTGCGGCAGACATATAGTAAAACAAAATTTGATTTCCCAAAATGATTTAAATCAACAATGTTGACTGTGATGTGCTACACCAAAAATTATTGCGAGACACGATGAAACTCTTGATGAAGGAAACAAAATATTTCACATTTTTAAACGTTTATTTCAGCATATGCTCATTTTAATTTTTAAGTTCCACCTGTTTTCGCATCAAACCCGGTTCTATTAGCAAAAAATGAGCTTGAGTGCAAAAATATGAAGATTAGATGTGGATGCCTCGATGGTTTTGTAAAGAGAACGTATATAATTTTTTATTTATAAATTGTTGTTGTACAATATTTTGGCTTCTAAAAATTTACAATAGGTGTCTAATAGTGTGTAATATTGACCGCACTCATAATTTAATTTCAGCAACAATAAAATACTGTCAACATTTTGACGTATCAACTTAAATATAAATATAAACGAATAATTATATAATGTTAATTGTGATTTTGTGAGTATGAGATGCGATATAATATTCAATTTTTTAAGATATCTCTTTGTACGTCGAACGGAACAGCAACAGTAATTCTATACTTAGGTTTCCCAGTATTTATTTTATCTTTTTTGATGTCTACTACACCTGCCGATGTTGTATTATTAATCCACCCCACATATTTCGTAACATCCGTAAACAGAACATATTCAACAATATCACAACCCAAATTTTGATTAGAAACACCCAAGGATACAAGTCCTTTAAGATGCCATGTACCGTTTAGTTCAAATACAAGACCGCCGCCACTATCACCACCACAAACGCTTGTACCTGTCGTAAAATAATTTCGTGTGTTATTACGATTTGGAGAATTTCTACATACGTAAAATATACTGACCATTTCGAAATCCGGCACAAAATTTTCGACTATTCAAAAATGTGGGGAAAAAATTGCGTTTACTTCGTCGGCATTCCTGTTCATCCACAATTGGCATGGTCCCCTCATGCATTTCCATATGTTGCATTTTATGTTCATTTTTCCCCCAGCCAGGCACAAATCCTACTTCATTTATGTACGCCTCATGTTCACGATTATCGTTTATGCATACCGGTTGTATGTAATTCGAATATGTTATGTACGTTACCAATTTCAAAATGGCAATATCATTTTCGAAATATTCTTTGTCATAGTCAGAATGTGGTATAACCTCGGCCACACCATGCTCACGTGAATCCGAATTAAATGTCGACAAATCATATTTGGCCAATTGAACTCGAAGCATATATGGCGTCGTAATGCCGTTTGAATTTTGGACACAATGGGCCGCTGTTAGAATAGCATTGGTGCTAATAATATTTCCGCCGCATATATAAGTGCTGGCATCGTATGAAGGTGTTAGGCGGTAAATAGCCGCGTGCCATGGATATTTACCATGGTACGTTGCGGAACCAAATGTGATAAAGCCGCGATGTTTTATTTTGCGTGCACCACACGTAGAATTTATTTTCGTTTCTGTATTATTAATAAATTGGCCACAAGTTATTTGTTCGTTCAGTTTTATTTGAATCATTTCATCGGCAAGATATTCGTCAGAGTGAAAAACAAAAAAGAATCGATCGGATTTAAGATTGAATGCAAAAGAATTCTGAAAATTCGATCGTTCATGAATTCTCGAGCTACTGCCGGCCTATAAACAAAAAAATTGGGTTAACTTATAAATTCACAATGATGGCTTTTAATTTTTTGGACTTACCCATACGGCCCTATAGCCATCGTCGGAATCAACTCGAATAAAAAGTTCGATATCTCGATTTTTCAATAAACTATTTTTGCGTTCAACATAGACGCAATTAATAGTTTTTTCATCGTTCAAACGTAGTTTTTCGACAATAATACCATTTAGGTTATCACATTGAGTTGCTTTGCGAGTGACTCTCGATTGACACTTCTTTAAATGTTCACTTATCATTAAACCCGGGACTTCCCGATTATCTATAAGAATGCTGTCATTAGGATTAGGTAATTCTGCCGAATTGCACATTTCTTCACCATTTAATTTAATTGAACTTAATGTTAGATTATGAAAATTAGTTGTTTCAACTATATATTTTGGAAATTCAACTGAAGTTATATTTCTAATTTTCGTTATATCATAATAATTTGACGATATTCCGCTAAATACATATTCAAACGATTCAAACTGAAGGATTCGATTGTCAATTGCTATACACCAATGCAATGATGTAATGAAACGCTTTTCCACGAATAAATATGGAGATTTCTCACAACGATTAGGATCACGAAAGTTGCTTCGGTCACGATAGTTTATATCAAATACACAAAGATCTTGATGGCTTCTGAGTTTGTTTTTGCCATCCACTTGAAGTACAAATACGCAACTTAGCGCGAACAATGTTAAAATGTTCATTTTTTATTTAAACAGCTTGCGCAGATATGTACAGTTTGATCTACAACTAAGCTAAACTGACTTTAGTAAATAAGAATATTTATAATTTTACGAATTGGCGAAGGTCAAAATGTAGAGATAATACAGGGTCTTTGCGATAACAAAATGTAATTATATTCTAAATTATTGCTTCAAGCGAATTTAACACTGTCAGTGATGTTATTTAAAAATTCGGGTTGTTCTGGAACCCTCTGCTGTCCAAGGCGACCTAAAACTTGAGAGCCTACATATGTTCAATTTTGAAATTTTGCAATATCGTACGCTACTGGAACCCATGCTGGCTAATTTTCTGCTTTGTTTCGGTTCCATCAACTTATTACATATTTGATGCCATTAAATGCGCCTTTTATTCCGTATGTTTCTTTTACGGAACGTAGTTTTGTTGCTCCATTGAGTTATATAACCTGCGCAAACCAAACAACATTGCCGTTAAGTTCGATCGAACACTGCAGTAATTTAAAGATACTGCAGGTCCTGCACTTGCCTAAACTTCTTTGACTGGTCTTGTCGCTAATAACATTTCAGAAGTACAAGAGTAATCCAATCCAGCATATAGTGGTGCCATAAAATTTCTACCGAAGATGTGCGCCTCACATGCAACTATTCTGAGTGCCAATCGTTCATGTTGTCAGAAACCGAAAAATTACACATTGAAAATGTTTTCTTAAAGGTGATCTCGCACACTAAATCAGACATATGCCAATTACCAATTCGAATTACCATATGAAGCCATGGATATGTTACGGTAACGATACGATCGTAAAATATATTCAATCAACACATTTCTCGACCAGTCGTCAATTTCGCAAATGCTAATATACAGTATTCGACAGATATATGATAGGTCGGAGGCGATTATTAGAGGTTTAAGTGCACTAGATGAGGAATCAAATAAGCGAAATCCCTGATTAATACGCATATAATAATTAACAAATTGTGCTATGGTCGCATATTTTTCGAGAGAACGTTTGGTGAATAGTTTAGAAACACTCTGGTGTAATCCATTATTAAGAAGCGCTCTGGTGTAATCCATTATTTCAGATGATTTTAATCTTTCTCGTCTTACCAGTGAACTGTGATTAATTTGTAATAAATTCTGGCCCAAGTTTTATCTCATTATCACATTTACATCAAAAATTACAAAGTGACGGTGCAGGTTCAATTGTAATAAATTATGGGCTAAGTTTGATTGTGGCGGGCTGATTTGTCTGGTGCAGCTTCAAGGCACTAAATTAATCCGCTGTACCATCCAATCGGCTGATGCATGGATGGACACAAATTTTTATGAAGTTAGTCTACATCTGCACCTATTCTAAAACCCGTCCACGAGCTAGCGAAACAAAAGATAGGTTAGGGTTTAGGTAAGGGTGTCCGTCCTAAAGGACTAGCATAGACACAAAATTGGTCCGTAGCTGTACCACAATCGAGTTTCCTCCTCTTCACTCGCTAAACCAGCCTGAGCTTACCAAGAAGCGTTTAAAGCCCTGGATCTCAATCTTACTAAGATCCGTGAGGTCGTTCAAAGGGGAAGTTCCCATAAATTTTGTACTGCTGTACGCTAGACTAGGACAAGTGCAGAGCAGATGGAGCACATTTTCCTCCTCCTCCTCATTACCACAGCTGCAGCAGAAATCGTGGGCTGCGACGCCCAGTCTCCTCGCATGTATCCCAACGAGACAATGTCCCGTTATAGCTCCCACGACCATACCAATATGGTGCCGTCGAAGCGATATCAGTTGCCCTGATCTGGACCGATCAAGACCATCTGACGTTCGTTTCTTTTATAGCTTCTTCCTGAAGCAGCAGTTTACATGAAGCAAGCGGTATCTTTATATCCCGCCTGCTTTGGGTTATTAGCCGTGCTGTACCCTTACGGGCCATTTCATCTGCCTTTACATTACCTGCGATATTGAAATGCCCTGGCACCCACGTCAAGCGGATGTTGAACTGATCAGCCATCTCATTTAAAGATGTCAGACAGTACTGGGCTACCTTCGACGTAAGGGAGTATGATTGTAGCGTTTTAATAGCAGCCAGGCTGTCCGTAAAAATGCGAATATCCCTCGTAGATATTACATTATACTTCAACCAGTCCATGACTTCCATTATCGCGATTAGTTCAACTTGAAAAACGCTGCAAATGTCGGGAAGACGAAAAGAGAGGTTAACCCCTAGGGCCTCACAGAATACCCCGCAGCCAACCCCTCTATCCCTTTTTGAGCCATCCGTGAAGAATCTTAGTGCCACATTGTCCATAACCGTTTCGTTCACCCAGTCCTCTCTGGTGGGAAACTCAGCTTGGAATCTCATCTCAGCAGATGGCAAAGGAATAGCGTAGTCGGTAGCTTCCGGAATACCCCTGTTGCATAGGATAGATGAGTGCCCTGCATTGTTAGAGGTCCACATAGATATGGATTTGAGCCGAATGGCTGTGCAATATGCAATCTACTCGGCCGCAATATCCAAGGGAGTAAGATGAAAGATAATCTCCAGAGCTTGAGTAGGTGTGCTCCTGAGAGCCCCACTTATACACAAGCAGGCCGTTCTTTGGACTTTCATCAATAGTTTAAGGTTGGCTATAATTTTTAACGCTGGCCACCAAACGACAACCCCATACAGCAGTATAGGTTTGACCACTGAGACATACAGCCAGTGTACTATGTAGGGCTCCATACCCCATCTCTTTCCAATGGCATTTTTGCAGGAGTAGAGCGCTATAGTAGCTTTCTTTACTCTCTTTACGATGTTTGGTTTCCAGCTTAGCTTGCATCCCAAAGTACTCCGAGGTATTTCGCTCTATCCGTAAGGATCAAGCGAGTACCATTTAATGTTGGCGGGTCACACTGAGGAAATTTGTGCCTCCTGGTAAAGTGAACCAGCTCCGATTTCTGTGGGTTTTCGTTCAGTCCGCAGCGCGTGTCCACTCAGAGAGGTAGCCAAGCGCGCATCGCATGCGCTCACTCAGCGTACTAGGATGTTTACCGAAGACCGCAATAGCAACGTCATCCGCGTAAACAACCACCTTGAAGCCTTGCCCTTCCAGGTTTAGTAACAGGTCATTTATGACCATAGGTTCCAAAGAAGGGGGGATAGAACCCCACCTTGAACTGTCCCTCTACTCACGTATCTGCCTGCACACGTCCCACCCAGATAAGCTGTCACGATCCTGCCTCTAAGCATATGATCTATCCAGCCTCTGAGTGACCCGTCTACCCCCAGACACGCAACGGCCCGAGTGATTGCCCCCGGTCTGACGTTGCTTAAGGTCTCCTCTATATCCAAGAATGTTACCATTGAATATTCCTTATATTCAAGTGATTTCTCAATCGGCCCTATAAGGGAGTGGAGAGCTGTTTCCACCGATCGTCCCTTACAGTATGCGTGTTGAGATCCCGACAGCTCGCTCGGCTTGATTGAGCCCCTAATTTAAGCCTCTATTAGTCTTTCCAGTGTTTTCAACAGAAAAGAAGATAAGCTTATAGGCCTAAAGTCTTTGGGATAGCAGTGAGAGCTTTTTTCCCGCCTTAGGTATAAATATTACTTTTACTTCAGTCCACGTTCTAGGAATGTGACAGAGTTCTAGGCTGCCTTTGAAGATAACTTCCAGCCAGGGTAGGGTTAAGTCAGTAGTTCGCTGGATATCCGCAGGGATAATGCCATCAGGTCCTGCCGACTTGTATGGCTTAAAGCTATTTATTGCCCATAGGATATTCCGCCTCTTTACTATATGACTTACGGAGTCTATACCCCTATTTACCCTGGGTCTCTCCGGAGCTAGTACCGAGCACTCCGGGAAATGCGTTTCTAGTAATAGCTCCAGGGATTCCTCACTACATGTAGCCCATGAACCATCCGGTCGTTGTAGATAACCCGGAATGGAAGAACTAGAACATAGTACTTTGCGTAGCCTGGCCGCCTCCGAGGACTCCTGTATATTGCCACAGTAAGGTTCCAGGCCCTCGTTTTGGCTGCTCTCAGCTCGTACTTATAGGTTTTGAGGACTTCCTTATAACAGTCCCAATATCCCAATCTGCAGCAGCATTTGTGTTCCTCGCTTTCTTGAACAGTCTCCTGCATTTCATACGAGTACCTTGGAGTTCTCTCGACCACCAGGGTGGCCGAGATTTACCCAAGGGCCTACTGATAGGACATGCACCTAACATGGCCTTGTTGAAAGCATCAGATAGCTTAGTTACTAGAGCATCAAGCTCCTGTGTAGATGCAGGAGGGTTTGGAACCGATATCGGTAATAAGTTACCCAGAATGGTTCTGAAACAATCCCAATCAGTTTTTCTCCTATTTCTGAAGTGGGTTTTGTATCCACTTTGTACGGGAGACAACAATGGTCGGAAAAGGAATGGTTTTCGGACACTTTCCAGTTCAATACCCTCTCCATAATAAAATCCGAGACAAGTGTGATGTCCAGCACTTCTTGTCTATTTTTAGTAATGAAGGTTGGCTTTCACCCGATATTACATTTATTTAGGTTAGTACTTAAAATAAAATCAAGGAGTAACTCACCTCGTCTGTTGATATTTGTACTTCCCCAGATTGAGTGGTATATTTTCCTCCTTGTACGGTAGGAAGGCCGATTTTAGCCAGAGATTTTGCCCATCCATCTCGATGCTAGCTACCACTACATCAGCGTTGCTGTAATTCAGTAGTATAAAAATATTCAGATTATTTCTAGCGAGAATGCAGGAACGTATCTTACCTTCATTTTTCGCATGTAGTATTTTATATTTGGGAGTTCTGAGGCCCAGCATCTTGTCACTATTGACCCAAGGTTCCTGGACCAGAACCACATCAATGAACTGAGATTCCAGTTTTAGCAGAAGGGCCGCCGAGGCGGCTTTAGATTGATGGAGGTTGATCTGAAGGATCTTAAGCATTAGATATTGCTTTCCTCCACCACTGTTGAGTCAGAGTCCTCTGACGTCGATTCATCCGTTAGGAGCACACAGCTTAGTCCTAATGATCTCGAAATCTCCGGGTCCAGGAATCGTTTCTCCTGAGCGCCCTCCAGGATGCTGCGGACTTCTGGGTCCCCAACACCAGGAGGGACACCACAAGTGGTTTCCCCCCCTGCTGCAGGTGCTCCAGATCTGTTAGCCTCATCGCTTATATAGATTTTGAGCGTAATCGCTCCAAATCCATAGCTGGCCAGGCTTCCATATTTTGGCAAAGCACCCACGGATTCTCTATCGATGATAATGACGGCCGATCTGTGATCTGTTTCCGCCTTTACCTCTTCTAACCTGGCAATCTTCCAGGTGGCCGTTGGCAGATCCGGATTGCTGATTTTCAACATTTCCAGGATCTCCCTAGGATCACTTGGGTCCGCAGGGATCCTGGCTCGCGCTCGTGGCCTGCAGGGAATTTCTTCCCTCGTCACCACTTCTAGTTTGGCCCCCGGACAGACTTCACCCAGACTGCCGATCGCATTTTTATAGAGGGTCACAGATCTCTCATAGGCAGAGGCAGTCAGTTTAACATGACCCCGATGCCACCCCCGTCTCGGCAGGACGGAGAAAGTCCTGGGTTCTCCCTCATGATTTTTAGGAAGTTTATCCACCTTCCTCCAGTTAAGGGCCGTGACGCTCCCATTTTCTTGAGCCCTGTCACTGCCATGATCAGGTGATCTTTTAGCACCTCGTTGAAGGTCCTGGTAACATTGTCCGGAACCCGCTTCTTTTTAGCCTCCGTAGGCGGTTCATCATCAGATCTCTGCCTTTTCGGCTGTGAGATTACAACGGAACCCTCCTGCATTGGCTCAGTTATACGTCTTGACCACGCAAGCGTATCCTTGTCTCTATCCGTTCTCTGCTCTAACGGAATGTTGCAGATCTTAGAAATCATACGCCAGGCTCTCTTCTTGGTTTGATAGTTTGACATTGATGGAGGGGAGGGCCAGCATTCGTGCCTTTGCCCTCTGGTATCGAGGGGCCAGCCTCATTTGGTCTTATGCCCCTAATTGAACTTTAGAGACCTAAAGGCCGATGTCTCCGCAGTACTAGATTCCGGTTTTTTTAAGAGCACCGGTCGCTTTTTGTTTACTATTTTGAATTACCATAATAGTTCCCACGAGTAGCGGAGAAAGTAGGTCCACCTGTGCAAAGATCCGCATCGCACAGGTAAGGCTAGATGATCCGGAGAGTGCCAAGTATCCGGATACACCGTTAGAGACTGAGCTAGTTTTTAGACTGGGCCCCCAGCCTGGCCGGTTATCAGCACGGTACGGTTAACACCTTAACCCGGCCCAGTTGTTTAGCGCCGTGTTTTCGCCTAGTATACCACATGGTGTAATAGTTGCCCGGTGGTCACCACGGGGAGGTAACACGCACACTTGTGGAAGCTGCAAGATACGGAGCTGGCAACAAGTACCAACTTGATTCCCCCAGACAGCTTCTCACCAGACCACCAAGATAACAATGTTCTTGCATTTTATATTATTGTTAAAAGCTAAATTCGTTCATTATCATTACACTAAGCCCACAAATTATAACGAGCATAATTCTCTTTTAACTAATTTAAAATGTTTCATAATTATGTTTTTCATGAAAGCATAAAATTTAATTTATTTTATGTACGTTTCTTAATTGATGCATCTTAAGAATTTAAATGTTCAATGTTCTCTAAACGATATAACGATATTTTTTATTTTTACAATAAACTTTTTAAACATAAAACTGCATATATATATAGTAATATATGTATGTGTCTACATAAATACGCCAACATACATACATATATGTATATACATATGTTTTTATGTTCTATGTCTTCAGGAATATTAAATTTTTTAGATTATCGTTATCGTTCGTTGTGTATATTATTAATTGGATTACATCCACTTCACAGAACTTTTAAACGAAATATTTTGCTTTTTTATTATATATTTCCAAGCTTTATAAATAGCATCATCCCCTATATATACTCATCCCTATCATATATATTTGTACATATATACGATGATTTTACAGTAAAATATAACAGCTTTAAGGAACATTTTGATGTACATCATTCATCGAAAAGCGAAGATTCACCCAAAAAAAAGCAAGCAAACAAATGATCATCAATCCTAATTGGTCCTTATTTTGTATTCCAATTTGTCAATAATAATTTGAGATACAAACAAATTTAGGGATTTCCATTCAAATTGAAATTTGTTATGATTTTTTGTTATGATTTCTTTAAACATAAATTTATTTTTAAAGAATGAGATATGTCGCTGTATAGAAGAAAGGATATACATATACAACACACACACAACACACACACACACAGGAAAAAATCCTTTCATACATTATTTAACATTTTTGTTTTGTGTCTTCAGAACATCATAAGTTTTTGCACCATCGCATGAAAATTTGTGAAAAGATCGTTTTGTACGTTCGTCTTTCGACATATTCTCAAAAAACACTTAGAGCTGTCGTGTTAAATATATGTATATATTCCGATAGAACTGTTAGCATATGTCGTGGTTAATTTTCTTGTCTCTTAAACGTATATATAATGTACAAATACATACATATTATATATTTCATGGGACTGTGCGACAACAACAATTAATGTTGGGTGTATGATGATAAAATAGAATCGTTATGTGTGTGAAAATTTGTATAAAAGTGACATTTTGGTGTGGATTTTCTTTAACAGATTCGCCAAATAATTCATATATTTGTTTGCAGCTTTATCGAAGCTCCGTTCACGTTTCAAGTTTAATTAGTTTCTGACGTTAGTCAGTATAGCAACTTAAACTTCGATTGGATCTAAATAATATTGAACCTGATGAACATTTTTAATGTTTCTGGGATAGCTGAAGGCTTGTTGAGTACCAGAAGTTTGAATTCTTCACCAATAAAAGGTTCTTTAGAAATTATCCCACCTATATGCAACCTTATACGAACTCGCATTGTCGTGTGGAGAATGATCCATCTTCGGCGGTTGTTCTTTTTTATTTCGCCGAAAAATTGTGGTATACAAATGGTTGTGTACCATTCGGAATTGACCGTTCTACATTGCACCTATAGTATGGTTGCGGCATGTCCAATTTTTCCTAACAAACAGGCGACCATTTGCTTCAAAGTGCTTCGTGCGCGAACAGCGTTTATTGGATTTGACTCATATTCGAACACTCATACCGTCGATTGCTCTTTGGTTTCGGGCTCATACACATAAAATTCGTCACCTGTCACGATGTTATAAACATGTTTTGAAGCACCGTGAACGTATCTTTTGCGCATTTCTTTCGACCAACTGACACGATTTTGAGCAGTTGTCAAATTATGTGGGATTCAACGCGAACAAAAATTTTTGGGCCAAACGCTGAACCCACTAAAGTTCAAGGATGTCTTTTTATTTTATTTTATTTTTTTATTGGTTGGAACCCATACGGATTCCGCACTCAATCTTCCTCAAGACAGTCATCACAAATAACATCCTGAGATAAACTCATTCGATGGAGATGCCCCTTAAAACGACCATGACCCGTAAGAATCGCAACCAAGATTCTTACCTGGTCGTTTTTCAAAGATAGGGCATATTTAGTTGATTTAAAATTGGGCTCGCTAATGAAGTACTTCGCTAAACGACCACTAAAAGTAGCAAGCCCCTATAGTCTTAGATCTTTCAAAGCGTAGTTCTTTATAATTTTCTTGGCGTAGTTAAAAGATAATGGAGCCGCAGGTTTAGATTCAATTATAGTTAGCTGGGAACCGGATTTGGCTAAACAATCCGCCATCTCATTCCCTTCGATGTCACAATCTGCTGGCACCCACATTACCGTAATGGTATTGTTGGAGCAAATAAAATTAATGAAGTGTTTGCAATCCTTGACAAGTTTGGAGACAGTCAAGGGATTTTTCAATGAATAGAGCACAGCTTTGCTATTATAGTATACACAGCATAATATTTTTGTTTTTAACAGCAAAGTTCAAAGCTACCATAACACTATATGTCAGCGACTCTACTCCTGCTAAGTTTAGCAGTAGAAGCCTTTAGATTAACAACTGGTCACCACACAACAGATGCGTAAGATAATATCGGTAAGCGATTTATTAATAAAAAACAACATCCTGGGTGTTAGACCCCAGGATTTCCCAAAAGCCCTTCTACATTTCCAAAATATGGCAGTACCTTTTTGTAGTTTGGAATCAAGATGAAATTTCCAGGAAAGTTTGCCATTTAAGCTAACATTGACTTGGCTACATAGTAATCGGTCTCCCAAAAAGAGGAGGAACAGATAGATCCAGACCACTCCTACACCTAGTAAATACAATTATATCTGTCATAGACGGGTTGACGTGCAGATATTTATCAATGCACCATGCCTCCACAATATCTAAGGCCTGCTGCATTAAGTCGGATAAGATATTGAGGTGTTTGCCTGAAACTGTTAAGACAAGATCATCAGCATAACCCTGGGCAATGAAGCCAGATTGCTGCAGCCTACCCGGTAAACCGTCAATGACCAAAAGCCACAGTAGAGGCGAGAGCACACCCCCTTTGGGACAACTCTTGGCAACCTTGACAGAGACTGCGATGCCATCCAGTTCAGTCTCTACAGTGCGAGACTTGAGCATATGGATTCAATCCATTTGACAATGGTGTGACTAATACCAAAATTATTGCCGGCACTAGAAATCGAGATAAACGAGGTGCTATCAAAATAGGTCCTATAGCCTCCCGCTATATCGAGGAAAGTACCTACAAGAAACTCCGTATTATAGAGGGATCTTTCAATCCTAGTTACAGTTCATGTACGGCCGTTTCATAGAACTTACCAACTCTGTAAGCATGTTGCATGCTACTGAGCGGGATGGTAATTAGGTACCTGTCTCTAATATATCTGTCGACGATTCTTTCTAAGACTTTAAGAAAAGTAGAAGACAGACTAAAAGGTCGAAAAGACTTGGGATCCGTATAATTGGATTTGCTGGCCTTCGGAATAAAAACGACTGTACTCCTGCTCCAGAATTTAGGAACAGCACAGAAAGCAATACACGCCTGAAAAAGGTATATCAGATGGTCCTGAATGATAGGAAAGCCGTGCTGTAATTCAGCCGGGAAAAGACTATCAGGCCCACCAGCCTTATAAGGTGCAAAGAAAAACACGAGATTGATCAGCTTGTAAGCCATATCCTAATCTGGAGCCACAGAAGGAACCTAAGAGGATACGGTAGTAACATCATCTGAGATGAAAATGGCACAACCAGAGAATGAACAGATAAAAGCAGCTCACCAACTTCTCTATGACAGAAGATAAGCTGACCGTCAGGTAGACGAAGAGTATCAGGTCTACAAACACTATTCTCACCCATGGTTTTGTTTAGTTTAGCCACCATCGACAGGCTATTAATTTGCTCGCAAAAGTTTAACCACGCAGCTCTGAGAAAGTTTTTTGCTTTATTTTTAAGTTTCCTAGCGGATTTCCTTAACCTTTTAAGATCCGAATTACAAAAGGGTTTGTTATTAGACTTTTGGTTCGTAATTAGAGGACAAGAATTTTCAAAAGCAGACAAAATTGCCGACTCAAGTAAAGACACATGTACTTCATTGTCGTTACTCGACCGGCTAGGGGTAAGAAAAGAAGCCAGTTCGAGAGAGAAAAGCCCCCAATTGGTTAATTTCCTGTTAGGATGCCTTAATCTCACGATAAGTCTAATGACGATCTTGCAGTATCAGTTTATGCACAACATCAATGTTTTCCGGAACAAAAACCGATTTTTGACGGCCTACACGAAATTCGTCGTAGAACGAACTGTGGCCACAATTAAACTCTGTATAACCATCGATAAACAGTGGTTAATCCACGTCGAAAGTTGTAACAAATAATCGCACGAAAATGTTCACGATCTGGGTTCCATGTTTGCACTGTTCGGTTGCAACATGTAAACATATGTAAATATGTTTAAATGCTTGTCTTTCTCTTTCAGCTTTATATCTGATGAAACATGTAAATTCTCGCACTCTTTATTCATTTCTCTCTCGGCACTTCTACATAAAATACGGTAATGCTTGTTCCCAATAACGATCCCTGCGCCCTCCAAGTAGTTCGTTCTGGCAAAATCGTTCTTACAGAAATATAAGAAGAAATCCAGTCTAATCGGCATACAATCTAAAGAAAATCCGATGGAATAAATCACCTAAAATTTTGAAAGAATTTTTAGAACATCTCGGGCAACCGTCTTCTAGGCCATTCCATGGCAGAATAATATTATGTTCTCAACAAAGTCCCTTTCAGATTCTGCTATAAAGTGTGTTTGCCTAAAAATGTAAGTGACACTATATATTGAGTCCGGAATATGGATCTTTAAAAGTACCGTTATCGGTCTAAATCGAAGGTTTTTTAGGCGAAACGCACAAATTTACAGATGGGTACTCTTCCTCCGCCGCCTGTTAACCTCAAAGAGATAATATTATGAATGACGCTTCAAGATTAACGACCAACCTACACAGTCATGTGATTACCGGCGACCAAGGCCCAATTTCGTTCTATTTCGTAATAAAAATAGTCGAATTTCCGAAAACCATTACGGCCAAGCGGGAGAGGATTTTAAACTATTTAGTTACAATGATAGAACTTGATAAGTCAATCGATATGGACGAAGAAGGAGCGAGGGTCGAGTATTGTATATTAGTGGAATCGTTTAAGAATAGCTTGATCTGTTGCGAAGATATTTAAAAAAAATCCGCGAATATCGAAAAATTGGTGCTACGGTCGTAAAGTAGTACCGTTCATGCGGTTCCTCATAAAAGCTAATGTAACATAAATTCCTAGAGTTTGGGCCCACTCCAAAGTGCCAAAAGATTTTTAATAGAACACAAGATATTATCTGTTATAAAAAAATAAAAGGTGTTCTGCAGTTAGTATCATGATTTTAATAACAGCGTGGGCACGGAAATATATGGTTAGTCTAAAGAGTTTCTCAGGACGTTCAACGCAATAGGCCACAAATTAAATGAAAGAATTGGAAATTGTTGAGTAAAAAGCTATAGAGAGTCTCGAGTAAAGAAGCACAGCTTTTTTATAAGATGAATGTAATAGTATTCGTCACACGATGATTGCCAAGCCAATCTTAGATGTGTTATGAAAAAATGTTTTATTCCAATTTGGTACGATGGAACAGGCTGCTGTAAAAAAGTTTAAGGAAATTTTGATCACAAAATCAACCATTTTGTCCAGACAGGACAAAATATGGGCATGACAAAACTCATACAAAACCAAACCCAGTTTGGAGTATAAATGGATTTGGCTGGAATTTCATTGGGTGGAAAGAATGTGTGCACTTATTTATAATCAACAAACCAAAATATTATATAAATAAGAATGAACCGGCAGTCCAATCATATCCTTGCATATGCACATGAGAGTGGCTGGCAGCAGACAATCATGCTTTGTATCCTCTAAGGCCATTGCAAAAATATCAAAACCTATCATATGCCGTGAAGTAGAAGCTTTACAAAGCGTTAATCAGGTCCACTGTTCTGTATGGATATGAGAGATGGCATTAGAAAGTAAAATCATGTGTAATTTGCAGCCCAAAACTCGAAGAAAATGGTACATACCGAAATCTGTACAGTATCGAGATCAAAGATCTGGTAAAGATCCCCAAAGAATAATAAATAAGATTTGCGTCATATAATGCAAATACATTTACTTAAAACTGGTTAAAGATAAAAATTAGGGCGTTGTTACTAATAGTAATCGCAGTCAAAAATAACATTGAGATAGTTTAATAAATTTGAATTTTAGACAAAAATATGCTTTTTTCAAAATCGTTTGATCAAACAAATTTGAAACAAAAAACAAGGCCCTAATTTTTTTTTGATGGATCAGATTAGCCTCGTATGTCAGTCGCATAGAAAAAATTAGAACCCACACTATACAGATAACTCCATAATTGTAGAACTCTGAAAAGGTATCATCCTAAAGCCAGCTTTATGAATATTATATTGTACATCTTGTGTGAATTATTCTTAAAATAGAAAAACATATGCACTACCACAGTTGTGTGTAACATGATCCTAATTTAAAACATTGTAAAACTGTCTGTATCTGTACCAAAATCATGCGTGTGAAGTTATAAATATGTATGTAAAAATAAGATATTAAAATTTATAAGTGCTCAACCATCTATAAAACTAATGGTTTTCACTCGGTCAAAACTTACATTTGACGATTTTCTAAGAAAGTGCTATCTTAAGAATTTGGAGGTTTATCACCAATATCTTTATGATTTTTTGATAGGCCTGAATTAAGACTACAATCATGCCGAACCGTTTGAAATGATAATGGCTCTCATTTTAGGATTTCCCTAAGAAAGTGCGTATCTTAAGATTTTCAATGTTTACCATCAATCTCAATATGATTTTTGATGGTCCTGAACTAACACTACAATCATGTCGAACCGTTTGTAAAGCTAATGGTTTTCACATGGTCAAATTGCCGTTTCAGTAAATTTACATTTTTTGATTTACTTATGAAAGTTCGTTACTCACTAAACTAACATATACATTTTTGTTGGTTTAAATCTGATTTAGGATAAACTTCGCACGCTTCTAAAGTCATACATTTGACTAACCACGTGCATAAATCAAACCTAATTATAAAAAAAAAAGTTATTCAACCTTTATTGTATCTTATCGCAGACTTTAGGGCAAAATTTCCAACTAATAATTAAATTTATAAAATTTAAGTAATTTTTCAAGGATCGAAAAAGCTAAAATTATAATGTTTAAGTTTAATATCTTCAAGCTATTATTATACCATCTTGCTATCTAGACATTTTCAACATAATTAGCTAATAAATTTTTGTTTTATAAGAAAGAATGCTATTATATGCTGCATTCTTCTCGTAATACATATACATACATATATACACAATCAGCAGATCAACAAAAAAAAAACAATAAAACAATAAAGATATTGTAGCTTATCATAAAAAAGCACAAATTCCAGGAAAAATCAAAAGCTCAACATATTGAAATAACAATAACAAAGCTTTTGTATGTACGTCGAAAGAATTTCATTTTTTTATTCTTTTATTTTTTGTTAAACGAAATTAATTTTCATTGAGAATTTTAATGCATGTGGTTTTAGTGATACATGAGTGCACGATGGGTGTTGGCATGAAAAAGGAGTAATAAGTAATAAAACAACCAGTTGAGAGTCATACTCGTATTAATAACTTCTGTTAAAAAATTACCTATCTTTAGGTATGTATGTACACTAATTCAAATAATTTTTATCATATTCCATGAGAGAATCGCGCGACAATATGCGCAGACAAACACACCAGCAATGTGAGAATTGTAATTTACTATTTTAGCAAAAAAATTAAGATAATGATGATGATGATGATGATGATGATATTATCTAAAACCAGCTTTATGCTTTTTTATTTTATATATACGTATACCGTCCTATATACAACAACAAAAATACCTGAAAAGTACTCATACAGAACGCAATTTACACAGACAGCCTTCTCGGTACAAATTTTATCAAGAATTTGTATATAAATGTGCGCGCTACATGACATCAAAGAGATACCTCCTTAATTATGGTTTAACCTTTTACGGTTTTTTTTCTATAGGAGCTTTATTTGTAGAGAGCGTCTTAAGAATTTTTGCTTTAAAGATTTATCATTTAAAAACCTAGTTTTTGTTGTTGTTTTTAATTAACATTTTTGCAAAGATTTTTAATTTTGGTTAAAAAGGATATTTAGACATAGCATACGAAGTGAAAATTTAAATTAATGTTCGTATAAAACTCTTAATTAAGTTGGTACACAGAAAAGCACGTTTTATTTAGAAAAAGCTTATTTACCTATACCTCTTCAGACAGTAATAATTATGGATGATAAATAATAGGATTAATTTAATATCAACAATATTCATTTAAGCAATTTAATGAAACTAGGCCACATTTTAAGATCCAGTCTCCAAAGCAAGCTTGGAGCAATAATCTGAGACTCTAGACCATTACGGCTAATAAATACTAACTTAAATCTTAAACGTAATGGTCGCAGGATGGCATAAAACATAGCTCGAGCCCTAAACTATCGAAAAAAAATTATAAATTCACTAAACTATTTTCGGACAAAACCAAATTGGCAAATATGAATTTTTCTACGTCTGCAGAAAACGCTGGTTTGTGTTTTCTAAAACACAGAATGATTATGCATACAAAAAAGATTGCGCCTTAGAACCGACTGTCAAGCAATCATTTATGATAATAAAATTTGGGATAATAAAACTGTCCTTCCGTTAGAGAAACGACAAAATTCGTTGTAATTGCTTCGGAATATCTGAGACATTTTTGACATCGCCAACTGGATGTATGCATCTGAATGAATTTTACTTAGGCAAGTAGACTGTTTGCATTGATTTATATGGAATGACCTTTGTCTTGACACACAGTCACCAATATCTTCCCTTGTATCATCAAAAGACCCGAGTATACTTTTACTTCAACCCTGGGAACGGATCGTTTTGATGGGGTAGTCAGTAATTTCATATTATCGATTTGCCGACGTAAGAGTTTCAGAAACACTCCGAATTTTAGGTTAACTATATATCTGCTGAATGCTCAGCCGGCAATGCGTTAACCAACCGTTGTAAATACTTTCAATCACGATGATGCAGCATATATAGTAGTACCATTTCTCCTCCCTATAGATTTCTTAAAATAGATTATTGGACAGCGTTTAAACTAGACAACTCGTGTATGATAGGGGCATATGCTTATATGTGGAAATGTCGTGAAACGATTGCCTCCAGAACATGACGAGATTTTTTGAGTAACACGACAGTTACAAGAAAACTACAATTCACCAAAAACGACCAATCACCGAAAACGATAATTTATCGAAAATTCAATTCACCGAAAACGACAATTCACCGAAAATTTAAATACATGGGAATTACCATATAACGATTATAATGGAGTTGGTCAAGGCTTGCCTAGTTCCGTTTCAAATGGCCATATTCCAGAACTGTATCCAAAAATCATTTTACAATCCCATTCCCATCAGGAATTCGAATTCATTATAATCGGTGTATGGTAGTTCCAATGTATTTTCATTTTCGGTGAATTGTCGTTTTCGGTAAATTATCGTTTTCGGTGAACTATTAAATGACAACAAATGTCTGAGATAGTAAAAATGTAAAAAATGAATTCTTTACGTTAGTTTTGGTAGAAGTTATTTTAATTTTACCAGACATGAAAGTCTGGGATAACTTCAAGGCGGTATCAATTGAGATGAAATTATTCTTGATAAAGTGATAATGAATCTTACTTCGTTAATCCCTCTTTAGAAAAGTTTGATGCTGTTCGGGGAAATATTCAGCAAATATGTCTTTTCAAACTATAGTTAAAACTAGATTTGAAATCATGGTTATTAACCCATGACACATTTGATTGAAACTGTAGTTAGATCGCTATGTGTCAGTATAGTATAAACTAATCTGATAAAAATATGAAAGTTGTTGTTGTTAATTACAAACGGAACCATGATGTCATTAAAATTTCCGCAGCTAACTCATAACTGGAGGAACTGGGATCCAATGTCTTCGAAATTAAATATTTTAGAACAACCAAAATTCGGTTTCAAAAGATTTTAATTTAAAATGTCCTTAAATTTAATAAATTCAAAACAGTTAATTTCCATTGAACTCCACGTCAAATCAAATTGAATTTTGAGAATTGTGAGCAATCGGAAATATCCGGGAATAGAAAAATTGAATTTTGATAAATTTTCAAAAGAACATAGTTGCAATTTTAGAAATACAATAATTTATATTTAAATTTAATATCAAAATTTTTAAAATTCGGTTTCAAAAGTTGAAAATTCGATATTCTATTTGAAGAATTTTAAAAATTTGAGTTTTTTAGTTTTACATTGCATCGAAATTAGAGAAATTAAAAATAAAAAAATTAAAAATTGAATGTGAAGTTTTATCAGAATTAGTTTTATTGCATAAATAACATTTCCGAGAAGAAGAAATTCAATATAGTAGTACAGCGGTGCTCGACGAGAACGTACAGTCAACCCACCTGCCTTCAACCAATTAGAAAAACTTAACAGGAAAAACTACAAAAACTGGTATCCGGAATACAATTGAGTGATCGTCATCACACCCATCTGCTTGCTTCATTCAGATTCAACTATTAGAGGTGACCAGTGCAATCAGATGCTACTTCATCATAGCTAAGATTGAAAATAAAATCATCTCATTAACGACACCTTGTCAAAATCCTTTAAAATCTATGGAAAACTATCCAACCCAGTCTTTTTCATTAAACAACAATATCTATACTAAGCGTTCACGCGACAGCATCTAAACAGTTTTATTGTTAGATTTTTGCAGGAGCATGTATTTCTGTTCTTGTAATAAATCATGAACCAAAACTACGCCATCATCATTTACCGGTCAAATAGCGCATTGGTTAAAGCTGTGACGTTTGGATCGGGAGGTACCCTGTTCTCGAATTCCAACAAAGGCGGGATGCAAAAGGGATTTTACTTCTCCCGATTACAATCGGTGATTAAATTGAAAACATCTATGACCTTCTGTTGGAATGTAGAACTCATGGGCTGAGCCATCTTCCTTCTCCCATGTCACTGTACAGGATAACATGGAGCTATGCAATGCGCATAGGTGGTATACTGTACTTGTGTGAATGGGATGAATGGGTTGAATGTATTTTAGTGTGAATGTGGGTATTGCATCGTGGGCCCATTAGTGGCATTAAGTGCTGGAGTAAAATCCGCCCAATTTCAATTTTATTTTTACGCCATCATCGAAGCTTTGCTCACAGCAAATGGCTGATTGCCATTCAATTTGAGACTTCAACTGTCTTTTCCGCCGATATACACTATTACTGATGTAAAACTGCCGATTAAACAGTTTGGTTCACTATATTACAAGAGTTTCAAGGAAAATTACTCGTTTTAAAAGCGTCTGTATTGATCGTTAGAGTCACTCATCATATAGTAACTAAAGTGCATCCAATTAATTCCAGTAGAGCTTTAAACGAAACCAGACCCTAATACTTAAAAAAACAAAATGAATGAAAATAAAAAACTTTCGGGATGCGAATTTCGAAAGCAAAAAAAAATTGACTTGGAAAAAAAACTTCTGGACAAGTGTTCGTGTCAAGTTCGTTAGTTAAGTTTTTAGATAATAATATTAATTCTAAAGCGAGCACACAAAGTTCCGTAGTTGATTCAATTGCGATTTGTACTGCAGACAAATCAAATTCAATTAGTCCGTTGCATGTTCCTTTAGTATCATTCAGAGCATGGGAATACACCAAATTGTAATTTTCATTAATAGTTGAATTTACTGATCCGGCAAAATGGCCAAAACTGACAGAAAAGAAACAAACGTCAGATGGTCTAACGCTAGTTCGTGTGTAATAACCGCAGGCAGATCTAGACTTGACCGGTCTAGATTGATAGCACTATATTGGTATGGTCGTGGGAGCTATAACGGGACATTGTCTCATCGGAGTACAAGCGAGCAGACTGGGTGCCCTCGCCTATGATTTCTACATCTGCTCTGTACCTGTCCTAGTCTAGGGTACATCAGAATAAAATGTATGGAACTTCCCATTTGGACGACCTGACGATTCTTAGTGAGATCGATGTCAGGGGCCTTGAACGCTTCTTGATAAGCTCAGGATGGTTCAACGAGTAAAGAGGAGATAACTCAAATGTGGTATATCTGTATGGACCAATTTGTGCCTATATATGCTAGTCCTTTAGGGCGGTCACCCTTAGCCTATCTTAACCTAACCTATTCTACCACAATTATGTAGTGTAGTATTTTTTTTTGTTGTAAACTATGCATATCTCACAATAAAAATGCTACTCTCATTAGTTTAGGATTCACAGATTGGAACCATTTGGCCAGAATAATTCATAGTCACATAAAAACATTTTAAAGAACATACAGTTCTACAACAGTTTAAAAAACATGCAAAATTTTAAAACTTGGAAGGAATTAGAAAAACGATTGAAATCAAATTCAACAATAGATTCTGACCTACAACGAGTTATGGATGCAAAAGTTCGACACTGGAGAAAGGTGCTCAAACGATTAATAATATTCGTAGAGTTTTTAGGGTCATTATCTCTTGCATTTCGGGGAAAATTGAAAGTTCTGTATGATTCGAGTAATAGAAACCTTCTAAAATTAGTTCAATTTCTCAGTAAATTTGATTCAGTAATTTCAGAACATCTTCGAAGGATAAGCAACACAGAATCGATAATCGTTGATTGTGCTCCAGACAAAAGCCACGAGGAGCAATTATCCTTGTTTATTCGATTTTTAAAAAGAACATTTCGTTACATTTTTAGAAGCCAACTATACCAAGGGTACTAGTCTTATTAAAATTGTACTAAATGAATTAAAAGAAATGGGTCTGTTAATTGAAAATTGTAGAGGGCAGGGTTAAGGTAATGGCTCAAACAAGAAAGGTAAACACCTTGGTATGCAAAATTTTAAAAGCATTTTCTTTATCTTGTGCGTCTCATACACTTAATTTAATCATTTGACGGCAACAAAACAGTTGCAAACTATATTAAAATTTCTTCAAAATTTGAGATCAGACGAAGAATTTGAACAGTTTTTACAATTAGCCTAAACGATTGCTGAGAAACTTGAAGTTCCTTGTTGTTTTCCGAGTTCAAAGGCCCCTTACTATGTCAACAATCTGGTTCCAACGGTTTTGATCCTGGGGTTGATTTTCATAATGTCTTAGACAACCTGAAGAAGCCAAGTCGTTATTTACACCGTGGAGCCTATGTCGCCTGCAACGCCCTTTGAGCCTACCATATGGTGGCTTCCCTTTCAGAAATCGCAGCACAATGTAGAGGATCTTCATCAGATCACTGATCTCGATACTGTACAAAGCACGGTATGTGCCATTTACTTTGCGTTTTGGGTCGTAAATCAGACGCATGACTCTTTTCTCAAATGTAAGGAGACCTCTATCCAACAGTCAGCCATAACAGCCTGCTCCCTCCCTCAAACGTGTAGTGGCCACTACTAAATTTTGGTGTGCCATTGTCGATATATCCTTGGAGTCCAACAAAAATACCCGAGTTAACTGCAAAAATTGTCGATAGCCTGTTCTCAACTTTAACACAGCATTGAGACTGTGTCACTGTCATTCTACACAGTCGTACTAATTTGGTTGGCATTCTTATTCCTATTATTTTGTTGGTATTCCAGGGCAGACCACAAACTCTCTCGATTGATCGAGTCATAGACCTGCCGGAAATCCAGGAACACCTGATGTGCAAGGTCTCATAATATTTAAGCCTCAATATTTAGATAGAAACATCCGCAGTGAAAAGACCTGATCAGAGACTGAGCGATTCGGACGGAATGCTCCTTGACAGTCACCAACTAAGCCATCCGCTAGAGGGGTGGTTATATCCAATATAATGTAGGGCAGTATCTTGTATGCTGTGCAAAGGAGAGCTATACCGCGATAAATTTCACTCTTCAAGCGGTCATCGTTTCTTAAAGGTATGGCACATCGCGGCCACTTTCCATTCGTCAGGCATTATTTCGTTTCGCCATACTAATGGGATAAGGTCAAAAAGATAGTTCCACAAAGTATCCAGTCCGAATATCAAGAGCTCAAAATTAATGCAGTCACCCCAGGTGGGCAGTTTCGTTTTAGTCTTTGCATGGCCCTAGCGAATTCCTCATGGGATGGATCCTCAATGTAAATCTCTGTAAATGTAAAATTTAAGGTGACTCAACAACAGTCTATCACGCATGATGAACAGCAAGCAGGTCGGTGAATTGTCCACTCCATGCTATAAGTCCCGGTCCCAAATGGCGGTTTTTCGCAACCATTTCAGTAATTCATTTAATGAAATTACGCGAACGAACTGCGGTCATTTTCACTTTATCCGTCTGAAAATCCGCTTAGCTGCCCTCGTAGCAAGAGTAGCCTAGTTTTTCCTCCCGATTGTGAGACGTTGTTGCACTTCACTATGGACTATATTTAGTTAGTACCTTCCAGACAGAGTTCACATAGTCTGGGAAATAGCTTTCTCAATGTTGTCGCTGGTAGATACAAATGTGACGTATCAATGTTGATTTAATAACAATTCATATAGTCGGTTAACATGAGATATCACCCCGCATTCCTGGTTTAAAGATAGCCGTGATCTTTGAAATTTTACATTTTTCGAGAAACACGGCAGTGATTAGGCGTTTTGAATTGAATTGCTTGCAGAGCGGATTTATTTAGCTACTTGCAACCGTTCTAATATAGAAAAGCGTATATCATCCTGCCCACATCCATCGCCAAATTCCCTTAAGGCTGTTGCAAAGATGCTGCATACATGTCTGCTATCGTTTTAGCGTTCATGATGGAGGGATATCCTTCGATGTCACGTCTAGATTGAAAGAATTTCCAAAATTGTTTAAGATTCTAAAATGTTACCTTCGATACTTTCAAGGTAAGACCTGTATACTTAATATTAAATAGACGTCAAATTCCTCGCTGCGTTATAAAAAGACCAGCTTGTCTGTTTCCAATCGTGACTCCATCATTTTATTATAGGCCTTACATTTCCGATTTTTCACATTTGTTAGCATGTCATCAACTCAGTTATCGAACTCAAAAGTTTCTTTTATGGTTCCATGGGCATGTCGTAGTTTTGTAACTTTACTATAGAATGTTTTGTAGCAGTTCACAAAAATATCTAATTTTATAAGCAATAAAATACACAATCAACAAACCACTTTCGTAATAAATGTCAAGTCTTAATGTCAAATATAGTAATTAAAACAAAATTTCAACAGTATTTCGACCACTAAACCAACCCTCGAATGGTGTTACCTGACACTTACCAACATACCCTCTTTAATAATATTCAAAAATAAAGTCCTCTATATATATAAACAAAGCCTTAATAAGCTTTCAAGTTAATAATTTGTATTTATTTATACGCATAAAGCAGTTTAAAAATAAATCCTTAAAAGCATATCTCAAAAGCTCTTCATCGTATGTACATACATATATTATAAAATGCTATCGTGTATAAATATGCACGTAAGCTAAAATCAAATTATTTTTTGTTAATTAATATTTAAATAAATAATTAAATCCGAGTATAAATATGAAAAATAAATAAATAATTTTTATATTGTCTTTATAGAGATATCAAGCCTGACAATATATTACTCGATGAAGAGGGTAAGTTTATAACATATTTAAATATTTTTGTTGGGTATACATAATTATAGGAGAAACTTCATGTAAAATTGTGCAACGGGAAAGACATGGTTGCGAAACAGAATTTTATCAAAATTCAATGATAATTACCATCGCAGTCCAGAGTTTGCTTTTCTAACCCACAGTGGAATTAAAAAGGTTAATTTGGTAAAAAAGATCTTCTCGTCACATTATATTACTTGCGGCCACCCATCTAATATATAAATATACATACATACCATAAGTCTAAATTTATATCAACGACATTATATTCTACGAGTATATCTACCGTATCTAAAAATTTATCTATATATAATATGTATAAATAAGCTGGTTCGACGTTTTTGTATAAATGTACGTTATACATACACATTAAATCGTATATGCAAATACATAATTGTAAATTTTCCATTTTCATTTTTTTTTTTTGATATCATTTAGATGAATAAATTATAAATTTACATATTATATCTTCTGCTTTTCATTATTAGAAAAAAACGAACGAAACGAAATTTATTCAAATTTTTCTTTGTATGTTAACAAAAATAATATTGAAGAATGGCCTGAGAGAAAATATACAGCAGCAAGAATAAATTTTGAATCCTTAACTGCTTCATGCTGGGTTTTATGTCATATGCACAGTGAACGAGTGAATAATCTTAATAATCTTAATAAAACGAACACAACAGTAAAAAATAGTATTTACTGTTTGCGTGGCTCCTCGCCATTCGTTCCTTAACGTGGTGTTGCTTTTTTCTTAATACTCGTACAGTTTGAAAAAATTATAGTTTAAAAAAAAATACTGAAACAACCCACTCAAGTGCTGTTGACTTGAAGATCAGTTAAAAGAACTCTGAAACGTGCTTCCAATTATCCTCTCGCAGAAGTAACACATAATTTATGCAACGACCTTGAAATCTTAGCCATCTGTAAAAATATGAACTAATGAATAGAGGATAACAAAAGATCCTACAGTAGTGTGAGCCTCTTCCACCTCTTCCATACAGCCATCACAGATTCTCTGATGGTGAACCTCAGGTTTGGTTCAAAAATAAAAAATGTCTCTGCTGATCCAGCAAACTTAAAACACGTTAAGCATTCGGCAACTGCAATTCCCTCAACATCACAATGAGCAGATGGTACCCTCATATATCTATTACTCTGCTATAGGCGCAAAGGAGATTAATGAAATCTTTTTACAATCCTGGACCAAATTGAATACAGTCAAAGGACTGTTTCGGACATTAAGCTCAGCTTTACTATCCGTACAGAAAATAATATCCCTTCCTAAATCACTAAAACGCAAAGCCTCACTCTTAGTGTATATATGAAAATAAAATAATCGATTTGGAGATGAACGACGTATTTTTGTAGGTGAGATCTGTCTGCTTTCGGTACAAAACTACTCTACATCTGCTCCAAGATTTCGATACCGTGCCAAATGCAATGCGAACGCTCAAAATAGATCGAGCATGTGATTCCATTAGGACCTCACGATTTTAATGGTGCAACCGGGAAAACACCAGAACGTCAAACATTGATTGTGATCAGCCTACACTCTCCAATGGTGGGTATACTCTCACCTCAAATTAAAGGATTCGTACAACTCTTGAATATTATACTGTCGGTTTGGTGCTTGTTATCCAGATGTTCGCTGGATTTTAAATAAATTTCAAAGATTAATATGTCTGAGCAACGGGGCATTAAAAATTTACCACTAGCTGCGCTATAATTATACATATTATTAAGAGATCAACTGGTTCGAGAATTATTAAGACTAAACTTATGTGGAAAATCGACAGCTTGAGAAACTTTTGTACCAAAATATACAAATAGGCTTTAGGGGAAAGCAATATAGCTTTTTACTTATACAAACATACATTTATTAAAGTGTCATGTCTTTTGAAAGCTGAAACTCTTTTATTACACGGCTCAAAAGATCTGTTTTTTAATTAGACATTTGCATACGGCATTGCTCCATACCAAACTGTACTAACATGTTTTCAATTTAATCATCTATCGTAAAGAAGAAATGTAAAATACTCTGTTGGGATTCGAACTCGATACCTCCCAATTCAAACGTCACGCAGCTTTAAATTCTGTGACGCCATCAACGAAATTTGTATGAAATCTTTACGCCTTGTGACAAAAAAATACACTTGCAAAATTTGAAGCTGGTTTGATCGTAGTACTATAAAGACACAAAATCCTGCGTAAGACGATCTATATGATAGAATGTTAGACCTAATGATTCATTATCATTTCATCCACCACCGTAGATCTGAAGTGTGACCGTAGATTATAAGTAGAGTAGAGTCCAAGCACTATATGCTGCAATATCATTAAAAATTTGGATGTTTCCAAAAAAAGTAATCATTCTAGAACGGGAGGTGCATTTGTCCAGAGCAATCGCTTGCTTCCAATGATTTTTACATATTAAAGTACCTTTCTTATGGAGCATTATGAAATACGTGAATGGTAAAAAACAGCATATACCAGGATTTGTTGCATTTCATAATTTTCAAAAAAAAATCGGTAGTAACTGTTACAACATTGTTGATGGAAATTTCGACATTAACTGAAATGTTTTGTTAGAAAAAAATTTTGGATAGATTATTGTTGCAGCTGCCGCTAAAATTAGTTCAGCATTTGTTCAGTCCGGGTAGCCGGACTAAATTTGTTTGTTTATAATTATGTCAAAACCGAAAGAAATGTCGATCAATGATTAAGTAATCTTTCTCTCTTTTACGATTACTGTACTGAGAGGATTCACATCCTTATGAGGCGATATTCATATGATTAGGTCCATTAATCAATTTTAGATTCCCCTGTTCACTTCCAATAAGCACATTTGCCATATACATTAAAATATATTTAATTGGAAATGAGAACAAAAAATTAGGGCTTTGTTTTATAACATATCATAATATATCATATCATAATATAATGGCGTTAAAACAAGTTTAAACATACATAGAAACCCGTGAAAAAAATTAAACCGTAATGGGTTATCGATTTGGGTTAACAATCAACAATGAGCCAGTAATACATATATCAACATAAATTAAATAAAAATATAAAAACTAGGGCGTTGTTTTAATTTTATTTTATTTAACATTTATAACAAAGAATATAAAAGTGGAATTTTAAAAAAACTGAGAACTAAGCTTTTATGGATTAATGATTTGGCGAGTAACATTGAGCAACAGAAATGTGCGTGACCCGGTGAGAAACTGTGGCATAATATTTTCAAGATTAATCAAGATTAAATATGAATTAAATAGCAAAAATAAGATTATTATTTGGTAAATAAAAGCAACGTCCTAATTTTTTTTAACTTTAATCAAAATTTTTTTCAAAATATATTTAATACAATTTTTCCGTTGATTGAAATGTTATTACAAATGTGTTTATTTGAATCTAATTACATATATCTAGATGGGATGATACCGAGAAAAACGATTTTCATTTTTTTTTTTATAAAGTGAATGCGGCCACAATTTAAATCCACATATATGCGCCAAATAGTTTTGGTCCGATTGTCCCATTGTCAAACAATATGCAAATTTGCCATAAATAGGGAAACTTAAATTTGGTTTTAGAAAAAGCAGACACCATAATGGATTGTCGGTATGAATATTAACAATGAACAATAATCCAGCGATTTCAACATCCCGTGTACGAATAGCTTAATTGAATATAATATTTTGTAATGTATAAAAATTAGGGCGTTTTTTTTATTTCGCATTAACTAAAACGTGAATAAATAAATAACAAGGATTATAAAATTTATATAGAGAATTGGATTTTGAAAAAAAAAAGAAAACCGAGAACTAAGAATAAATGAATTGGTATGATATTTTCAAATTTTAAAACTTGGTAAATCAACGTCCTAATTTTTTTTTTAACTCTAAATAAAGTGAATATCAAGATTTATTTAGACCAAAATTTTGCTTATTTATTTTTGAATTTACTGAATCCTTCCCGTGGAGCAAATTATTTCTCATTTGGTTTTCTTGTTTTGAAATTATTTTTAAATTAAAAATACGTTTATTTGAAATGTATTTATTTCTGATACAAACAACAGAATGTTTTTCAATTTTCTATCAGTTGACACACCAAAATTGGTGTTTACTTAAATTAAAAAATTTGTTTGACAAATTTTATAAAAATAATTTAAAAATACAATTAACTTATTAAATTTGTTATTTTAAAATATTTTATTAGTAAAGGTGAAGTAAAGCCTCTACCTCGCTACTATACCAAATAGTATTCATTTTCATTTACCTTCAAAATTTTACCTTCATTGACGTTGTTGCACTTCACTATGGGCTATATTATGTTGCTCAACTGCAAAACGATACTCGTCATCAAACCAATCATTCTTGGGTCTGTAGCAGCTCGAATATTCGACTCACCGATATTCGATTCTGCCACAAACAAAACAATTAGTGAAATTCAAATATAAACCAACTTATTTGAATTAAACGTTCACTAACCCCATCACATATCCATCTATCCAACCAACACTATCTAATAACCGAACCATTACTATAAAACATTTATAGTAAAACCATCGCCATCTAACAACATCACCACGAACAACAATGTTCGGTGATGCAACACTTATGCGTAAGTGCAATATTCACCGTCGCCGGCGCATGTGTTCCTTCATCAACAAAACGAACACGAAGGCGACGTCACACTAGCAAACAAACAACCAAAGAGACAATACGTCTCTACACGTCTTCCAAAAACAACTCAAAAACAACAATTCAGCGTCCATTACCTTTTTTTTATATAACAAAAAACAACACGTAATAATAACGCGTAACAAGTGGTGGTGGTGCAATAATAAAATGTATATAAAAATAAAATCAATAATATTAAGTTAATTGTAAATGTAAATAATAAAATATAACAATGAATAAATTATAAATATAAATAATAAATTATAATACAAAAATAAAGTTTTGGTGTTAAACATTTATATTGAATAATAAAGTTTATAAAAAACTAAATTGGTGACCACGATAGCGGTTTTTACCGCGTTATAAATACACGCATAAACAGCTACAAAACCACGTAAAATCACGCGGGCAGATTAAAAAAAAAAAAAACGTGGAGTAGGGGACGTCCCACCCACGCACCGAGGGATACAAAAATTTAAGCGGAGACGTGCGTAGGGCCATCCCACGCAACAACGAGGGACACCGTGGGACAAGCAAACGGTGAAGCGATCCACCCTCACCGCAGCGGATGACCATCAACAGCAGCAGACCCATCAACAGCAGCAGAAACAACAATAAAAACCGGTACATAGTTTTTTTTGGATATAAAATTTTTTTTCTTGTACTTAAAATTTTTTTTTTTTTTAACGTAACATTTTTTTATTTTATTTACTTATTTTTTTAACGTAGAATCATTTTTTTTTCTTAATTTATTAACGTAGAATCATTTTTTATTGTAAGATTTTTATATATATTTTTCTCTCACCACCACCATTTTACACACCCATCCATTTTCACACACACTGGTCGGTTTCTCGCTGCACATAAAATCCGCTGTTCCAATTTCACCTTGCATTTTCTGAATTGTTTGCTACACATTTCAACGAGCCCCCCCAATATAAGGTAGGACGCATAGGAACTCCATATTCGGGGGTATATCGTCACAAGGGAGTTAAGCCGAAGGAACATCCCGGCCTCCAAACGTAATCACAAGGTAACCATTCCTCATTCGTAGTTGTTTTTATTTTTTTCTCTCTTTACATTTTTTTTATTTTTTTATTGGTTTGTGCAAAATGTCGGATGATGAAAAAGATCAACCACAAAAAATGGACACCACGCCTCAAGGCGCAAGTCCACAAATCGCAGCATCACATCAACGAATCGCAGTACAACCTTTCTGGCCACAAAGAGCAAACACATGGTTTCAGCTCGCCGAAATACAATTCGGGCTGCAAGGCATAACAGCTGATAAAACAAAGTACCTGCAAACATTATCAGCTTTGCAACCAGAAACGTGCGATGTGATCTCGGATTTCCTCATCAATCCGCCGACAACCAACCAATACAATATACTAAAACAAACGCTGCTAGAGCGACTAGCACCATCGGGCGAACGCCAACTAGAACAATTGCTTTCAGGCCAGCAATTGGGCGACCGCACACCATCTGACGCGTTAAGACACATACAAACACTGGCTAACAACAACTTTAATGAAAATATCATTAAAACATTGTGGATTCGTAAAATGCCGGAGTTGATTCGGATAGCGCTGGTGGCACAGCCCGAATCCTCCACGACACAGATGTTAGCCAAAATTGCCGACAAAATGTATGATGTCTTACACATCAACCAACCAAGCGTCAGTCAAGTCAATGTACCATACCGGCAATCAAGCGAACGCAGTGGAGACAGAACTCCCCGTTCCACAACAACAACAACAAACTCACTCGAATCAAGGTTGTCGAGTATTGAGTCCAGACTCGACGGGCTTTTCCGAGGTCGAAGCCGATCGCGTGGACGACGAGCTCCCTCACAAACAAGAACCCGCAGTCCCAGCAACAACACATACCGACATGGTAAATGCTGGTATCATAACAAGTTTGGTAGAGCCGCGCAAAAATGCACGCCACCGTGCAACTTCAACACGTCGCAACAATCGACGTCCGCGGCCGCCGTAAAAATGGACATTGACCACCAAAAAAACTACTAAAATCACGGGTTGAGAGTATCACACCTCCCCTGACACCAACCTATACGTCCCGTTTGTTTGTGTACGATAGACACAACAAACTCACCTACTTAGTCGACACTGGCGCTGACCTTTCGGTTATTCCAGCTATGAATTTCAAAATGAGTTATACATTAGCTAATCGAAATTCAGATCTAGTCTTATCGGCTGCCAATGGTTCAATCATCCACACGTACGGCACAAAATTGCTTAACGTGGATATCGGACTCAAACGAACCTTCACGCATGCTTTCATACTAGCTGCAGTGAATCGTCCGATCATTGGCGCCGATTTTCTAAGCAAATTCGGACTTCTTGTCGATGTCAAACACAAACGGCTGATTGATCCAGCTACAAAGCTGTCAATAAACGCCACAATGGTTCGTGTTAACACACCAACACCGATCCATTTTAACATCGACAACGGCTACGGCACACTGCTCAAAAAGTACCCACTACTTACAGCAGAGCCGAACTACAAAATGCCAGTCCGACACAACGTGGTTCATCACATCGTCACGGAAGGCAATCTTCCCGTGTCGAGACCACGCAGACTAGATCCGGTGCGTCACAAAGCTGCACAAGCAGAATTTCAACACATGGTGGAATTAGGAATTTGTCGAACATCGACATCTTCCGTCTCTTGTCCACTTCACATGGTCAAGAAGAAAGATCAAGACTGGAGGCCATGTGGGGACTATCGGCGTTTAAACACGGTTACGATACCGGATCGCTACCCGATACCCCACATTCAAAACTTCACCATGCACTTGCATGGCTGCAAAGTTTTCTCCAAACTTGATCTCATCAGAGGTTATCACCACATTCCCGTGGCACCTGAAGACGTTTTCAAAACGGCGATCACCACACCATTTGGCCTCTTCGAATACACCCGAATGCCATTTGGATTACGCAATGCCGCACAAACGTTTCAGCGCTTCATGAACGAAGTCGTTCGAGATCTCGACTTCGTTTTCGTCTACATAGACGACATTCTTGTGGCATCTCAAACTGAGGAACAACACAAACTCCATCTGGAAGCACTTTTCCAACGACTTGTCGAGTTTGATGTTCACATCAAGAGCTCAAAATGCGTCTTCGGCGCATCCACTCTTGATTTCCTCAGCCACAAGATCACCGCTAATGGCATCCTTCCGTCACAAGACCGAATCAATGCCATTAAAGAATTCCCAGCTCCAACCTCAATCAAAAGTATTCAGCGATTCATTGGCATGGTCAACTACTACCACCGATTTATACCAAAGCTCGCTGAAATACTCAACCCAATTCACAGCCACCTGGCAGTACTACTACGTAAGCCCAAAACCGCCAAGAACTTCTCTTGGCCTGACGAATGTCAACACGCATTCACGTCACTAAAGGCTGAATTGGCACGCACAACACTCTTGTCACATCCACTGAGCGACTCAAAGCTCAGCATAACTACTGATGCATCAAACACTGCTGTCGGAGCAGTCATGCAACAGTACAACGACAAGTGTTGGGAGCCCCTGGGATTCTTCTCAAAAAAGCTCTCGGATGCCGAAAAGAAATACTCTGCATTCGATCGGGAATTACTCGCAATATATCTAGCAATAAAACACTTCAGATATTTTGTCGAGGGTCGGGACTTCACAATTTACACCGACCACAAGCCTCTCACTCGAGCAATTCAGTCTAAAACTGAACGCAATCCAAGGCAAGCACGCCACTTGGATTATATTAGTCAATTTACCACGGACATTCAGCATGTTCAAGGTACCGAAAACGTTGTCGCGGATACACTTTCGCGCACAACATCAAACGAAACGGCCACAGTCGAGACTCACTTCGACTGCAACAAAATCGCACAAGCGCAAAAAGCAGACTTGGAACTTCAGAATTTACTTTCTGGTTCCGCTTGTCACGCCAGTTCATCACTGAAACTGGAGCTTTCGTACACTGGAGTACATCGCAGAGCAACTACGTCGAACCATCTTCGACACACTACACGGTATCTCACATCCTGGTGTCCGCGCAACTCGTAAATTGATTACTGCTCGATACTTTTGGCCCAGCATAAACAAAGACGTGACCCATTGGGCACAATCCTGTTTATCCTGCCAAAAATCAAAAGTCCAGCGACACACAAAATCGTCTCTTGGACAATTCGCAATTCCACCTGGTCGATTCGAGCACATTCATTTGGATGTCGTAGGACCACTTCCTCCATCCAATGGATACTCATATCTACTCACCTGTGTCGATCGTTTCACTCGATGGCCAGAAGCGTACTGCATGAGCGACATGTCTGCAGCAACCATTGCCACCACATTCATACAAAACTACGCATCACGATTTGGCGTTCCACTTGACATCACAACTGATCAAGGAACCCAATTCGAGTCGAAGCTTTTCTCGGAGTTAACGAAACTCCTCGGCTCGCATCGGATACGTACAACGGCTTACCACCCACAAGCCAATGGCATGGTCGAACGCTTCCACCGCCAGCTCAAAGCTGCTCTCAAGGCCCGAGGCAATACAATGCACTGGAGCTCCGAAGTACCAATCGTTCTACTTGGTATTCGAGCAACGGTTAAAGAAGATCTGAAGTGCTCACCAGCTGAAATGGTTTACGGTCAAACCATCAAGCTACCCGGTGAGTTCTTCGTCGAACATCCTCTACCGTCTCCATCCACAACTGACACAGTCATCGACCAACTCCGCACCACCATGCAAAATCTTATCCCCACGGCAACAAGACCAACGAACGAAAACAACATATTCGTTCCTAAATCGCTCAACAATTGCGATTACGTCTTTGTCCGGGTTGATAAGGTTCGAACTGGATTACAATCTCCATACGATGGGCCATACAAAGTTATACGCCGCTTACGCAAGCAATTCATTGTCTCAATCAAAGACAAACACCAGTCAATCTCCATTGACAGATTGAAACCGGCCTACGGTATTCTCAACACGGCTGATCAGATATCAGCCAGCAAACGATTTAAAACCGTCCGGTTCAACGTATAACGTCTCAAAACCTATGGTTTCTCATCTGGAGAGGGGGTACTGTAGCAGCTCGAATATTCGACTCACCGATATTCGATTCTGCCACAAACAAAACAGTTAGTGAAATTCAAATATAAACCAACTTATTTGAATTAAGCGTTCACTAACCCCATCACATATCCATCTATCCAACCAACACTATCTAATAACCGAACCATTACTATAAAACATTTATAGTAAAACCATCGCCATCTAACAACATCACCACGAACAACAATGTTCGGTGATGCAACACTTATGCGTAAGTGCAATATTCACCGTCGCCGGCGCATGTGTTCCTTCATCAACAAAACGAACACGAAGGCGACGTCACACTAGCAAACAAACAACCAAAGAGACAATACGTCTCTACACGTCTTCCAAAAACAACTCAAAAACAACAATTCAGCGTCCATTACCTTTTTTTTATATAACAAAAAACAACACGTAATAATAACGCGTAACAAGTGGTGGTGGTGCAATAATAAAATGTATATAAAAATAAAATCAATAATATTAAGTTAATTGTAAATGTAAATAATAAAATATAACAATGAATAAATTATAAATATAAATAATAAATTATAATACAAAAATAAAGTTTTGGTGTTAAACATTTATATTGAATAATAAAGTTTATAAAAAACTAAAGGTCTGACTTTCACAATTCCGTCATTGACAACATCCTGATATCGTTTCTTTTGATCTTCATTTATCAGACCTTCACAGTCAAAACGTTCCGTGCGTTTCGCTGTGTTCCCCTACATGTACGAAAACTTCCATCGTAGCTTTGCAACGACCAAATTATGATCGCTGCCTACGTATTTGGTCGCTGCCCGATAAGTTCAAACATCCTGCACAACCCGAGTTCAGACACACATGTGTTCCTGTTTCCAAATGTATCTGTTTGTGAGGGAAGAATGTCTTTCCTACTCTAAGATCGTGAGCAATTACATAGTACATCATTACCTCACCATTATTGGTCGCAGTTTCGTATCGGAAGTACGGACCTATGTTTTCACACAATCGGTTATTGACTGCTTGGAAATCCAAAACAGCCTTGTTCACTTGCGGCCCAAGAAGAAATCAAGCTCCAAGATTTCTGAGGTCATTCATCTCCTCGGTATAACAACGTATAGCCCCTGGACACATGGTTTCCACTTTTAGAGCAGCAAGTTTCTTGAAGAACAACGAGTTCCAGCCGATACTCCTTCATGCACATGATTAGGCTTTCCAACGCTCCTGGACCGCCGATCCCAAATCTCGTGTTCGGATACTTGAGTGGGGGTGTTATTTTGGCGATCTCCATTTTTCTATTTGTTGACTTAATAAACAGTTTATTTTTTTTACGGAAGCTGGTCGTCAGTCCAGCGATTCAGCCGTTTATGTTTATGAGACATGTGAGTGCCTCCCGACTACAAGGGCCACAGTGGTATTTTTCGAATGGTGGACATTTTTATGGGCCTTTCAAAATTTGTTAGGATTCTAAAATAAATAGGATTGGGCTCAATAATATTTCTGAATAGTGAACACTTCGACCTTCACCGATTTGTACAATACATTATTATAAAAAGGGTTTGGCTCCAATGACAGTAAGAAAACATGGACTGTTGAAATTCAGGTTTTAGGTAATAGTTTTGGGAATTCCACTGGCAAGATTTTGTCGTGCGATTCTAAAACAATTACAGACCTTGAAGCTATTTCTAATGCTTTTGGTTTATATTTCTCTAATAATGTTTGTGGCTATTCTTATTTGCATTTAATCACAGTGATGTTACCATCTCATAAAAAAAAATTATTAATCCAGTGGATATATTACACCGGTTTTAGGTTTTATACACGATCTGAAATCTAGTAGGATGGATGTGCCTGGTATGAATTTAAAGAAGTTTAACTTAAATTGTCTATTTATGTGTCCTATTCTTGTTCATTATATAGAAAGATGAAAGACAATTTTAAGGTGCATTATCCACCCGTTTCATTGATACACAATTTTGGAAACTATGGAGAAAGGGGCCTGGCAAAACTACTGAATCTGTTTTTATAGAGTTTTTCATTATTTGACATGGTAGATCACAATCCTACTTCTGCATAAACTATTTTTATGTGCCGCTTTAGAGGACTAAATGGTTTAGCTTTAGATGAGAAGTGGCAGAAGTTTTAAAGTTAAAATTGGTGATACTTTGATTTACCTTTTAGTGTTGGTTTTGGTGATCAACTTTAAGCTACTTTAAGCTACTGTGGGTCAAATGCCTCTGAAATTACCTTAAACTAGTTCCTTCGCTACGTCACATCCCCTGTAATTTGCAGAATTTTGTCCTTTGCAGTTGATACATTTTGCAGCCATATGTTTAATTATAGAACATGCTTTCGCAGTATGTTTCCTCCTACGCCCCCGGTCCATTATATTTCTGCGTATGATAAAAGCCTTGGCATTTTCTGATTTAAGGTATTTTGGCCAGTAGTTTTTTCAGTGGCTCTAGTTCAACATTCATGTTAAGCATAACCTTTAGGTATTTCCACCTTTTCTTTATAATTATAGGTTAGCATAAATAGTGGCCCCATTTGATTTATTTTGACGTCTTGTTCATTTATTATTTTTTGTCTTTTGATTATTTGCCGCTTCTTCTATTTGCAGAACTTTACATTATAGGTCCTCCTTTGAGCAGATTGGATCAAAGCATATAGCCATAATCTTAATTGGGCGGTTATTTGTATCTATTCAACATCTTTACTTCATTATCGAATGCACCTTGGCATATTCGGTTATCCCAATAATATTGATTGGCTGAGGTATTATCTCTTTAGGTTGATTGCTCGAACACTCGTTTGATATGGATTGGCAGCATTCTATAACATTTATTGAGAATGTTCTGCTTCCGTTTTTTATTCGGTCTGCTTTTTTAAATATCTTTCCAGTACTTCATCGTCAATAAAAAACTGATTGTTGCCGTCATGTTTGACAGTCTGCGGCTTATCAGAGCATCGGCTTCTTCTCAATTGTTTTAAACTTCTCAATTGTTTTCCTTTATTTGTTAAGAATTTGGTTTGATAGTCATTCAATGGTTTTAAGTGTGAAAAATAAGATTATGCGTTTTAGATTAGTAGGTGATCGATAATTAAGCTACGTTCCTGAGATTATTGTAATTATTGAGCAATTAAACTACTCTTTTATGCGTCTTTTTGTTGTCCGTTGTCAGTTTTAGTGAACTTATATCACGCATGTGTGAAATCCAGGCCGGACTTTGTTGGGGTGAATATTAACACTTTATGGAATTTCTAAATCTGTCTGTTAGTTTTTTATTTTTTCATTTATTGTGTTGCGTTTGTGTATACCTGGATATGTGTAATAAAAAATAAAAATGGCAGTGGTTAAAGCTGCGACAGTTGGATCGGGAGGTACCGGGTTCCTAAAATCGGTGATTAAATTGAAAACATCTATGACCCTTTGTTGGAATGTAGAACTCATTGGTCGTCCCATCGTTCTTGTTAGTAAAGGTTAGCATGGAGCTATGCAGACAATTAATACACTTAATGTATGTAAGTGTTGGTATTTATTTTTAAAAAAAAATTAATTTATGATGAATGGTAATAAAAAGATTAGTTAAATAAAAACAACGCCCTAATTTTTTTTGCAATATGGATAAACAAATGTTGATGATTTATTTAGACGACTTGAGATTCTTTATTTAAATCCAGATGTATTTTGTTTTAAGCCCATAGTTCGATTCGAATTAATATTTCCCTTCAATATAGATTTATGTTACTAAGCCGAATATTTTTTACTCATAAGGTAAAATAATTATTTAAGTATCTAACCCATCATGATATGCCTTACGGCCACATTCTTCTAAACATAACTAAGATAACGCTATGAAACTATAAATTAATATTATTTATGAAAACCATAACAAAGATTTTTCTGGTTTGCTTCAAAAATTAATTATTTTCTATTTTCCCTTTTACAAAATATAATAAACGAGGCTGCTTGCTGGCTGCACGTAACATGTAAGTTTCTCGAAGTGCGAAGAGCAAAACGAAAATTCAATTAATTTGTTCTGCTGTATGAAATGTAATCCCCTGCTGCGGTGATAAAAGAAAACTTCTTGTGCCAGATTACATTTTGCATTTTATTTATAATTTTCATTTTAATCGTCTTAATTAATTTTGTGTATAATCAGTTCAGGTGTAAAACCACGGCCTCTCATCATCAATTTAAATTCCTATTATTGCTACAATAAATGCATAGCGCATGCATTAATATTTAACACAAACATTTTTTAATTAGCCAATTGTGTTGAATTATTTGAATTTAAAAACAGGATGCGCAGACAAAGATGTTACTATTTATTTAGGTCAATTAAAAGTAATTTTTATTTCTTCTATTTATTTTAATTGGTTTTTGTGGTTGTTCCAATTTTTTTTTGTTTTGTTATTTCTTCAAATTAAAAACATTACCAAAAAGCTCTGTTGATTCGACTTCTTTCTTCAAATAAGTTGTTTTTTTTATTTTTTAATAAAAGGTACAAAAGGTAGATTTTCAAATATCTTATAAACATGTGCCTCCGTATACACACATAATATAGTATGTCTTTTAAATAGTATTTACACATACACGGTTGGATTGATAAACACACATGGTGGATTTCATTTGTGTACGTTTTACGACCCAATAATTTACTTTATTTACATGTACATGAAAATGGTTTAATTGTGCATACGTTTTAAAGCTTTTGATGATATTCCTAAGGATTTAATTCGGAATTAAGCTCTGGGGTAAAAAGTCTAACGAACATAGGATTAACAAAAACTATTTCGTAACGTCCTTAAAAAATACAAACTACTCTTGTACATACATATGTATATGTACATATGTATGTATACGAAGAAGCAATAAACTATAAAAAAAAATAACTTTTTGATTCATGGACGCATAAATTTATTTGTTTTTTTATGCTTTACATTCGTCTAAAAAGTAAAAACTAAAAACATAACCATAAATTGTGCGGTTTAATGCGGCGCTATATACATACATATATGATAGCATATGATGAAACTATCGTATACGAAATCAAAACATGACTCGCCAACATGTTTCCATGTGATTTATTCATATACATATGATTGTGTATACGAATAAACATATATAGTAATTGGAGAAAGGTTGGTGGTTTACGTGAAAACAAATTACAACATCATTCAAATATAATCAAGCTCTTGACAACAATATTTAGAGATTTGAAGTTTAGGGACCTCGCCCAAATTTTTACATTTGTTCCCATAACTTGTATGTCGTCATGGCAAGAAACAGTTGTAATCCATTGAATTGTAACTTGACAGTGTGAACACTTGACAGAAACTCTATATTTTCAAAAATATTATGCCATGAAAGGGATTGGGGCCAATCATAAAATCTAACATACAGCGTATTGCTAGCTACTTCACTTTGCTAGCTACTTCACTTTATTTATGTAATAGACAGGTTAAGACGCTTGGGCAGAAGCGTCCAGTCCTAATCAAAATCAAGTTTATAATTAATTACTTCTTCTGGGGTATGTTGGTAGGCCACAAAATCACAGATCCTTCTAAATAAATATAATTTGCTCTAACACATCTTCCTTCTCTTACTCAGCTTTTTTGTAATAATTTGCAGGGGACTGTAAATTAGCTTGTAAATCGAGCGTGTAGGCTTATCTCACCTCTGTCCTATGTTGTTATATGTCTATATTAATACGGATTTGAGACGAATGGCTGTGCCAGTTGGCTAGACGAAATATCCACGGGAGTGAGATGAAAGAGAATCTTAAAGGCTTAAGTAGGTGCACATGTTGAGGTTTTGACAGTTCGTCCGGCTTGACTGAGCAAGTTTCCAATTTTCTTATGATTTTAATAGAAAAAATAATACGGTTATGTAAGGTCTTCGGAATTGCCATGAGAACTTAAAAATTACTTTTGCTTCAGTCCATTTACAAGGAATGTTACAAACTTCAAATCAAGGATTAATTCAATAGTCTGCTGGACATTGTCGCTTGCGAAGCATACAGCTCTAGTTATTTCAGGTCTCTCCGGAGCTAGTACCGAGCAACCTGGGAAGTGCGTTTCTAAAAGTAGCTCCAGAGATTTCCCTAGAACATAGTACTTTACGTAGCCAAATCTCCTCCGAGGACTACTGTATTTTACAGCAGTAGTGCTTCCAGACTCTTGTTTTGGCACTTCGTAATTCGTATTTATATGTTTCGAGGACTTCTTTATAGCAGCCTCAATCCACTTCAGCATTTCTGTACCCAGCCTTCTTAAACAGTTCCCCCGCATTTCGAATGACTGCTTTGGAGATCTTTCTCCGATGCTGCCTTACAGTGGTGGAGGTTAATCTACAGAACATTAAGCATTAAAGAATGCTTCCCTCCTTCACGGATCTGTCTGTGACTCTCCTCCATCTCGACATTTTTGAGTCAATCGACAGATATTTTAGACCGTCACCTGAGATGCTTCAAGCACCCCAGTTATCAACACCTGGTGGGACACAACAAGGGGTATCCACATCTGCTGTAGATGCATCCAACGAGTCTCTATTTACAATTATATAACAGCCTATCTATAATGCCTTGGCTTCTCCCAACTTTGCTATTTTCCAGTTGGATGTTGTCTGCTCTGGATTGGTTATCTGTATAAGAGTAATGCTATGCAGCAACCTGGGTTGCGTTTATATACCGCCGCATGTTTAATGCAACTCTCGTACTTTCCATATTATAACGTTGTTGCACAAAAATTGGTCCAAGTATGCGTGTATTTATTCGAGAGTAATCTGGGACGTCAACAATGCAATTTGCACATTAATTGCATTCTCCTTCTCTCCCTCGCCGCGCCTTTGCTCATTTCTCCTCTATGGCTTTTGTCCACGCCACGAGCATTTCTTAGGGCTGATGCAATTGCATGAATGTGTTTGTCCCAAGTATTATATTTATTCGCGATATAAGCTCTTATTGGTGATAACACAGAGCGATTCTTTCAGAGGCGTTGGATTGTGGTTAGAAGACAGCCGTCTTAGAACCTATAATACCGAGCTGTTGAAATATATTCTTATACTCAGCACTCTGGAATTGGGAACCATTGTCTGAATGTATACTTTGAGGCACTCCGATATACATAAAATACCTCATCCTGTAAAAACTCTATAATATTCTGGGAAGCATAGCTCTACTATTAATATTACTGTTATGCCCTGGGTGGTTTGATTGGTTACACATTTTCTATGGGCGGCCTTCTTTGTCTATTGGTTGGTTTCTTAGTTTTACAAACTAAACATTTGCGGACATATCCGAAAATTGTCTGGTCATGGCGGGCCAAAAATAGTACATCCGCAGATTTTCCAGAGATTTTTTATGTCGCTATGTGATGATCGAGGATCATCTCTTTATCCTGACGATCTCTTTATCCTAAAAATCCTTCTGCTCAAATTTATTCTAACCGAACAACTTGGGTACGCATTCATTAAATTCCATGACATCATCACAGTAGATGCACGATAACATATCTGCCACGACATTGTCTTTATCTTTTAGATGCTCTATTTTGACCGATAGCCTAGAAGCTTAAAGCTCCAAAGAGCTCCCAGTCAAATCTCGTTGGCTCATAACAAGCCATTTTAAACTCGCATGATCTGTTATCAGCGTAAAATCATGCCCTTCCTCGTAATGACATCGAAATTTCTTTATTGCCAGGATAGTGCAAGGCACTCTAATTCTCTAACCAAATAGTATTTCTGAACTTTTGATAGTTTCATTTTCTTCGTTGCCATCCTATGCAACAGGGGTATGCCTTGAACTACCAACTACGCTATCCCTTCGCCATTTTGTTGAGGGGAGATTTCAAACTGAGTTTCACACCGGATAGAGGACTGGGCGAATGAGACGGTTATGGGCAATGAGGAGATAAGCTTCTTCACCGATGGCTGCGGAGTATTATGTGAGGCACTAGGGATCAACCTCTCTTTTCGTCTTCCCGACCAGGAACTAGTTGAAGTATAATGTAATATCTACGAGGGATATCTCTCATTTTTATACGAACAGCCAGGCTGCAACATCGCAGGGAATTTAAAGGAAGATGAGCTGGCTCGCAAAGGCACAGCACGCCTTATATCACAATGCAGGCGGGATATAAAGATACCGCTTGCCGCCTGTAAACTGCTAGGAAGAAACCATAAAAAAAAACGAACGTTAGATGATCTAACGCTGGTTCGTGTGTAATAACCACGCAGATCTGGCCTAGACTTGACCAGTCCAGCTCCGGCGAACTGATATCGCTTCGACGGCACCATATTGGTATGGTCGTTTGAGCTATAACGGGACATTGTCCCATCGGAGTACAAGTGACCAAACTGGGTGCCCCCGCCAATGATTTCTGCCGTAGCTGTGGTGATGATGGGGATGAGGAAACTGTGCTCCATCTGCTCTGCACCTGTCCTAGTCTAGCGTATAGCAGAATAATATTTATGCGAACTTCCCATTTGGACGACCTGACAGATCTTAGTAAGATCGATATTAGGGTCCTCAACGCTTCATGGTAAGCTCAGGATGGTTCAACAAGTGAAGAGGAGATAACTCAAATGCTAGTCCATTAGGAAGGCCACCCTAACCTAATCTAACCTAACCACCTCTAGTTTGGATAACCGAGGTTTGGGCGGCACAGGCAGTCAACTAACAAACCCCGGTGTCAACCCTTTATTCCAGTAGGACGGTGCGGATTCAGGATTTCCCTCATAATTTTAAAGAAGGTTTTCTCCACATTCCCCCAGCTTGGGGTCGTTATATGTACTTCCGTTTCACTGCATTCTATCTGCAAACACCATGACCAGATGCGAATTCAGCCCGTCATTAAAATACTTAATGACAATTTCCCATACCCTTTTCTTCCTAGTCCCGTACGGCGAGCCCTCCTGAGGTTTCTGTCTTTCAGAATACAAGACCTCAGAAGAACCCCTCTTTGTCGGCTCAGTGATACGTTTTCCTTTATCCACCCTTTGTTTCACAGATTGTTATTTACCTTGGTTAACATACGCCAAGCGCTTTTCCTGGTCTAGTATAATTAGACACATTAGGGCCCCTTGCTAATAGCATTTAGTATTGAAACTATCAAGCCTCTTGGCACTAAAGACATTTTCATGATTGAGGGCCAACTTCACATTAAGTTTCAACCATCAAGTCGAACAAACGACTTGGGTGCTCTTCCCTTTGCCAAAAAGAGATATTCGTAAAATGTTTCGGAATTCAGGCAAAGATTTGTACTCTTACGTTTCGAGACTAGATCACTTTAGAATATACAAGATGAACATAACGAATTATGTATTTGTCTTCAACGTAAAGATAGTTTCAAGTTTTCAATTTTCACGTTGAACACATTTATTAAACAAACAAGCGTAGGTATTAAAAGCAGAACTTTCATAACAGAATGGTGGGTGTTGAAATTAACAAACCAAAAATAATCTGGTGGAGGGTGTAAGAAGAATGCCAATTTTTGTATTTCTTTTATTAGCTTCTTAAAATAATCCTATCAGATAATTTAATATGTTTACAGAATAATCCATGAAATTTTGTTGTAACATTTTTTTTTCTATACATGGCTTATGTATACGAGTACGTATTTAGAAAGTAACATAAAATTAAATCTAGATAATCCAGTGCAGCATAAAGTTAGATGTATGGCATCGTAAACTGAGAATTATTATAAATTGCATATATGTATGCGTACATATAGTTTGACCTATATATGTTCGGGACACAATCTCATTTAACTTATCTGTTATCGCACAAAGTTTTATACCCCAAAGCTCTACACTGCAAATACGTATATGGTAAATAAAATTAAATTAAGCATAGCAGTCAACTTTATCCCCCATATCTAGAAGCTATAACTCTTCTATACACAGTATTATTTTTGAAAACTATTTTAGTGAAGCTTATATCCAAAAGCAACAACATTTGAGATCTTAAAAACTTTATAAATGGCAAATAAAAATGTATCTATGTATGTACATTGTATGTATATATGTATATAGGAAGGAAGGAGGGCTCTTGTTGTATATAGAAAAAAGGAAATCAATTAATTTAATTTAAAATAAATTATTTAAAAAAATTATTTTATTTTCCCGTTATTTCTTCAGATTCTTGGAACGAATCTATAACAAAAACAAAAAATACTCGACGAAATTTAATTAAGATTAAAATAGTTTAAGATCTGGGGAAGAGCAAAAAAACGGTTGTTTATCTTATATATCAATTGAAAACAATTTTTTTACTTTTTTGTTGTTGTTCTAAAGTAATTATAAGAGTGTGTCTAATGGGAGATAATCGATGTGCGGTGACTGGTAGAATATAAAGAATTCAATAAGAATTTTAGATATAAAAAAGGAAAACATTTATTCAGAATTGGCCTTGAACGAGCAAGTGAGTGGTATAATTAAAGCTAAATTTGTATAATTCAATTGGTTCAGAAGTCCTTCCAAAATTCAAACGGAGTAGTCGCAGCCAGCTGCTATAATTGGCCAAAAAAAAATATTTTTTTATGCCGTTTTCTCCACGCAGAATGAAAATCGTTTACTAATTTGAACCGAACAATTTATGGCCTAAATCTCAAAATGGCCGACATACCATATAATTCTATCAACTCAACAGAAAATCAAATTAAAGTTAGTTCTAGCTCGGATTTGCCTAAAAATATTGAAATTGATCATCCAAAAAAATCTATCAAATAAGTCCTGAATCTTCGTTGTATTCCGACGTCTGTCAAATGTTAGATGTCAAAATTGATGTCAAGTTACTTTTTTCCATTTTTTATTACAACCGACTCAGTAAGGGACCAGTAATGGCCTTTAAAACTGTTTATTATTTATTACAACTGAGACTACGCTCATCTAGCAATTTATCTGTCAAATACAAAATTTACATTTCTTATAAAATTCTGATTTGTTGGAGTGTAACCCAATGGTTAGTCCCATAATTGATTAAACCTGTTTACTAATTGTAACTTGGTAAATTCACTAGCTCAAGTGGCCTCGTTGGAGCCTTATTTTGTGTTTGGCGGCATGCATTTTTAATGAATTCCATCCGTAGCTCCCTATGAAGGTCTTCGTTTCTTGTGTACCAAGAAGCATTTACGATGCTACGACGTACCGTGTTTTGAACCATCTGTGCCATTTGGGCGGTTGTTTGCTTGGTAAATCCCCAGAGTTGGATACCGTAGGTCCATATCGGCATTAGTATTTGCTGATAAAGCAGCTGAAATTTATTTTTACTGAAATTTATGTTAAGTTCTTCTTTTCTTCTTTCTTCTTCTAGCTGTGTTTGCATATGGCACCTGTTGTCAGTTAATTTCTATCGGTATAGATGGTAAGCCTTTTGATATGTAAAGTCAATATGCGAGGATTTGCATTGATCTTGAGTCGCCAACGGTTTGTCCAGTTACAAACCACATTGGTAACCTTCTGGAGTTTGATCGTTGCATCGGCGACATTACTTCCAATCGCCATAATTGCTGTGTCATCTGAAAATGTGGCTATGATTTCTTCATTGGTGGTTTGTAAATCCCTTGTATATAGTAGATACAGGATTGGTCCTAAGACACTCTCCTGATGCGGAACACCGGCAGAGATTTTCTTTAGTTCGGAGTATTCATCCTCATATCTCAAACGAAAATATCTATTGGATAATTAAGATCTTAGTATGGCATAGAATTGCCTCGGCAGGCTCAATGCAGCTTGTATTCTAGACCACTGTGCCAAACTTTATCGAATCCTTGGGCGACATCAAGGAATATGCTTGAGCATTGTCGCATTGTTACGTTCTAACGTTCTTTCAATTATGTTTGTGACTGTAGTAAATCTGTTCTCTGAATCCAAATTGATGTAGAGGAATTAGTTGTCGGTCCTCAATTATTGGTTTAAGTCTCTTTAGTAATAATTATTCAAAAATTTTTGACCCAATTGGCGGCAAAGAAATTAGCCTGTATGATTTTGTATCGAAAGGTCGCATTGATTATGTGTAATAGCTTAGAGCCTTGATAATTTGGCAAGTAATCAAGTCTTACCCTGGCGCTTTTTTAACATTCAACACTTTTCACTTCTTCTTTTCGTTCTTTGAGAGTTACTGGGTGTATGTCAAACTCATCTAGGCAGTTTGCCTTGGTAGTGGTTGGAAGGTATCCGTAAGATACTCCACAAACAGATCAGCCTTCTCTTTGGGACGTCTTACCCAGGTCCCATCATCCTTTTTAAGAGGAGGCACTTGCATTTTGGGTCTTTTGAGACCCTTCGTCACCTTCCACAGTGAGTAACCAGAATTTTTTTCATCAGTTAGGCTTACCAGATATATCTGTTGATTGATTCATTTTTAACTTCTTTAATATGGGATTTGAGACTGTTACATAAATTGTTAAGAATTGTTTTGTGCTCCGGTAAACATTAATTTGTCAGGTCTTCCAACTGATGAGAATTTCTTATCTTTCTTTCCATTAATTCACGAAAGAGTTCCCAGTTTGTTTTTGAATTGGATAATCTGGGTGCACTTTCCCTACGAATTACCGTTTCCCTGACTGTCATGACAATCGGTGAGCTATTCGATACAAGAGAATTGTTGTTTTCAATGTGGATGTTTAGCTCTGTGATGCTACATACAACTCTATTAAGTCCGGAATCTTAGCTTCGGCATTGGACCAGTATGTTGGGAAACCACCAGAATAAAATTTTGATATCCGCCTTGCTTGAAACAATACTTTACCTTTACCCAATAGGTGTTTTTCGCATTGATCAGGTACAATCAGAGAAAGGCCGAGTCGATGAAGTTGAGACAGTTCGAAATGCATGAAGCAATTATCAAATCATAAAGAACTTTTTTAATCGTTGATTATAGCGTTTCGTGCGGTCAGCGCGTAATGGAGAGAAAATAGAGAGCCAGAGTTTAAGAAATGTTACATCAAGTTCATGGAGGAACACCATTAGCTAGGTCATATGAAAGAAATTAAAGGCGATGAGATTTAAGTTCTAAATTTTGAACCACATCATGGTTCGTAAAATCACAAAACTCCAAAAAGGGTCAACACCAGCGTAAGCTTCAAATAAATATTTAAATCCATTTATTGACCACGAGGCGATAATGAAAATCGTAACAACCAATCTTTGTAACACCATCGAAATTGGTCAAGCTTATAATTTAAGACTAAATATATCACCATCGATGATCGATGAATATATCACTTCTGCTTCCCAAATTCCCCTCTTTTAGGAGAGTAGCGGATAACTTATTAGTAAATATTAGCTCTCAGGTATTCGAACAGCTTGATTAATTGTCTTGGTGCTGTAGTCGCTAAAATATACATAGCTCTCGCCAATCAGCGAATGGAGACAATGCACCTATACTTTGTAGAAAGAGACCAAGTATTCTACTCTCGTTGGAGGTAAGTCGTCCATTACGTTAACACTTTACACATATTTGTGGGGCCCCTGATGTATGACTTACACAGTAGCTAGTATGCTTGATCGATGCCACTAAGATTATGCGTATTCTAGTTTTATGATTTTATCTGGCTATGGCTTTGGGCAAAATCGTTTTGAATAACAGACATTGGTCTTATTCAGTAAACGTTGATGTTGATTATATCGAATTAAAGATACGGCTGCCAAACTCACATCATCTCGAGCTTTAGGTTGCGTTCTCTTGGAATTGAAATATTTGAAAAAAACTTAAATATTTAGAAACGAAATTCTTTAGCATATCGTAACTTGAAGGAACATCGATCCATTTCTCCCGGTTATATATAAACTTAATATTTCGCATGTCATATTGGCGACAAATGTAGACCATCGTCGAGGATGTGTGGTCAACCAATCTTAAACGATAAATGAGTTGTAGTCAGACCCTAGCAAGATTCGAACGATTTTAGTTGGTGTCTTGTATCCGTTTTGCTTACCTAGTTTTGACGGTACATTTCTTCAATGTCACCAGTAACCTCGAATCGATACTGACGAAACCTCTAGATTATGTCGACTATGGAGTGTAATGCACGGTCAGTCCAATACGAAGCTTCGATTATTTAGTAACAATCCTATGTCGATGAATTTCCAGTTCCAAAAAAAATCTGGGAGCTCGTATTATACATACCGCATCACGGACTCCTTACTCTATGATTTGATTAAACCTTGGATGAATCAAGATATTTTTTTGTGTCTGATTAGAGTTTCAATAACACTATTGTATTATCCAAAGTTATGATGGTATTTAAATAATTTAAAGTTCACAATGATTGTGTTGATGGATTCTCACGCACACTCTCAGCCACAGCTTCGATATTTTCGGGTGTACGCACTGTACGAGCACGTCTTGGAGCATCAACAATGAAACCAGTTTCACGAGCTTTAACAATAAACTTGCGTATACCGGGCACTGTTGGTCCTTCTCTGTGACCAAATTTTGCACGACATTTTCGTGCAATTTCCGACCAATTGTCTTTGTTTTGAAAATAAATTTCCAATAATTCCCAGCGTTGCTCATGCAATTTATTGATTCATTTCGTTCAGTGGAGATAATATACTGAATTTTGTGACAGAATAGAATGACATAAGTATTGCCAAATTCGAAATAACCGGTGGTTCAAACTTAAACCGATAGATGGCCCACCCGTTATTTTTTTCCCTTCTGATGTAAGAAGATTGTGTTAACTGACTCACAACATTCGTAGGTTATCATCAAAGTTCATTATTATGCTACAACATGCTCATTAATTGATGTTCTCCTGCTTGTATCTCCCAATCTTATTAGGTCGCATTGGATAATTTGGTAGCAAAATTGAGTACCAAGCAATACATCGATTATGCTTCGCTGATTAAATTTGAGCGTTATAAAAGCACATAGCTTCAGCTCTTCTCCGTCGATAGTTCTTATTGATAATACCACCTTTCTTGTTGAACTGCGCCTGATTCTGCTTTACTAGGACTTGCATAACCTTGAATTCGACAATGTGGTTAGATGCAGAAGGTTTTGGTTGTGCTTGAGCTGATTTGTCAGTTTCAGTATTAACAGAAGAATATGATCACTCTTGTTGCAATGACGGAAGTTAACTCGCGATTACCAATTTTAAGTTCCATGAATGCATATGAAGTTAGCCCGAAAAATCTTCCCGAAAGAAATTAAAAAATGGGTAATTAAAACTAATATCACCCCGAAATTTTTAGTGGTGCCATTTTCATTTTAAATATGAAAAGATTAACCTGGATGTACCAGAACAAGAACCGTTGTCAAAAGATGGTTTAATTCATCCATTGATTCTTTTGCTTTTCGTACCAACCAAGCCAAGTTTTTTTTTTAACAAAAAGATGGTTAATGCAGCGGTGGCTGCGGTATAATTGGGGATGGACCGCCGATACCACCCGACCTTCTATCTATAGAAATCGTCGTCGAGGTCGTCGAACTTTCCAATTCGGTGTCTTAACTAAAGCCACTGGTAAGCTCCACAACTACGGTTCAACTCCTCATAAACCATTTTTTCTAACTCACTTGAAACCGGATAATGATGCTGGTTTACCGGTTATGCGTCTCCAGTTTTGATGCTATGGAGGTCTATAGTCAGTGGATGTCTACCACTATCGGTATCCCTAACTGGGGCTTCAAGAAGAAAGATTAAACCTAGGAGGAAGTTGTGTATGAGACCGTTGAACTGAAGTAAGTTCGTTTAATTGTTGCAAAAGATTTGGAGCCAGAAATATCTTTAATAGTTGCTAGCTGCTCTTGCCCGCTAAATCGTTCTATTACGAACGGTTGACCAAACAATCTTTCCTTTTCCCCATTAGATGTCGATACGAACGAAGTAAAGTGGTGGAAAGTGTTACCATAGTCAAGGAAAGAAATTGATCACAATCTTTGTCTAATGCACTGATGTTCGCCCTTGAATCAAGCAATCCATTTATTGGTATACCAAAAAGTTCAAATTTTTTGTTCTGTCTGCCGTCTACTTCTGTACTTATTGAAGAAGGTATAATTTGTATAGGAGGTCCCGCTTACTTATAAAATATCGTTATACCTGATGAAATCTGGTGTTTTTACGGCGATTAAATTGTTTTGGGTTAGATATAGGTTCGTTGATGGTGGTTAAAGTCGTTGATACTTTTCGGGATTAGTGGGTTTGGAAGAATTGCTTCCCGAACTGAGCTGTGGCTGCTGTTTATTATATTAGCTGGGTTGAATTTTTATGGCGGAAATGTCACTTTCATCCTCATTAACTTCTCTAGACCAAACTCCAGGACAAATGTGTGATGCTGGAGCAGCAAAATGAGCTGGATATTGATAATTCGGATGTGCCATAGCGTAGATTTGTTTCATAAACATGTGTTCCTCTGGGACTTATCCCATTTCGGCTCATTGTTTTACTATAGGTGACAACATTTTTGAAAAAGTTCGTTTATAGGTCGGAAAGTCTGAGTAACTATAAATAAATCTTTAATACTTCACACATACTATCCATTAATGTTATACCAATATTTCTGAATTTAGAATTTGAATTCTAGCGTCTTTGAACAGAATCTAGGAACTCAACGAATATTTCCTTACGATAAATGTGTTTCCGAGCTTGTAGTACCTTGCTAATGTCCCTATCTTCGAACTTGATACGATAATAATTCGAGGTAGGTCCAGTACCAGTCCGAAGCACTACCGGTAAGAAGTGTGCAAAGGAGATCAATCAATGAATTTAAATATTTGCAGCATTTGGAAAAATTTGTAATAATACGTGAAGTAAATTTACGCGAGGTAGTTGTGGACGTAGTTAATTTTCCGACGATTAGTCGTGGCTTGCTTTTGTGGTGAGAAATTTTTCTTAATATTTGGTTCATAGATTTGCAAAACATAAGCTTATTTTGGGAATCTTGCCTGATTTTGGGAATCTTGCCTGATTTACCTGTGATACCATTTGACATTTCTTTGAGGTCTACTAGAATATAACTTTCGTCGCTACTAGTCAATGTAATATTTCAATGTATTCGGCCACATTTAATTAAATCTCGCATCAGTGTACAGCATAGCATGCCTATTCAAATTATTATAAGCTGTTCTTATTGAAATTCAGGCACATGAAAGCCAGTTAGAATCAGCTTGTTGGACTGCAATTCTGAAAATTAAAATTTATTTTTCCTCATACTTTGATCAAAATATTTCACTGACTTTCAGTTCGACATTAATTTCCTATGAGTTAGTGAATTTTAGTGAATTCCATAAACTTGTCAAAAGTTCAGGATTTTAAAATAATTTTCCAAAATTTAAATCAATTTCTGAATTGACAATAACTGGACACGAGAGTTTTGAGAAGTAATTTCTTAAAATTAATGAGAAATTAATTTTTTTGCTGACGTCACAGAAAGTAACTATATAGCAGTTTTATGCCTATAATATTTCAAAATTAAAATTCTAATTGGTTGTCTCTGTATAGGTCATATATATACACATATAACCCACATTGAGAATAAAAACAAAGAATTTTGGAGTTAAACATAGCTTCCAATTCCAGTATATTAAAATGCCTAATTTAAGCACAATTTATGTCTCTATGGAAAGCAAGTTTCACGTATACCCTTTTCGATATCAAATATACCGTTCCACATATACCATTCAATCTAAAGTTTATTTTATTAAAGTAAACATAATATTTGAAAATTTATTTACGTGAACCAAAAACCCAAAACAAAATTGTTCTGCTCTTAGAAAATATGGTAATTTTCCCAGTACATGTAAGTATATAGGTATATGTATGGTTGAAAGCTTTTGAGGAAAATGTAAAATTTGATTAAATTTTTTTTTTTTATCTATACAAGTACATATACAACCCCAGTATACCCAGACTGATTATGATTTTAAACGTTATATTGAGGTCGAAATTATTTGTTTTTTGGTCAAAAATAAATTACGTTGCCATCGTACATCAAATAACTCGTTCTTATACTCGTAATACCAAAAAAATAGAATCAAGTTGCTATACACACACACACACAGATACTGCTCGAAATTTTGTTTAAATTAAATTAATTTGTTGCATTCGGAAAATAGATCAAACAGTTATATGGACGTCAGTTGTATATCATATACATAGCCCACCAATAAGAAAGAGTAACTAACGACAACAATAACAAATAAAATGAAATTCTAGGAAAATCGTGATTCTTAAATAAAACAAACGAACGTGATTCAAAGTGTATTCCTGAGGAAGAAGAAAATATATATTTTACTTACATTGCAGAAGGAAAACTAAAAAAAAAGGATGAGTTCGTTATTCTATTTGATATATTTTTAATACGATTTTAATTTAAATAAAGAAAATATTTTAACTTACTGACAGTTGTATACATATTTATATACTTACAGCAAGTTCTTCATTTAAGAGAGTAAATGTTGATAAAAAAGATTTATGAATTTTATCACGATCTGTATTAGAGATAAGAACAGAAATGGAAAATGAAAATTAATATTCCATTCTATTTTCTTATTGCTGAGATTGAATGGTATAAACGTATATACGAGTATAGGTATAGACTAACATCTAAGTTTTTAATTATATTCTCTTCCTTTTTTGGAATTTGTACGCAGGCATTTTAAAATCATTTTCATTTGGTTTATGTAGGTATTTTTATAGCTAACAACGGTTACAGTATATACATATAGCTAATTTTTGTAGGCTGTCAAACATGGTAATTCTTCATTCGAGTATAATAATAATAATAATAATAAGTTTCGATCCTGGGCTTGATCGTCATAAGGTATCAGACAACCTGAAGATACCAATTCGTTCTGTAGACCGTGGAGAACCATATGAGATCTCTGCACAATTCGTTCTGGATCAGTAAGTAGAACGTGATCGAGCTAGTATACTCGCTGAGATCTAAGCTTCATGTACAATGTATCGGGGATCTTCATCAGATCTCAGATCACGACATTGCACAGTGGTCGGTATATACCATCTACTTCACGTTTTGGGCCCTCACCGCCTTTTTGTCACATCCATAAACAACACCGGGCCAACACCTTCGTCTTGTAAAGCTCCAGCTTCACGGTACTTGGCAAGTGTTTAGATTTAAGCAGTGACCTAGAAGGATACAAAGCACGGCAGCCAGCTGCCATGCGCACTTTTATATCCTCACCCATACTGTTATCGTGAGTGATAAGAGATCCCAAATATTTGAACCTCCTTACTTCCTCAAACGTGTAGTGACCACTACTAAAATCTGGTGTGCCATTGTCCCTATATCCAGAGATCATGTATTTTGTTTTGGACTTATTGATCTGGAGTTCAACAGAAAATGAAAACTCTATACATGTGCTAGCACCTGACTGGACTGGTGATATAAGGTGTTGCGCTGAGATTAAAGAGTATCGGGGACAGATCGTCTCCCTGCCGAAAATCCGAGTTAAATGCAATAATTGTCGATAGCATGTTTTCAACTATAACACAGCATTATGAGACTGTGTCACTGTCATTCTACACAATTGTACCAATTTTATTGGCATAGCTAGATATTCCAGCGCAGACGACTCTCTCGATTGATCGAGTCATAGGCCCGCAGCGAAAAAACCTGATCAGTGACTGATCGATCCGGATGAAATACTCCTTCATTGTCACCAACTAAACCCTCTGCTAAAGGGGTGATTGGGTTATGGGTGATTTTATCCAATATAATGTAGGACAGTAACAATAACATCGGTGATTGACTCCTAAGTGACTGCACGTTCCACGTGCTGATCTTAAATCTCGGGTCCGGGTACTTGAGCGGAGGTCCGGTGTTGTTTTGGCGATATCCATTTTTTAGTTTTGTTGACTTTATAAACAGATTATTTCTTACGAATGCGGGTCGTCAGCCCAGCGATTCAACCATTTAGTTGCATCCTATGACAAACAAAGGATACTTTGGTGACATGTGGTATACATAAGGTTCACGAGACATGTGAATGTCCCGAGCCAATCGAGTATGTTTTCGCTGAAACTTCTTCTACTATATACGTATTATGATTTTGTTGTTGTCAAATACAATAGTAAATGTTGTTGTTGTCAATACCCAAAGTCAGAAATCTCTTACATTGCTCACATTGGTTGGTGGTGGTAAGGGTTCTTTTTGAGGAGCAGGTTGTGGTTGTTTTGGTATTTCATTAGATTTTGGTAGATATACGATGAGGTTTTGGAGAGTCTCCTTTTTTTATTTACATTTACCTTGTTTTGGTTGGGTTGAGTGATTTTCGTCTCAAGCTCCTCTTCATCCGTAGAATATTCATGAGCATAGTTGATATTTGGTAAACTCTGGCTTCTAACATTAGTAGACATAGAAGGATTCATTTGCTCTCTAGCGTTTAAGAGAAAACAATAAAGACATATACGTAATTAAGAACGTGCTATAGTGCAAGGTATCTATTGAACCACCAAAAAAAGTAACAGGTATACCTCAGTATACAAATTGCCAACAATTATAGGACACATGAAGAACTTCTGCAATAGGCAAGCCAAATGTATCAAATGTGCAGAGAATCATCAAACAAAATAATGTCAAAAGCCGCGAAATGTTATACCAACTTGTGCACTTTGCGGAGAAAAAAGGTCATCCGGCTAGGTATATAGGATCAAAAACTGGAAGATATTTTCAAAAGATAAAATGTAAATGACTGTAACACTCCTACGTATAATAGCCTGGAACGCTACGGGCTTAATGCAAGAGCCCAAGAACTAGATGTATTCTTAAGAATCAACAACATAGACATAGCTCTTTACATAGACATAGAAAAACTTTATCAAAATGATGGGATATAAAGCGTATTATGGACATTGCATCCCAGTGGTCGTGCCCGAGGAGGGACAGTAATCTTAATCAAACAAAACATCCTACATTCCCAACAAGAGGAAATTAAAGAGCCATTTATGGAAGATGAAAGGAATCTCAAAAGGAATAGCCTCTAATTACATTGAAGCTGAAGGTATTGAAGACCTTACTTCCGATCACACACCGGTCTTATTGATTCTGAGTACATTAGTCATTAAAAAGAAAAGGAAACTTATCCTTGTTAATAAATTCACGGATTGGGAATTATTTAGAGAGAAACTGCACAATCTAATTAAGTTGAAAGTTTGCCTCAAAACTAAACTAGAACTTGAAATGCCCCAAAATCCATAAAACACATCCATTATTAAAATGGACGCATTTGCGCAATATAACCTTATTGACTCTATTACTGACTGTCATAAATAAAACTTTTCTATGTAACGTTGACTTATTAGTACACATATCACAATATGAGCATAAAAATCCATGCCAGACTTTTTAAAGATCTGCATATAATGTATAGAATTGTTTCCTATTAATCAGATGATACATACCGAGCTCTGTACTGTAATATCGCGAGATCAGAGATCTGATGAAGATTCCCGATACTGAAGATTTCGACTCGGCTTCTTCAGGTTGTCTTGGATTAGGATTAGGTTAAGGATTGAAATCACTGAAGTCACATTTTGAGCTTTCCAGTTTCAATTAGGTTTCCAAATCAATTTGAAGTACATATACGAGTATCAAATTATCGTGAAATTGTTTTTGTAATTATAATGGTTCACGTGTTTCGGTGGCCAAGTGAAATAATTTGTTGAACTGTGACTCCTGGAAAAAATGAAGAATGAATCCTTAAGATTTTTAAAAGGAGAATGTTTGGTGGAAATTTTCAGCGATGCACTAATAAAACTTGAATGCTGCATGAGCTAAGTGCGAAAAAAATTAGTACATTATATAGTTTCAACAGGATATTGGTGCACGGCAAATCGAGATTTATAGTGGTCGTTGCGTAGGTCGTGTTGGACTCGTAAATTGACCTGCCAGACCACCGGATTCAACATCTCTACTTTTGGTTTTACTCGTGAGAATATAGTGTCGTAGTGTTGATCATCACTTCGAGCATTTATTACATTAATCAAATAATCAAAATTATCACTAAAATATAAGTTTATATTTAAAAAATGAAGTTGACTTTCAAATGACCTTGAATTGGAAGTTGTGATTTCGAAATTATTCGATACGTGTTTCAATGCATTTGCTGATTTAAAGTTGTTCAATCTATTAAGTGCCATTAATTCAGAAAATTAATAATTAAGAATTGTTTGAAATTCTAGGGGAACTCCATTGCCGCCCGGCATTTAATCCCAGTTGATTTTATTTTGTGGTACTAATTAAAATCATAATAAATTGACAGTCAATTATGCTGAAATGTTATATTTTCGTCTGAAACTGAACGTCCCACTTCACGAGTTTCATCTTGAATTTCTTCGTCTTGCCAACTGTAAGAAACTCCTCTCAAGGTTTTAAAAAAAAAAAGATTATATAGGGCGGCCGCCAGAACTAAGAAAATATTCAGACTTAAATAAAATGTAAAACTTATTACATTGGCCAATTTAAATTCTTACGCTATAGACATACATTTTCGTTAAATTCTCGAGGTATAAAATGTATGCTTTGTATGTAAGAAAAAGAATGCAAAAAACGTTATAAAAATTTCTCACCACATGAACTTTTTTATATTGTTGTTGTGCTTTTTAGTGCTTTTGTTTTAAATTTTATGCTTCAAAATATACGAAACCAAAAATTTATATATCGATAATTTACCGAGCTCTCCCTATTTTCTGGTTATACGGTTGGGGGTATATTCCTGCTCATATACACTTTATGTTGTGTTGTGTTTTCATTATGTTCATGGTATATACATATTTACTGTAGCTTTTTATAGTGTTTATGCTCAATATTTATATACATAATGAACATATAAGACATACATATTATATAGATTATGAAGAGTTGGAGAAAAACACTGTACCTCTATACATATTATATAGAAATAGAATAAACCTATATTGTACACTAATGTTTGGTAATAAAGAATAATGAGCTTTTTTTTACGTGTATAGAATGGAGTGCTTTTATTTGTTTTGTTTTGTATAAATTTAATCAAAATACATTGTGTGGATTCGATAAAGTCTATATACATATATACAATATAGACATATATAAAAGAAAGTTTATTATGTTGTATGTATATGTAAAAAACTGTTGCTGGGACTCGAGAATATTGTTAGATTATGCATGATTATGTGTAACACACGTACACATTGTAACATAATTTAAATAGTTGTTTTCACACTAAATCGTCAAATCGTGCAGTCGATTTTGGGAAAAAAACGTTAACCGAAATATTGAATTAGATTGAGTTAAATAAATTTATTTTTTCAAATGTTCATACTTTTATATATACGTAATTAGAAGTTGTTAAATCTATTACATGAATAGAAAAATTTTCGATAGATCCGTGTTCTAATTTTATTTTAAATCATAATTTTATTTCATTAGACCGGATACAAATCCTAGGAAATCAAATCCGATCTCTCTCCCAATCAAATCAACTAAAATGACAAAAAAACCGCCCCTTTTTCTCTCTTGATCTGAATATTTTTAACATTTAGAAATTAACTTGGAGACAACCAACTTAACCACACAAAAAATTCTCTCAGAGAGAGATCGGATTTGATTTTCTAAAATTTGAATCCGATCTCGTGTACAAGCTAGTCTCCTCCCCCAAAAATCCGTATAAAAACCTTAAGTTTCTATAACGGATTTGTCATTAATTTAGTAAATTTCATCAAAAGTCATTAATTTAGTAAATTTCACCAAAAGTCATTAATTTTGTAAATTTCATGAAAAGTCATTAATTTGTTAAATTTCATCAAAAGTCATTAATTTAGTAAATTTCATCAAAAGTCATTAATTTAGTAAGTTTCATCAAAAGTTATTAATTTAGTAAATTTCATTAGTCATTAATTTATTGTAGTAAATTTCATTATTAGTTAGTTCATAGATTGGTTATTAAAATAGTAAATTTCATAGATTTGTTTTTAATTTAGTATATTCCAACAACTATTCTAAAGTAAAATACAATGTAGTATAAGTTTTAAAATCAAAAAATAAATTAATGTTAATCATAAATAGCTGAAATATAGGTCTTTCTTTAAATAAGATAATTGGTTATTAAACCAACCTATGAATTTTACTATTTTCTGACTTTTGATGAAATTTACTAAATTAATGACTGATGAAATTTACTAAATTAATGACTATTGATGAAATTTACTAAATTAATGACTGATGAAATTTACTAAATTAATGACTATTGATAAAATTTACTAACCAAACTCATGCCAAAAAGGCCAGTGAGAGTACTGAACGTGAGCCCAACAATAAGCGTTTAAGGAAGGGAAAGTAATTGACAAAGCTGAGGAGGTTCATTTGATTACAAACTGCGTATCAGATCAACAACTTAACAAGCCAATACACGGAAATACAACTCCAATTAGACAAGCGCCAAGAAGATTACCGCTAGCTAAATAACAAGAGGACGAACTACTGGTCAACAAAATAGAGTGCGATGGAATAATCGAGAAGTCTAGCAGCTTGTGCAGCTCGCCGCCAGTGGTGATTGTTCAAAAGAAGGACAGTTTGATGAGGCCTTTTGTCGACTACCGAACGACAAGCTGAACGACGTGACTAAAAAAGATAACTATCCATTGCCACGTCTCGATGACACCATGGACGCGTTATCAGCAACAAACATCTTCAGCATGCTAGATCTCAAAAGTGTGTAATGGCAGGTAGAAATTCATGAGGACGACAAAAAAACAAAATTTTCAGTAATGTCATTTGGACTATGCAACGCACCTGCCACTTTTGAGAAATTGATGGAGCATGTTCTACAGGGCATTAATAGAAGAACGTGCGTTTGGTGTACCTGGATGATATCATCGTATTAGGATGCACATTTAACGAGCATCTAAAGAATATTCAACAAGTCTTTTCAAACCATCAAAGCTGCGAAGAATGAATTCTATCTGGGTGACTAACTTACTGAGAAAACTCAACGATTCAACTGGGCCACGGAGCAGCAAGACGCGTTTGCAGAGCTAAAGAAGAAATTATGCAGGATACCGATGCTAGTAATTCAGGAGTAGGAGCAGTGCTGTCATAAAAACAAAATGGTACAGAACAGGCATTAGCATACTACAGCTGAGCACTATCCGAACCAGAAAAAAATGAATGCTTAACCCGGAGAGAATTGCTGGCCGTGGCGGATATTTTGAGAAATAGGCCGATTCTTAACCAATGTAGAATATGTACAAAGGCGATACTGAGCCAACTTGTATTTAGGTTTGTTCTGAAAATATTTTTTAAGACCTGATCATAGAATATTTATATTGAGATATATTGCGTTTACAATTGGCCGATTTTGGCCTATTCTAATCATTGTAGAGTGTGTGGTAAAATAATTTAGTTATGCACAATAGTGCCAGATAAGGAATTATATGGGATTTCTGATGTGATAGTCACGTCAGAAGAAATTATACTATGCAGACATATTTTAGGTAAATGGACAAATTGGTACAATCAAATCCAAGTATAAAAATTATAAAATATTTGGGTTTTAAAAAATGGTATTTCTGGCGTGAAGCTCGCCTTAATACATTTAATAATCGTTTAACTGTGTATAAACTGGTCATAGATTGCAAGCACTACATTGATCTCCTTTGCACCACTACTAGAGTATATAAGGATCATTTGCCTGCTCATTCTTGCGTTGAGGGTAATGAGGTTGCTGACGCATAGGACTACCTCAAGATACTCTTTGGGAGGACTGTCCGGCCTTTATCGGAGCTAGATCGGTTATTATTCATTCCTTGGTTCAAACTTTTACAATTTGTTAGGGTTGCAGTGCGCTTGGATGATGTAGGAGAGATCTTCTAGGTTTGCACCATGGCCCAATTTCCGCATTGAATGCGGAACCTTAGAAGGTTCCTCTCATAAGTATATTTAACAGTGTATACTGTATACTATATAGTAGATAATTTGCTATTTGTTAATTACATTATTTATCGATAAAGTAAAACATTACTGATCTAAATTCAATTTATTATCAAAATTTGTTAATCATCAATTTAGTTGAAAATAATAATTTACCGCGGCGCGTGATTATAATTAATTTGTATACAATAATTATACATAAAAATGAAAATAACAATTAAATTCGAATAAATTTTAATTTATAAAAAAAAAATATTTGGTTCGCTTTTATTTAGTTGAAAAACTAATTGGCTGTAATTAATATAAATAAATAAAAATTGTTATTTATTTATTTTTAAAATTATTTCTTCCTTAATTTGTCTTTTCCAGGGAGTGGTTTTATAGTTGGTGTTTTGGGTTTGTGTTTGGGTATTTATACACTCGCGTATATACCCGCAACATTTTGCCATTAATTTTATTTATTTTGTACTGACATAAATTTTTGGTTAAGCTAAAAATTGTGTTGCCGCGGGTAGAGTATAAATAATGACATACACCATTATTTTGAACTCTATATATAGGAGGGTGGTTTAATTTAAGTATTTGATAATTATATCATTATTTTTGTGCCGGATATTATGACTATATGTGTTTAGATGGTTTGGTAATGTTTTTAATGATTGGCCTAAAATAAGTACCAGCCATAAAATACAGACAAAAGTATATTTTTACGAATATATTAAAACTATCCTATATGATTAAAATTTATGTACATTTTATTACGCTATAATTAAATCAATAATTTCATTAAAATATATTCAATTTTACTCTAATTCCAGGTCATGCACACATAACGGACTTTAATATAGCAACACGACTCCCACCGGACGGTCTAGCGTGCAGCATGTCTGGGACAAAACCCTATATGGCACCCGAAGTTTTTATGTGCGCCCTCGACGAAATAGCCGGCTATAGTTATCCAGTCGACTGGTGGTCACTGGGCATTGTCGCATATGAAATGCGTGCAAGTATTCGACCATTTGTTGTTCACTCGTCGACACCGCTAGTTGAAGTAAAAAATATTTTAAATACATTACCCCATTATCCGCGCCATTGGAGCGAAAATTTTATCGATTTAATTAATAAATTGTTGAATATACATCCGGGCGCTCGACTTAGTTCACAACGTGAATTACATCAAACACCATTGTTACGCAAAGTTGATTTTCATCAAGTGCTCGGTAAAAAACGAGTACCATCATTTAAACCACCAAAAGATCATTTAAATTGTGATCCTAGCTTAGAATTAGAAGAAATGATTGTCGAAGCAAAACCGTTGCATAAAAAGAAAAAACGATTGGCGAAACAACGTTCGGCCCAAAAAGAAAATGAAACCGAAACTCCGCTAATCAAAGAGTTTATCGTGTACAATCGATACAAGGAGCTGAAAAAGAAGGCGATGGAAATGAAGGAGAACGAATGGCAACAGGAATTAGATCATGCAATGGCCACGTCAGAGGTGAATAATTTAAAGGTGATCCAAGAAAATCATCATCATCATCACCATCATCATGATACGCATCGAGCTGGCCCGTCAAAGGATACCGATACAATAGACTATATTGATAGGACACCATCGCCGCGTTCGAGCGTATAGTAACTACTGTAAAATTAGTTTAGTCATTTGTATGCTATTCATTTTAATTTATTTCGGTTATTATTTAGTTTTTAGCCAAACACTGTAATAATTGTCCATAAACATACATCTATTTTATTAGTCTAATACGCGATCATTGTGGTCTGCACATCAACAGTATATATTTGTGCGATCGTCGCAGTTATTTCTTTGACAGACTTCCAGATCTATATATGTATATATATATATATATATATATATATATATATATAAAGAATAATCCGGGCGATCGCACAAATATATCATGTTACATACATTGGCACTAGAACATCACCAGTCGAAAGATCAGAAAAACATTGGTTCGTTCAGCATTCTTTACCGATACCGAGCGAATACATTTTTAGAATATTTTTTAAAAATTTGAACAGAATTGAAAATGTATAACACAGGAGGATTTGTTTTAACTAAATCGCTCCTATATATAGAAAATGGTAAGAGATATAAATATTTTAGGGAAGCGGAGTCCATCGTCCCGCAACGAAACTGAAAATCGCAAAACTGAGAATCGGCAATTGGGTTATATGAGCTTAAGTTTTAGCTTTAATTTGAGATTCAGATTATATTAATTTTTTTTAAACTTTTCTAACCTAACTTATTTTTCTGAGATGGTAAGTTAGATAAAATGCATTGAAAGTTGATTCACGAAGTCGGATATATACCCTAGTTATTTACATCCGAGCTCTAAATCAATAAAATCGCCGAAATAATCCGTTCATAACCAACAAAGTTGATCCCCACAATCAAGTTAAAATATTTTTATCTTATAGTCGGATGTAAAGAGCTCGAGTAAATATCCGACCTCGCGAACCAAACCAAAATAGAGGAAATAGATGAATTTTTTCGACTTTTGTAAGCGATTTTATTGGTTTAGAGGTTGAATGTATATAGCGAGCAACCTAGAAGGTAGGGTGGCCAGAAGGTCTCGTTTAAGAGAACGTGTTTTCTTTTTTGACTCCAATCTTGTTTACTCGTTCCTTTTTGATTAAATGTTATCTTTTGTTCTCTGTTTTAATTTTATATATTTCCTTACTTGTAAAACTGGGAACCCTACTACGCAATTCGTTTGATTTATTGAATATGGCGCCGTGATTTAAGTTATTTGCCGGTCTATTTCAAACCGAGGCTTATTTCAACATATAACCTGTCATTTGATTTAATTGACAATTCAAAACTGTCAATGTTCATAGTTTAGTTTAGTTTTCATATATTTAACAAAACATTTATGAAAGGTATATTTGTGGAAGCTCAGTTAAAAAAAAGTCTACAAATAAGCTTCTCGCCAGCAATCTTATTGTAGACTTTTAAAAAAGTCAGTCTACACAAAATAAGTCGTGAATTGGACTTGGACCACAGCCTTACTAAAATTTACCTTTTCCTTCCTTTGCTTACTTTTGCAAAATGATAACCATCGAGAATAGTAGGCAAATTGAATAGTAGGGCCCCAGAAGAAATTATCCGAAATTATTATCGAGTAATAAATGGATGAAAGTTTTGTTCCAATCGGCAAATGATTCACTTTTCAGTTAGCCTGGCCAAAATTTAGGCTGTCAGATGTCTCGTTTTGAGACAAACTTTTATTCTTTGGAACAATTTGTTTTTTGAATACATAATGTTCTTTTCTGTTCTTCTGTCAACCATTTGAAAACCAAACTATCCTAATTAAAAAAACTTATATATTACTTTTGAAAGATATGTTCCCAAAAATCATAAAACAAATAAAAAATTCTATAATGACGTACATAGCCTCTTAAATTTTCTAACCTAAAAATTGAATAAATATTAAAACAAGTACAGAAACTGAGGCGTAATATTTGGACGTGTGCTCCTGCATCTCCAGAGTTTCATTTACGATTACTAAACCCGAAACAAAGCATGACCAAACATAAGACATTTATATGTTGAGCCCATAACCGAGTTGGAAACCTAGTTAATCGCCTCACAACTGCAGGGCCTCGAATTCCAGAGAATTGTGACTTTTTGAAGCAGTGTTCATATGGGAAACCGCAGATGAAAATGGAAATTCTTTGTATTAAATTGAACTTTTATTAAAGTTTACGCTCATTTTAGAGAACATAGAGATTCAAAGTATTTTCAGCTCACGAGATGGCTACTTAAAAAAGAAATTTATTGGTTACATTTCAACTTTTGATTAAATGCTTCGCATAATTTCGCATAATTAACTATGAAAATTGAAATTTTCTGAATTCAGTCGAACTTTTAAGTAACTCCTTTGTATTTTAGGGGCCTCGAAGTTCTAGTTTTTCATAATAAGATTATTGGAAATACAGAAAATCCAGTTTTTCTAGAAATTTCTTGCGACCTCCCAAAATGTACCTAATCGAAGCCTGATCATTTTTCAATTTAGATTCTTTTAAACTGATTTTGCCTGTCCTTTTCTGAATAAAAAAATAAGGAACGTCCTTTTTTACTCGCGTGATTATCCGATAATCAAGATGAAAATGTGAAAATGGTGTTTTCATTGATGGTTTTCAATGAACCGATGAGCGTAATAGGTTCAAAGTATCTACTGTGCGAGATACACTGAGCATTATAACAAATTGTAAAACGGTGTTATGCGTTTTTAGAGAAAATAAAATCTGGCAATCAAATCTTACTGGCCATTCAACCTTACTGAAATTCGGGCCTCCAAATTATGTGAGTTTGTCGATATTGAATATTGATGTTTTGTAGTGAAATAATTTTTTTTTATTTATTTACAAAAATAACGCCTTCTCTATTTAAAAAAAAATCCTCTTCTGTTTAGGTAAATGTTCTCATTTACTCTTTTCTCATTGTGAACACCTTACTTGAAGGTGATTCTAAACATGGTAAACGTAGTTTAAACCTAGTTCACAAAATTACTGTAGGAATTGTCTATATTCGACATTGTCTACTCTGTCGACGGGCTGTTGACATGTCGACGTAGAAAATAATAGATGACGCTTAAATTCCCATCCCTGGATCCTACATAACAGCTCATTCTTTATGAAAAAAGAACTTTTTGAAAAGATGTTTTGCAATTGTTTGATTTTGTAATTATCTCTTTCCAATCCGACATAAAAGTTTTTTTATGCAAATCTGAGCTTTTTGAGAATATAAGTTTCCAACTGGAAATTTTTATATTTAACATTTTAATTAAAGAATCAGGGTAAATATTTTAATTGATCCCATTTAAAACAATAACATTTTCAAAACCATGAGTATCCACATTAGTAATATTCCAGACCTCCCATTAGCTTTAAAAATGGCTTTATATATTAGGAATGGCGAAATTCGTGCTAAGATCGATATATTTTTACTGTTGCGAATCATATTTTGATGATATTTGAAAAGAATATTAAACTTTTAGAAAACCATTTCATAATAATAATAGGTTTGTTCGAAATACTTGAAGAGTTTAAAAATCAAATAAATTCACGAATAGAAAAACAATTTTTTTGATTACACGAGTTCGAAGAAATATTTAGAAAGACGACATTATATTTTGAAAAATACTGAAAGGGGTAAAATCAATAACGTTTTTAAAATTAATTTTTCTGAGTATTCCAGCAATTTCTAAAAAACAGAAACAGATCATCCGTTGACTTAATTAAGGCCGAATTGTTGGTAACAATCAATCCTCAGGTAAATTGTAAAATTTTTTTTGAAAATGTCAAAAGCCGCCTAGAAATTTTAAAATGCAGTAACAGCGACCTTAAATATAAATGTAAACTTAAACTTTTTGAGGTACTATGAGTGGTGTGTCCTACTTTGAACAATTGAAAAGGTGGCAATCCTGAATACGGTTCACAATAAATGTGCGTCACTTTTCGGAAACATTTTGGTACGCACTGTAAATTTCTAAACGTCTGGATCATTTCGTCATTCACCTCATTCTTCCGTATCACTTCTATATCTGAAGAATTATTATTTGACACATCTCGCTCGATTCTATTTTATATTCGTCTTGGAACAGTGAAAATCCATAAAAATGAGCATTTCACATTTATTCAATTCACAAGGACTCAATTTAATTATTGGTTAAAAATGCCTACTGGGATCAAGACTTACAGCTCCCAAACGGAAGTAAATAATCGTCCTGCTATCACCATATCAACATTTGATTTGCGACAACCAAACTGCCAACGACTATTAACATAGTGACTAACTGGACTGAAAATGGCGAATTAAGCTCAACGAAACGAAATCAATACATGTAAAGTTTATCAATTGAAGAGTTACTTGGACACCAGTTAAACACACAGCAAATTTTCTATGCAACTACGGATAAATATTTAGTCATGACTCTTGGCCCTCAGCTCAAGCGCGAGCAGTATGTGTAAAATAAAAAGAAGGCGTAAATATTAAATCCAGACAAATGTACTGACTCATAGGTAAGAAACTATAAGTTAACACTACATAATAAATTACTAACTAATATAAAGTCCTACATGGCATAGTTACCTAACTATGGAATTCGTCAGTGAAAACGAAAGAATGTGGCAAAAACATTTCATCAAGTACATCATCATGATAATAATTTGTAGGTCACTTTAATACTTTGGCAGCCTTATGAACGGAAACATATCTAGCTTGCAGAGAAATTCTTGTAAAATGTCGATCATCAAGGCTAGAGAATATTTGTTTACCAGTCGAATAGTCTATATACTCGAATATATTTTAGGTTTGTTGATAAGAAATTTGTAAAGTTGTACATACAGTGTGAGTTTTTTAATGAATGCCAGAGTTTATCTCGGAAACGGTGCAAGATAGAAGAAAATTACTTTTAATAAAAATTGTTTAGTGTCAAGGGAAACGGTTTGTGGTAATGACCTTGAATGCCCTTGAAACGCATTAGTTTGATTAAAGTTAGTTTATTTTAAATTAGAATCAGAAAGACAAATGTGGCTTCTGTAGGATGGTGCACGTCTTTTTTTGGGAAGTGCTTCTCGGGAACAATTATAGATTTAATGTTTCCGAATAAATGAACCGGAAGAGGTGGTCCTACTTCCATTCTCCCGAAATTCATCCTTTATTTAAAGATCGGTTCATGAGGACCGATATTTCTCCTAGCTGTTTACATCCGGACTCTAAACCAATAAAATCATTCAAAATTTATGTTTGGAAACTGCTCATTCATTTCTCCTCTTTCATGTTAAAATATTTCTATCTTATGGGCCGAATGTCAATTCTTAGTTGATTCTGTCCTGATTGTATGGTGTCTATGAAAGATAGTAAAGGTTCAAAATATAAACCAGACAATACAATCAAAAGAATTCAGATTCACTAAATGACGTAATTTACAGTAGGCATTTAGAAAAAATCTCACATGTCTCCGTGTTTTCCAGTTTTGGACATAATTTTAAAATACGTTATACTTGTTGGCCTAAATTAGAAACATAGTCACTTGGATGAACAGTTGGCCAAAAAAAGTTCAGTATTCACCAGAACTTCCGATTTTCTGTTCGGATTTGAACATCCAAGTGTTTTCAATATTTCAACACTGTATCTCCCATTTCGGATTTCGTATATGATTTTAAAATACGAGTACGTTAAAAATGGTGGCCTAACATAAAAACATAATCACTTGGATAAACAGTTGGCCAAAATAGTAGTTATCACAAAAAATATAGCCCATAGTGAAGTGCAACAACGTCTCACAATCGCGAGGAAAACCAAGGCTACTCTTACTAGGAGGGCTTCCAAGCGGATTTGTAGACGGAAAAAGCGAGAATGGTGGAAGGCCGACGTTCTGAAAGTACAACAACTCAGCGATAAGCGCAGTTCGCCTAATTTCTTTAAAGGAATTACTGGATTGCACTACTTTCAGGCCTGCGCCAATTGCCATTCGAAGCATGGAATGGGTACTTTACCGATCTGCTTGGGGTGCATCATGCGTCACAGACTATAGTTGAGTCACCACAAATACAGACTGCGAAAATTTAGATTGAGCATTTATCCCATGAGGAATTCACTAGAGCTATGCAGAGACTAAAACGAAATCACTCATCTGGGGTGGACTGCATTGATTCGGAGCTCTTGATATTCGGAGGGAATGCTTTGTGGAACTGTCTTTTCAACCTTATTCGATTAGTATGGCGAACCCAAGTAATGCCTGCCGAATTGATACTGGCCGCATTGTGCCCTATCTTTCTAGAAGGGCGACCCCTTGAATTGGGAGAATTATATAGAGGGCTCTATCCCCGATAATGTAATTTTTTTTTTAATGTTTTTATCTCTACTTGTTATGGGGCTCAATTCCCGGCTCGTTCGCAGTTTTTTTTTGTTTTTTTTTTAAAAGGACTTGGCATAGACACTTTTTTGGTCCATAGCCATTCACACAAGTACAGCATACCACCTGCGCATTGCATAGCTCCATGTCACCCTGTACAGTGACATGGAAGATGGGTCGGCCCATGAGTTCTACATTCCAACAGAGGGTCATAGATGTTTTCAATTTAATCACCGATCGTAATCGGGAGATGAAAAATCCCTTTTGCATCCCGCCTCTGTTCGAATTCGAACCCGGTACCTCCCGATCCAAACGTCACAGCTTTAACCACTGCAGTGATAAGACAGCCCAAATAGTTGAACCTCCTCACTCCCTCAAACGTGTAGTGGCCATACTACTAAAATCTGGTGTGCATGGTATATTGTCCCTATATCCAGAGGTCATGTATTTCGTTTTGAACTCATTGATCTGGAGTCCAACAGAAAATAAAAACTCTACAAGCGGATCAAGTATTTCTTTCACTCCGTTGCTATTAAGTAATTTAGAATCTGCTTAATTTTGAAGAATATTGTAAGATTGAAATGATCAGGCCGGAATAAATTTTGTACGTTAAAGTATGAGTATTGTTTCGGAATTTTTTTAAAATTTTTGATGAGTTTTAAAAATTTACTGAAATTTGTAAAATCTTAAAAACTTTGTTTCAATTTTGTATTTAACTTGCTCTAAATTTGTAAATTTTGAATATTGCAAAAAGAGGGCGATTAATATTCAAATTTTCAAAATTCAACTATTTGAATTTAAAATTTGATCTTCAGTTTCGAAATGAAAATAAATTTCGATTTTTAATATATTTTAAAATAAAGAAATGTAAAAGCTTGTTACTTGAACCAGAGCTAATATATCGAGTTAAAATTCAAAATTAAAAACGTCAAATTCGTAGAGTTTTCACGAGATCGATCACGCCAGAATCGTAAGACCGTTTACATCTTAATATAATTACCTAAGTAGCAGACGTAGCAGAAAAATGTTTGTATGAGTATCTGTGTGTCTGTATGTGATGGATTTTTCTATAACATCCTTGTGTTTGATAGACTCTTGGTAGTAATCTACACCAGAAAATCAATCCAATTATCAACATAAATCTGCATACAAAAATAGATTAGAGGATAGTTTTGTAATAATCGCCTGGACCAGAGCCAACAAAAAATTTGGGATCAACTGAAACGTATTTTAATAAGCAATTTAGTGGTACTCATTTTTGATCAATTATGAAAATTATTAATTCAATTGTTAGTTTTGACGGCTCTTAATAATTCGCATTTGACAAAGAGTAATTATCTCCTGATAATCCTGAGATGCACGTTTTTTTGATAAGGTCATGTGATGCACAGATCAGATTTTTTTTATTAATTTGGAAAAAATCAATAAATCAGTTTTATATACGGGCCCTATAGTAAAACAAGCCCTGAAGTACAGGTGCTGAAGTACAGAACTTCCGATTTTTTGACGATCGGTTTTGACAATCACAGTGTTTTCAATATTTCAACACTGTATCCTCTATTTTTAATTTACTATTTAAAAATTAAGTATGGTTTAGTAAAAACTTCCCACTGATTTGATTTTAATTTATGGAAGATCGATTTTAAAAATACTTGTAACTTTCTTTAAATGTTTAAATTTAAAATTTTAGGTTAAATGTCAATATTTGACAGTTTCAAGAAGTTTGACCGATCGATCAACTTCTTTTTAAATTTTTAAAATTTATTAATCATAAAAAAAACTATAATTTACTAAATTGATATTTTTAATAATAACTAAATAAATAGCCAGGGTAAATATCTCCGTCCTCGCGAACCAACCTTAATTGTGAAATGCAGAACCAGGCCACAATGACAAAAAACCAATTCTAATAATATTTAAAAATATATACACATATGTTAATTAAATAAATTCATTAAAAATTAAGTTAAAACTCTCCAAATAAAGCAGAACAGCTGTAATTAAATTAGTTTCGTAAACCAAAAAATTTAAATTAAATCTCGATTAATTATATTTTAAATTAAATTAATTAGCGGAAAAAAATGGACCAAACAAAAATAAATAAATTAATTTTTTTAATTAAAATAATTGAATAGAGAAAATCTCTACTACACATATACAGATTATAAATATATATTTAAAATAAATCAAATGACGTGTAATAAATAATAAAAATATTTTAAAACAATATTAAACGTGTATGTATAAAATAGAATTTATAATAAATTTTGAAACCATTTTCACAAATTGTATACAACAATAAATTTTTAAATAATAAAATAAATTTCTCTCAATATAAATGTTTACAGCAAAACACAAACACATCAATCGTAAAATAAATAAATTTTAAAAACATTCACAGTCAATTGATATTTATGAATCAATAAATTATTTTTACCAGATTATAGTGTTATAAAAAATATGCGGTGCTAGATTTAACAATATAATTTATGTAATCGACTTCTAACCCTTTTGTATATACAATATATATAAGTACTTATACTGTCTAGTGTATATTTATACATAAAATGCAAGCTTTTCATATAATAAATATTAAGAAATTATTTTTTTTAAATAGTAACAAAATAACGATAAATTGCGACACCAGAATCCAGCTTTTATTATAATATATACACAAATGGGAAAAACACTTGTTGCACTGTTACAACCCTCTCATTTAATAATTAAATATATTTAGATCAGCACAGTTTTCCAAAAAAAAATAAAATAAATTAATAATAACATAAATTTAATAATTATGAATTAAAGTAATAAATTAGTAAATATAATAATTAGTGAAAACTTGTATAAATTATAATAAAACTCAACAATTTGTAATTAATTTATTATTTTTGTAATTTTTCTCACCCAAAATTAATTACTAATTAAAAGCAAATAATGTACTATATATAGTGAAATGTGAATCGATTAATTTTTAATTAAATTATTTATTTAATTTCTAAATACTAAATTAATAATAATAAATATAAAAATTGCTGATTATATAAAAAAAAATAAAACAAACAAAAAACATTGATGACATGTTTTAAATTTAATTTATATACGAGTACATGTACGCATAAGTACAATATATGAGTAAGTAATAGTAAGTATAAGTACAATGTGGAAGATTTTACTAAAATTGTACTAACTTTTTATTATGGTGTAGGTATTAGCGATACAACAAATAATTTAATTATTTAAAATTCCAGCTGTCGAGTTAATAATAATGAACAGATTTAAAGGCCATTACTGGCCCCTTACTGAGTCAACTATTAGGCTTCAACGGTTTCCATCCATCATTGGAGCCATCGTCGCCTGCAACGACCTCTGCGCCTATCATATGGTGGCTCTCCTTTCAGAGATCGCTGCACAACTCGTTCCGGATCAGCACACAGAACGTGACCGAGCCAGCGTACCCGCTGAGATCTTACTTCATGCACAATATCGAGGATCTTCATCAGATCTCTGATCTCGAAATTGTACAGAGGTCGGTATGTACCATCTATTTCGCGTTTTGGGCCATAAATCACACGCATGGTTCTTCTCTCAAATGTAAGGAGCCATCTCTCGTACTCATCCGTCAGCGCCCAACTTTCACATCCAAACATAACAACGGGCCTGATCAACGCTTTGTAAAGCTTCAGCTTCACGGCACTTGATAAGTGTTTAGATTTTAGCAGTGGTCTTAGAGGATACAAAGAACGACTGCCAGCTACCAGCCGCAGTTTAATATCCTCCACCCACACTGTTATCGTGAGTGATAAGAGAACCCAAATATTTGAACCTCCTCACTCCCTCAAACGTATGGTCGTACCAATTTTGTTGGCATTCCTAGGTACTGCAGGGCAGACCACAAACTCTCTCGATTGATCGAGTCATAAGCCTGCCGGAAATCCAGGAACACCTGATGTACGGAGATGGATGTCTCAAAATATTTAGATAGAATCACTCGCAGCGAAAACACCTGATCAGTGACTGATCGAAATCCTCCTTGATAGTCACCAACCAAGCCCCCCGCTAGAAGAGTGATTCTATCCAATACAATGTATGACAGTAACTTGTATGCTGTGCAAAGGAGAACTATATCGCTATAATTCTCACACTTCAAGCGGTCTCCCTTCTTGAAGATGAGGCATATCGCGGCCACTTTCCATTCGTCAGGCATAACTTCGGTTCGCCATACTAATCGAATAAGGTCGAAAAAACAGTTCCACAAAGTATCCCCTGTTGAGGTGGCTCAACAACAGTCTGTGACGCATGATGAACATCAAGCAGCTCAGTAAAGTGTCCACTCCATGCGTCGATGTTGACACAGAGGTTTCCATCCCGGTCCCGAATGACGGTTGACGTAGGCCTGAAAGTATGGTGCAGTCCAGTAATTCCTTTAAAGAAATTACGCGAACTGCGCTCATTGCTGAGTGGTTGTACTTTCAGAACCTCGGCCTTCCACCATTCTCGCTTATTCCGTCTACAAATTCGCTTAGGTTATAGTGGCTGCTATACGGCACACCTAGACCGGTGACCAGGGATTGGCGAGGTAGATTACGCCATGTAATCTACGTGGTTGTTGACACGTAAAATATAACGTAGATTACTTGGCAGTGTTTTTTGTCAAGTCGATAATTAAAATAATTCCAACAACCTACGATATTTTAGCGATTTGAAATCGAATGCGCCACTTCGCGGGAGTATTTTGTAAAAGCGTTAATCTAGAGGTGATTTTTTCATTTGTTTCTTTTTAAATAGTTTCAAACTGTTATCGTGTTTTTCTTTATTTAGTATTGTTTGCCATTTCATCATGGAAATCGAGATCACTATTTGGAATACCATCGACATTTGGTTCCAAGAAGTCGGCGCTATTTGCCATATACGGCGAGATGCAATGTACTTATTGAAAAATCATGTTGGCGGGCAATTAATATCACGGTTCGGATCGTTGAATTGGCTATTTAGATCGTGTGATACCTCTAGACTCTTTTCTTTGGGGCTACGCCCCAAATCCAAAGTCTATGCGAATAAACCAGCTAAATTTAAGGCATTGGAAGCCAACATTACTCATGTCATTCGCCAAATACCATTCAATATTGGATATATTGGATAAAATCACGCACTTATTGTTTGATGCTCTCTGTTTCTGGCATAACTGCCGGTGTAACTTTTGCACTTCAGCACTCTTTCCACTATACCCCAAAAATACGATACATCGAAAACCAGTGAACTCTTTGAGATAACATTGATTTGATTAATCTGGGGCAAATTTATTGCTTCGAGCTATATGGAAAAAAATTTACTGCTGAATCGTGTTGAAGAATTAGCGGCAAAATACGGCGTTATGAAAATAATGACAAAAACCTGGTTCCACTACTGCAAATTGCTGGCCAAAACGTATAACTTTTTTTTTGCAAATGTATCTATAACTTGAAGTGCTTCAAAATCATTTTCATGTACGTCATCCATCAAAACACGTCCACTAAATTTTGTGAAAATTTTGTCATCAGTCTGGCACATATTTTATCGAACAAGTGTTGGTTATCTCAACGATTTGGCCTTTTTAATAACTCGGTAGCACTCTTAGCCTTCCTGAACTCGAATTCGTTTTACCATGGAGTGGGTGTGTTAAATTTTATAACAGTCATACTCGTAGTTAAATTACCCCGGATTATTTTTAATGAAGATTATAACCTTTTTGTAAAGATTTCTATCGTTGTTCAGCACCAATTTTTAATATGCCGATGGTCGAGTAAGCAGAGTCAATGCTCTTGAAATCGTGGACCCGAGTTCAAGACTCGTCAGCGTCAATACTTTTTTAATTTAATTTCTTCTGTAAAATGGTTCAACACAGCTTCTGTTGAAATCTATATTCAATTTCTGCAAGTATACGGTAATGGTCAAATAAGCATAGTCAATTCCTGTTGCTAAAATTTTCAATTTTCTCCATTGAATTGGCAAATATAAAAAATTTGTATAGCACTAAGTATATTCGCCGGTGGTTCAGTTAACAGCGTCATTGCTTTTGCATTCGTGGACTCGAGTTCAATTCTCGTCAGCGTCAATACTTTTTTAATTTAATTTCTTCGGCAAGTATAAGAGCCATCTCTTGTGTATCACCGTAATGAAAATGTAAGAGACCGAATATGTATGTGTATGACCGAATTTTCACTATTGAATTGGCAAACATAAAAGATTTGTATAGCACCAATTTTATATACGCCGGTAGTCCAGTAAGCAAAGTCAGTGCATTTGGAATTGTGAACTTGAGTTCAAGCCTCTGTTTGGCATTAAATAATTTTTAATTTAATTTATTTAATTTCTCCCTTCAAATGGCAAATATAAAGGATGAGTATATCGGCAAACCTATATATGGAAATGGTGGGGTGGTAAAGTAAGCGGTGTTATAGGATTTGGATTTATCGGGGTTGTGCAGTGTTCGAATCTCGATTGAGGGTAAACAATTTTAGCGGGCATCGACACGTATTTCTCACATTAAATTAAAAAAATCGTTTTTTGATTTATTTAAAAATGACCAATTTACATTTAAATTAAAAATATATATTGAGGCTTGAACTATCATGATTGCAATCCAATCATACAGCTTCTTTTACCACCGAGCCACCGCCACACATATAAATAGTGATATTAATATCGTATATAGCTGACATTTGAATAAAAAAATTGAAAATTTTATCAACGGCAATGGACTCTGCTTATTTGACCATCGCCGTACAATTTCATTACCGCTCTATACCCAACCCATGTTTTATACTTACCACTTTTTATTACATGGAGAAAATATTGAAGTTTCGAACAGAAGCTGAGTTGGATTATTTTTATTTCACCATTACCAATTTGACAGGCGAAATTAAATCAAAAAAGTTTGCCTCGATCGAGAATCGAACTTAGGTCCATAAATCCAAAGTCACTCACTTTGCTTACTGGCCGCATATATACTTATTTAATGCTATACAAATCTTTTATATGTGTCATATGAATAGAAAATATTGAAAATTTTAGCAAAGGCAATGGACTCTGCGTTTATTTCACGCTATATACCCATCTTGTATACATGCCATCTACTTGAGAAATATCAAAATGTTTAACAGAAGCTGTGTGTTGAACCAATTTGAATGCAGTAGAAATTAAATTAAAATAATAATGTCGCTAGTGGAACTCGAAACTTAGTCCACGAATCCAAAGTCAATCACTCTACTACCTCACCCACCACCGTATATGTAATTGTTATGCAAATCTTTTATAATTTCCTATTGAATTGAGAAACAGGGAAATTTTTTAACAGAAACTGAATTGAACCAAAAATGTACCAACATTAATATCGTTTGAAACTTAACTGAACTGCATAATGCCAGGTTCAACATTTAATGCGACGGCATTCCAAGCAGTGTATTTCGAGGATGTTAAAAATCTGACAAGCTATTCGTGATTACGCACACGTTGGCGATAAGAGACAAGAAAGCGCAATAATAATATTTATCTCCAGGAATTAGTACAAGGGATTTTGGATGAATACAAAATATCAAAATGTCAAATGCTATCAATCGCCACCGACAATTCGACAAATATGTTGAGTCTTGTGACAAAAATGAACATTAATGAGTCTGATGTGCTGAGCACTTATTGCAACTGGCCATTCGCGATGGCCTAACAATAAATCCAACCACGAGTCTTATCACTAATATTAGAAATGTTGTTGTAGCTGCAAGAATTCCTAAATTAGATACTATATTGAATCACTGATCTGGAAAAGGGGCAATTTGGACTAAACAACTCGGTCGGGTAGCGCCTATCTGATGACTCAACGGCTATTAGAAATAAATCAGTTTCTCAGTGATATGGGCAACACAAATGTCGTGGTGACTGAGGCACAATGGAAACAGGTCAAAAAACTCGAAAATTTACTTCGATATCCGTATACATTGCTACGAAGGAACAGGAAACCGCAGATTTAACACCGGGGTCATTTTATAAAATCTGGAAAAGACTGATGTACTCGCTACTTTATCAAAATTGGAGGACCCGTAGCAGAAGGCATAAAACGTTTTATGATTCGCAGAGAACATCAATTGGTTGACAATGATCTACTTCTTGCCGAAATTTACGTCGATCCTATATGGTTAGGATTTTATTAACCGAACAACAAAAGAATTTGTGATTTAGCTATGCGTATGGTTGGTTCAGAAATAGAAACCACTCAAGATCAAGCACTTATTCCTAGTGAGACATCCGTATCTCCAATATGGAGAGACTGAAACAGAGAATAGCGATTTCAAAGACCTTTGGATCAACAAGAAAAATCAAAACGTCGTAAATTGGATCAGGAAGTACATATGATAGTTCAAGAAGTAGCAATGTTTGTTTCAGCTTTACCACCAACTAAAATAAGTGTTGAGCGCCTGTTTGCACTTCGCATAATAAAACCAATTTAAGAGACGCAATGAGGCCGGATCTTTTAGAAGCCATTTTATTTTTAAAAAAATTTTAATCTAACCTGAGCAAGAAACAAAAAAAGTTCGATATTAATTGCAGTTATTCTAACAAATTTTCATTACTTCTGTAGGAGTCGGAGTAGACTTGTAAATATTTACCGGAGTCGGATATTTTTTCTCCGACTTCTTTTCTCCACAACCCTGGAAAAAATACACAATTTCAGCCAACCTAGTTTTTTTTTTTTTAAATTAAAGTTTACTTATGCCGTAGAGTAGCAATAAAATCTGTTTAGTTCAAGTGGCGGAGAAAACAGGAATTTAATCTTAAAAATATCACCAGGTTTATCCACTAACACAATTTTATTGAAATAAATGAAATAATTTGTTGTAGATATCTAGAAGTTTTTTTTACAATTGGAACCGGTTTCAATAATGTGGCCTGGCCGAATTTAGTTGCCAGCCCCCTGACCAAATGAACCGACCAAAGTATAAAAAAAAGATAATTTTTGAAGCGAAAGCATCTAATATATATTTACAGCCTGTGTATCCACCTATGAACCACATATACACTAAGTTGAGTAGTAGAACCAGCTCAAATTAATATTTTTTCTAAATTATAGATCACAGTATCACTGTAACAAGTCACAAAATAATGACCACTAAATTGAAAAGTTACATCGGGAGGAGAGTTTTGATTAGCCGTCTTGCGGGTAATATCATATAGTTTATGAAAGTTAAATGTACAAAATTTACGACTGAATCGCCGAAAAATAACTAAAACAAAAATCAGCCTCGGAATTTGTTGAACTAATAGCCGCCTGATAATTGATCATTAACCAAACATCAATTTAGAAAAGTCAATGATTTATCTGAAAATGATGGTGTTAGGCACATAGCATAAAATCGAAAAGAAACTGTATTAAGCCTGACACCACGTTTTTTAACCAAATCCCAGATTTTTTGTATTATTGATTAATTCATATCAGTTATTCATATATGACACTAGTACTTAATCGAAACTATACCACCTTTAACAATGCGAATTTACTAACAGTTTTTGATAAACTTGTTTCAGTTAATCTGTATCTCTATAAATTGATTTTAATTTCGTCCAAAGTAAAATCTTATAAAGTAAAGATATAACATTATTTCTATATAATTAATATTTCTTAAATTCTTAAAAGTAATTACGCAATATATCGATTTCTGTTTCAAAACTTATCGATTTTGATTTGATTTGGTATATTCTGAATCATTGTATTATAAACCGATATCAAACAGTAAGGGAATAACAGAATATGCTGTCCATCTGAATATTTTTTCCAAATTAAATTAATTATTTTGGCTTGGGTGGCAATATTTAAATTGTACTCGAAAAGATAGTTTCAACAAAATGTGTTATGTGTTATCTGTTGATATCAATTGAAGAATTTATGGAACAATCTATCGATAAGTATAGGAAAATAAATTGTATGTATTATATAAAGTATAAACATCCGCCAACTATTACTGTTAGTATTGAGTTTCACAAATATGCTATAAAATTTGTCCAAGCACAAATTTTAATTATCCGAGTACGTACATATGTCACCATCAAAACATTCAATAAACCAAAGCAACTGTTAAAGCTGTTTTACTTAAAGTTAATTAACTCGTAATGTAAACAAAGATAAACAAAAATACAATTCTTGAGAAATTTATAAAAGGGAAAAATATAATATCGCAATCGAATAAAAATATTAAGACGCAGCTAGAGTTGAGGCACATCTAATCAAGTCGCGTTATGAAGTGGATCTCAAAAAGTATATTACTATTAATAACTGTGAAAATTATTATTGAGTCTGTTAATTGTGAATTTTTGCCTGATGTACAAGTTTACAAAGGTAAATACATATTAAACAATTTGTTTTGAACTAAATCAGTGTTTTTAATTAACTTTGTTTGTACTTTTGATACGATTTAAGGTGAAGATACTACTGAAAAACGTCGAACAGAAATAACACCTGAAGTTATACCTATTGTACAAAATGATAAAAAATTTATTGAAAATAATAGTGCAAAGATTACGACGTCGTTTCAGACGACCTCAATCCAGAATAATAGTGGTCAAAGTGTACGTTTTCAGGTTTATAAGAGGATCACCGAAGGCCCGCAAGCTCAAACCGGAAGAATAAAGAGGCATAAGCAAACCCCAGTAAAACACATTGCAGCAACAACATCACGGACATTTTTGGTTAAACATACCTCAAAACCAACACGCAAACAACAAAATAATGATCCAACCCAGGTGAGTGCACATTTTCTGAAAGACGCATATTATGAAATTCTTTGTATCATTTCGTTTCAGTTATGGACTCATTATCTACTTCTTTGGACATAATATTACCTAATATATTTATAATTTTCCATAATTTATTAAAAATTTTAAATGTGAAGTTAGTTGGATTTTTAAATTTTTAATAAGTTATGCAAAATTATAAATACACACATGCACTATTTTACTATATAGATTTAAAGTTTATTTTTCTAATAAATTATATTAAAATGTATTAATTATTAAAATGTAAAATTTCGGTTTTTTTCAGACATTTAATATTAAATTATCATATCACATAATCAAAATTTGAGTTTCAATTTATTGATTTGAACTACAAAATTCAATTGCCTGAAGATACCACACCTTTGTATTAGTTGTCACAGTGACTCAGTTTATATTGAAAATACTGCCTATTATGGTTCTAAACTCACCGAAAAATAACGTTATAAGCGAATGGAACTCACCACTTTTCAATTTTGGAATTATCGTTCTTGCCTTGCGGTGAGCCTAATCTCAAAATTACTCACCTTAAGTATGCCGCTTTGAACGAGGATTCGAATTACACATAAAAATTATTTATTATTGATTTCGATCTGGGTGATAGTAAGAAAAACTATGATATGTTGGAGTATAAGACAGTTGAATTCGCCAACCAATACCCAATAATTTTTATATAATGGCTAAGTTTATTTTCAAAAATAATATTTACAAAACATATTGAATCACATACTAAATCAGATTATAATTTTACAATGCACAATGACACCATCATTATAATATAACCCTCATCATTAGATTCGTCATTGCTAGTTAAGTCACCATCTCAAAATTTCGACTAGTTTAGGTATTTCAATAATAACTAAACATTTTTTCTAAATTCAAACACGTTCATCTCTAATTTGTAAACTCTAGAATTTATATTTGCCGTTTATTCCGTAATTCAGCCAAAATGTGTAATGAAAATAAAATCTCAATTATAGCCAAAATACAGAATCGGAAATAACATGACAAACTACTGGAATAATATGCGAAGCAAACAACATATTCACAAGCAGCAACTTGCTATATAACAGAAATGAAACCCAATTTTTGTCATATAGCATACATTGTTTTAACGTACATATGTATGCAACGCGGCGGTAAATCTCTATAGTATGAATTAATCGAAAAAAATTCATAATAAACCCTCCGGTATTTTATATACATACATATGTTTAAATTTGAGATTGGTCTTTCTTAATAGTCTCAACGAAGAATTGTTAAGCCAAAACTATCAATATTAATACCAAGCAATACTACTGGGCAAACTTTATTTTAAAAAAATATTAATAAAAACAACTTCCATCTATAAAATAGTTACCACAATTTTTTTTCTTTTTATTACTCTTTTTTTTTTTTTGTTTTTTTTATAATTATTCGTTTACATAAATATATTAGCAAATTACAAATTTATGTTAATTATTAATCAATTAATTTTTTTTTCATTTTAATTTAATTGTGTAAAAACATTTAATAAAAATTTTACTTTTTTTAATTTATTTTTTTGGAAAAATATATTTTATATATTATTTTTTTACTTTTGTTTTATTAGATTTTTTTGGAATACTTTTTATATTTTTTATTTTTTTTTATTTTATTTGTTTTTATATTAATATACAGAAAAAACCAACAGTCTTTGTTAAATATATATAAATATATATATTTTTTTTAATATTTTTAATATTTTATTATTTTTTGTGATTTTTTTTTGTCTAAATTGTATAATATATATATTATTATAATATAGTAGTTATTGTAAAAAAATAATTAAAAACATAAAAAATTATTTTTATTAATAAAAAACAAAAAAAACAAAAATGTTTTTTATATATCAAATTTGTTATTTATATATTATAATATAATATATTTATTTTATTATAATTATTATATTATTATTTTGTACTAAAAATAAGCAATTATTTTCATTTTTATTTCTTTTTGTTGTACATATTTATGTAAATTAATTAGAGCTGTAATTTATCGATTTTTCTGTATTTTGTTAGCGACTATTTATAATTCAACCAAAAAGAAATATGTAAATATTTATTTATATATATATATATATTAAAAACAGAAAATCTATTATTTATAAATATAATAAAAAAAAAAAAATTTGTATATAAACTTAATTATTATAATTTTTTTTTTGTGGATATTTTAAATGTATTATGCATTTTTATGGATCAATAAAGTAGTTCACAAACTATTTTAATTTTTATTTATTCATTTATAATTCACCATTCCCATTTCATTAATTTAATATTAACCCATCCTCTAAGACTTGTTTCTTTATTAATCCATATACATTTATCTTGACATTCAATAATATATAGGTATAATATGAATCTTCTCTAATAAAAAAAAACAATAATCATGCATTTTTTTTTTTAAATATAATTAATATTAATTTACTCTCAATAATTATAAATCGAAGAAAAAAAATCCGTAACTATTTATAGATTACAATTATACAATTCGAGTTTTCTTTTATAATTTTTATATAATTTATTTATTTATTAAATTAAAAATAATATAAAAAAAAATTATATATTTTAATTTTAATAATAAATATAATATATAATATCTGAATTCTAATTTTTTAATTAAATAAAAATAAACAAAAATTAATTTCTTTTTTAAAAAGAAAATTACACCATGCACGGTTTAATCATTAATTAATAAAAATTATTTAATTTATTTATTTATATATATACATGTGTATAAATGTATATAGGTACATATAATATACATACATATATGTATATATATATATATATATATAAATATATAGAATTCAATAAAATTAATGAACGCGCGAAAAATTATTATTTATATATGTGATTGATTACATTACATTATGTTGTGTAATAAAATTGCCAACTTACAAGAGAAAAAAAAAGGTTTAGTTTTTATATATAAGAAAAGAATAAGAGTAATTTTCTTTTATAAATTAATTAATTAATTAAAGAAAAAATAATAATGATATCCTTGAAATAATTTAGACGGCTGTAACATCTGTGGTTTCAATTCGATTTGCTTGTTGGGGCGGTGGTGGTGATGATCCATCATCTGCTTCCGCCGCGGTTTGTCGCTTTATTAATTCCACTTTTAATGGAACATCGCGGGTTTGTTCTCCGTTTTGTACAGTTAATGTTAAATTAGCCAAACTATCTAACATACTGTTGATCAATTGTTCTTGATCTTGGCCACGTTTATCAAAATGTAAATAACATTTTCTACTAGCACCTATTGGTTTGAAATCAAAAATACAAAATAAATTAATAAGCTACTACCTATTTTAAAATAGGAATATGCGCATTCCTTCATTACCTCCTCTCCATGAGATGAACATGGGATTACAGCCGCGCTTTCTTAATTCAGCTTTCAAATCTTTAATACGGCTATTGCGATCAAGATTTGAAACTTTAATACAAAATACTCGATTATCTCTTCGTCGCCTTGAGCTATTTCGGGTACTTGATTTATTATTTTCTTTGTTTTCGGTGTTATTGTCCTTATTGTCACCTTCAGCTTGCTGTAAGGAAAATAACGAAAAAATTGCATGAATACGAAATGGAATTAAATTTAAAATACCACTCAAAAATTTAGCGTGATTAAAATTTTGAAAAATTCGGGTAGATTTATTCAAAAATCAATATGTAAGTTCATATTTATTTTAAGTTATATAATTATTAATTTCATAGAAACTTAAAATAAACAAAAAATTTAATTTTATGTATTTTGATTTATCAATTAAGTAGTAGGTAGGTTTCATTCGTTATAATTCGTATTTTTAAACTACCAAAATTTATCCAATTCTTTTCCAAAAACTATTTTTTATTTTAGCTGATAATTTTGTTACTTTGTATTCTGCGGTTATTTTGTTTCTTAGTGTGTATGCCAATTGGTTGAAAATTTAAAGTTAAATATTTTAATTGTGGTAAAAATAAAACTACTTCACTTTTAACTGTGCCAATTGAAACCAGTTAAAATTTATGAACGTTTATCAATTTTTACTATCGGCACAATTTCGTGATTTTGTAATTTCATTTTAATATAAGAATCTTGAATTAAAATAAAGTTGAAATCTTATAACATTAAAATGATCAAAGGTTTTATAAAATATTTGCCTATACTTGTTTGTTTGCACATTTGTGCAAATTATACAAAAATTTAATTGAGGTTCTGTCAAAGTACCAATAAAAATGTCGATGTAATTATTTTAAATAATTATAATTTATATTTACACAAAATATGACATTTTTCATGATATTATTTATTTAAATTTAACTTGTATTTTATAGCGTACAAAATATGGGTGCCAAAAATTTGAACTTTTTATTTCGATTGGCACACACACTTAGAAATTACGGAACGTAAAATATTATAGCTGTGTTTATTATTTCCACTCTGATCGATTTAATTGATCTGAGTACTAACTAAAAAGCTGTTTATTTTATCCGTTCAGATCGATTTCAGTAATTGTGTTGCTGTTTATCTTTAGTTTTCTTGGCTTGATCAATTTATTCGATTTGCAAAAATTTTCCGATTTTTCAGATTGATTTTATGACTTCACAGACTAAACAGTTCTGTAATGAGCGTCATTCTCATCTAATATGCTCAATTTAAATAAAATCATAAAAAATTGAAAATGCTTGTTAAGGACATGGAACAAAAATATTAGATACGTGCAAAGTACTAATTGTTAAGTACAAATTATATTTCTATAATTTATATACGGACTTACTATTAAAAAAATTAGGGATTTTCTGCTGCCAGATACGCGAAAAAATACGCATAAATTACTTATTTTCATCAACAAATCTAAAACCGGTTTCTAAAATCGATATTATTATTTTAAATATCAAACTCTGTTGGATCTACGGATGAAATAAAATGCACTAAAATGCTATAAGTTAAGCATACTTAGCAGTTGAAATATCAGTGTCAGACATCAGAAAGCCCCGAAATTATTAATCCTGTTGGGACATACGTAAAGAATAAACTTCCCGATAGAGTTGATATTATAAATCATTTGAAATTTGGAGCAAACTCTCGGTAAATTTTATCCGCAACTTACGATAATATTCCAAGACGATTATCAGAAGTAAGGAGAAGTCTGACCTCCTTACTTATTAAATATTAATTATGACCTAGTGAAGTACCTAATTGTAAAATTTAAAGTATTTTTTAAAACATTTAAATTGAAATTTTTTTCTTGATGATCACAAATACTGATGAATCAAAAACGTGGATCGCACATACTAATGAATCAGATTTAATTCAAAATATCTTTATTAGGGCTATAAATTTTTATATCAAATTTATATAAAATATTTAAAATAGAAGTAATATAACTATAAATAATAATTATTAAAATAATAATTTGTTAGTTTTTATGTAAACAGAAATGAAATTGGATGGGATGGTACATACATACTTAATTAATATAACAATAACACATTTAAAATAAAATATTTAAACCATTATGGAAAATTGTGATATAGAATACTGGGCCATACTGATTCTTATATTGGGTTCAACCAATTTAATACAAATTTTAATTTATTTGAACAGTGAGAGCAACCTATTAAAAAAAATGCGAGTTGAAATTCACAAAGCTAAAAAATAGTATACCATTTGTGATAAAAGAGCTCTAGATTTATCTAAATGCTAACTTAAATATTAAACATCACGAAAGCTTCCCCAAATTAATAATCACTAATTGTATCTTATTGGAAGCCATGGATTATGGTGCTTTGGCGATTTAAATTGCATTTTACCTCAAACAAATACATTCGACAATTTCTTGTTCTATTTTTAATTCTACCCGAGCGAGAAGAAGGCGCTGTTATAAATGTACTCTTTTGTTTTATTATTCAACCTGTATAGATTTATTCTAAACACGACTGTTATTATTATGGACCTCAGGAAACTCTGTGCCATAATAAGGTGTGTACATTTCATTCTGAAATAAATGTAAGTGTAAACAAGAGGATCAAAATAACCGCAATAAACCAAAGTTTAAAGAATTGTTTTTATTGTAATCTTTTTTTTCTTACATTTCGACTGCACTAAAATTGTTCGAGCTAATCAAAACACATAATTAGAATAAGCTGTACGATAAGCTGATTCAATTGAGCGGTAAATTGAAGCCTTTAAATATTAAATTGTTCAATTAATCTCCCCCGATAAAATTCATGGTGAAACATTTAATTACAAATATAACAAATGATATCGATTATGCAACACACACACACACACACACACATATTACTTTTCAAACAGAATTCGCAGAAAATTATTATCAATCCGTCTCAATATAAATATCAATTAACAATAATCCTCAGAATTTTATCTAATCAACTGGAAATAACGAATATGTAAAAAATAATATAAAAAAAAAACAATAAATTTAATTGATAAAACGTGAAAAATAGATTGAAATGTATTGAAGAATGTGTTTGTAAAAACTTACCTTATCTTTTTGGAAGCGACGTCTGCGATTAAATCTACGAGGACGGTTTTCTTTATTATTTTCTTGCTATAATAAAGAAGAAAAATTTAAATCAAATTATAATAATGACTATTACTGGCAATATACGTACATTATTTTCATTATCAGTATCGGCTGTTCCATTTTCTTTTGTATCTGAACGGAAACGTCTTCTTCTTTGAAAAGGTCGGCGACCTCTGCGTGGTCTAACTGGACGTCTATTACTTTCTACATCAGTGTCTTCTGATTTAAGTGTAATTATTTTTCCGTCTCTGCAATTAAAATTATTAAACTAGTTAGCACATAAATCGAAGCGAAAAATTAGCCTTAAAAATACTTTTCGAATTTTTCTTTGATATCCTTAAGTACAGGTACAACTCCTAAACGTCGTTCCGATAACAAATGCCATATAATACCATCCGGTCGCGGTAATTTATTTCCAACACGTATAACCTCGGTTGGGGTTACAATTATATCGACTGGTATATCATAATTTTGGAACAAATCAAGAGGCAATTCATCGTAAACTTGGCAATCATGTACCGTCGTTATAATCAATGTGCTTGGAGTTATAATTCCTAAATCTTTTAGTATAGCAAAGTCCAAATCAACATAACCATTTCCACGTCCAATGCGATGTCCTTTTCGGGAAACTGCACATGATCCAATTACAAGAATGTCCAATTTAATATCGGTGTTAATATCTGTGAAATGAAAAATAATAATACATAGAATACATTGAATTTAACATATAACATTATAGAAGACGATTATAGCTAATTAATAAATTTATTTATTTATCGTGTTTCAGTTAAAAATTAAATACAATACAAAACGCAAATTAATATTTCTGTCACGAAAATCAAACCATATTAGACTCAAACATCAAAATCAAGGTTATATTATATTATTCATTCGCGCTCTACAGTGATAGCAGCAACACCTTTCCAAAGTAAAATCGATAATTTTTTAAAGAAAATTGCCGTAAAAATAATTCTCTTGTAATTTAAAAGAATGATTTACTTGAATCTAGTAAGTAAGATAAGAAATTTAATATTGGTTAAATTGATTTGAATATTTATATACCGTGTATTTCAAAAATTGCACAATTTAATATTGTATGTTAACAATTTTTCGTCTCAAATCAATAATTGTCTTCTAAAGTTTGATATTTTAGGAACAAATATTGCCATACCCCACAAAAGTGGGGTTCTCTAAATTGGTTCCAAACTTTTGTAATCGGTCGACAAATATAATACAAAAAAAAATAATTAGAACTTCTAAAATATCAATAAATTATTTCGTTAATGAAAGTTACGACAACACATTTTGATAACACGTATGAATTTTGCAATTACTAAAATTAAATTGTTTAATACGTCATGTTGTCGAGTCACGAAACATAAAAAAAAATTTTAATTTACACAATCAAGACGTTTAGAACTCACTGCCACAATCATAAATTCTTTAGAACACCAAATAAAAAATTAGATACATTTTCAAGTACGGAACACTCAATTAAAAATAATACTGATCCTGTTCTCAAAGTTTAGTTTAGTCGCATTTCATTTATTTTTCAACGTTATCATCTTGAGACAATGAATTTAATTTAATTATAATATTTCAGTTACCTGTTAAACCAAATGTCTCCGATGTTTTTGAAAAAAGGAAGTCATACAGTTTAAATTTATTATTAATTAAGTACTTATACTTTACATTCATCTCCGTGATGTATAGAAGATCATAATAGATTGTGAATTCCCATGGGTTTTAATTACAACGTTTGAATGCATCCTGAAGCAACTTCCGCACGGAAGGTCAGTTCCATAGCATAATAGGCCGATCGAATATTTATCATTAATAACTGAATTGCGGTATTTCGAATGATAAACCAAAATCTACTCGAAATAAAGCAGGGTTTGTTTAACTTTAAAAGTTTATCAACTACCACGAAACTGTCTAAGATCGATTCGCAAGTGTTTTACATTTTTATAACTTCCACTATAGCATAATATTGACTAGAAACCAAGGTTCACTGGTTTTAGTACTATAGCGATATATTAAATCTTCGTGTTCCATATCAATAAAACTTGCACGACATAATAAACAAATGTATTTACGCTTGATCCGATACGAATCCGTAAGTAATATTCTTAGAAAATTTAAAAATTAAAAATTTTTGGTCGAAAGCCAAATTTTTTTGTTCACTAATTACGAGATGCTACATCATAAAAAATAGTTAGGGTCATTAAACTTCATAATCTACTAAAAACAAATTTACGTTAGCAATATGAGATATGGAATTCAGTTTCGTTTCATTTATCTGTTACTTAACAGAACGAAAACTACCACACAAACTTAAGACAATGTTAAATGCGCAACTCATTTTTCACACAAATTTTCTTAACAATAAAGTTAGTACTCATGTTTCCAGAACATTTGAGAAGTGAGTGTGGCATAAACAAATGTTGTAGATTCACTAGCGCCGAAATACCAAATTAATGAAATACAATTGTCAGATTCTGTAAGGTTTTAAATAATTCACTAGTTAGCCCTAGAATTACAGAAATGATATCATTAAATTTTGGAATGTTTCCTACTGGTTCGCTAAATAGCCCTTTAAATAGTACTAAAGAAGTATTTAAATTATACTGCAAGAGCTGCAATACTGTTGTAATTTAGATGTATTAATTAAATCGTTTAAATCATTTAACAATCTTAATGAGTGAGTTTATAACATATGCATTGTAGTAAAAGTACTCAGTAATCAGTAATTTATAATTAATTATTTATTACAAAAAATACTTGCAAGACTATCAATAGTAAGGCTTTTTACTGTCAGCATGTTGGAAATTTTGATCTCCTTTGTTTTATGGTTATATTCGGTTTAAAAATTAAGAAAGGGCTTAATATATTTGTATAATATATTATTCTTGCGATTTTTAGGATAAATCCCTAATTAACAATTTGAAAAAGTTACAATCCAATGTTGAAGGTACAATCAAAACAATATTTTATACTTCAATAAAAGGAAATCAAAAGTGCAACAGCGAACTTTATTGAGAATTTCATTGCAAAGGGATTATTTATTTGACTGCCTTGTTCCAACGTTTGTGATAAAATTTCATAAAATCGAAATAAATATTCATATTCGATATTCATATCAATAACTTGTAAGTTAGTCATATTAATAGATTTCAGTTACCTGACTAGTTTACAAAACACATATATTTTTTATGATAAGGACTTAATAATTGTATCTGCTTTAACTTAAAACTGTCACATCATCCTAAATCGGTGTATTTTTTATTCTTGTTCATATTTTGGAATTAGTAAGAAACCAGGCGGTACCTAGGCTGTATATGAGATATTTGAATTCTAGTCGATTAGATTATCATTTTTCCTGAAAATAATGCATCTACTTTAAGAACATATAGCATAAATTGTATTAAAAATATATACAAAACTGGGATGAAATTTATTGATTTCATATTTTTTGCGATGTCGACAAAATCCACTTAATATGAAATCCGAAAGCTCATATCAAAGTCCGACTTCAAATTAGTTGCTTATAATTTCATATATGCGTGATAGTATTTTTGAGATTGATTTTTGTGTAGTGATAAGTTTAATTAATAAATTAAATTCGTTAGATACTGAAAAGTTGTATAACTGAATTATTACACATTGTAAAATGAGAAAGAAAAATAAAATGTATCATAATTTCAAATTGATAATTTAACATTTGTTGGTGTAAGTATAAATAGGAAAGTAAATCGTATATGGGTCTCTGCTAAAAATTTCTGTAAATTTAGCTAGATAAATAAAAAATATTATTTTTGGTAATAAAGTGCACAGAAAGTGTTTTGTGTCAAATAACCTCACAAATATTTCATAATATTATAATTAAATCGAATCAAATTTAAATTTAGCCCTAGTAAATTAAATTTGAAAACGATGTACGATCGGTGTAGAAAAAATAAAATGATAACAGAAGGGGCATGTAAATGTATATAAGAAGTTATCATTACACATTTTTATAAATAATGCTTTGATCCATCCGTACATTAATTTTAAAAAATGCATATTAAAATATCTTGAAACTGATAGGTCACAAAAAATCTTTTGGCTCAAAAAGTACCATTTATTCTGCTTTCTCTGGGTTCAAAGTAGAAGCCAAATCGAATAGTTTTCAATAATTAAATATTTATCTTGCACACAGAACGAAATATCGGCTGCTTACTAATGTACAGAGCACACAATGCCTAGCTAAAACTAATTCAAACTTAAGAATTTAATTTTCTAATTTTATTCCAAATTTTGTTAATTCGAACATTATTGCTTTGAATCATACTGAATCTAATCAGGGTAAAGACATTGAGCAAACTGGTATTCCTCAATTGAAGAGTTTGTGATTCTGTGGAGTTACTTTTTAATTAGGAGTTGGATTTAAATTTGTGTATACCTATAATACAGAAGCCATATTTAAAACACCTTATAAATAAAATGTATATGAAAATAAGTGAGCCGTTTCCACTATTTACGTCTCCTTAACATTGATAACGGAATATAATTTTATATTTTCAAGGTCATATAATATTTTCAACAATATTTCGCAAAAGATATAATAAGGCCAAAATCAGTCAAGTCATACTGTAGTTTTCCCGCGATCATTCTCGAGCGTGGCGAAAAATAATAATATAAATATTTCAATGACACGCCCAATGCATCTTTTTATGCTACAGAAAAAACTAAATACAACCTACTCGAATTATTCATATTAATGTCAAATATTTATTTATAAAACCAAATTTTCAATAAAATTTTCTCGAAAAACCGTACTGTCGAGGGATTTATCAAGTTATCAAAGGGATAAACAAGTTTGCTTAAAACATCACGATTGATTCAACACAATAATATTTCAACAAATTACGAAATGCATAAACCCGAAATGATGTAATCGCTCGCACATAATTATTTAGTTGAGTTCTCACTTACCAATTTCAGTGCCATACTCTTTAACAGACGAATTTACGTATACAGCACGCTGTTGAATTTTTTCATCAGCATCCTCGGGTACTTTGATTTGTACAAAAACAGCTGATGAATTACGTCCAGCGCGTACATATAAATTCTTTTTGTGTTTGAGAACAGCTAGCTTCACGCCACTTTGAGGGCGATCACTATTTACTTTGATATTAGCTAGAAGACGAAACAACATAAAATCGATAATTAGCATAAAAAATGAAGAATAACTGAATATGCCTTACCAGCATCCTTAAACTCTTGTGTATCTTCGAGTAATTTTACAGCTTCATCGGAACCGGTAAAATATGAAATACGATTAAACACATAACGTGGATATGGCGAGTTACCATTTAAAATTTTTTTCCATGTTTGCACGCGAAGTGATCGCTTGGTGACTTCCTCGGCTGGAATAAGATTTGAGACCATGATTTATAAGAAAAATATTTTTTCGTTATTTTATATTTTATAGTTTCTATATCGCGTTTTGGCACAAGTTTTCGAAGATTATTTTAAGTGCAATGAAACAAATGTAAGACGACGATGAAGAAAAAAAAACAAAACGAAAATATACTCAGCCAATGTGTACTAAGGTCTAGAATTTATTTTTCTAATGTTATTGAAAGTAGAAATTTTGCACATCGCTACATATTTTTGCTTTTACTAGCGATTAATTGAAATATATTATTATCGAGCAATTGAACCAAAAATATAAAATGAATAATCGAAAAAATATTTCACTCACGTTTTTGGGTAGTTGAATCAACATCCGTCACTTCATTCTCCTCGGCTTTAATAGTAGTTGTACTATTTTCATTATTCTCCATTTTGTGTGTATCACCGAAAAAATGTTTTCGTTCTACTCAAAAAAAAAGAACGCGAAAAATAAAAACTTTACCGTTTAACAATATAACTTTATATATAGTTATGACTGAACCAAAACTCAATTCGTTTTTGATTGCACAAAAACGTTTCGAAACACTTTGGAAATATTTATTTTGTTTAAATAAAAAATATTTATATTTTTTTTTTATAAAAACCTACGGCTCAGATATGTATGGAAAATCTCGCGTCAGGTATAAAAATAGAATTAAAATGTGTTGAATTTTGTATGTGCGATTACCGCATACAATTTTTTTTTTACAACCGGTTTAAAATGCCGGCATTTTAAGTGTAGTCCGATTTGATTTATGTATTTTATGCAATATACATACATATTTTTATTGTTGCTCAATATTATTTTTATGTTTTTAACCGATTCAGTTATTTTTACAAAATATTGCAAAAACAAAAATATTAATTTTAATTTTCCAGGTAAGTAAAATTACTTGCATTTGTTTAACGTAGATAGTAACCCCTGAAAAATTATTTTTTAAAATGATAACGTATCCATCTAAAGAGTACTATAGCGTTTAGAACGAACCTGCTTACTTAGATACATAAATAGTAGTCTACAGTTGCGCGGTAAGATTATGCTAAACCACAAAATTTCGAGTCATACCCTATACATTAGGTGTGTTCCATTGGCATGAGTAAACTACTCACAAGTACTTGTATCTCCTCGCATCTACTCATACTCATATGGTGGTGTAGATGACAAAAGTAGTTACGCATAAAATTTACGATAGGGTATTTTAGTTTAAAAAATATCCAAAAGATGGATTTTTGAATCATTAGGTTATGTTGAACTGTCATTTTATGTTTATATTTGTGTTTGTCAGAAGTGTAAATTTTCAAGTTCAACCAATAAATTAATAATTTTAATCGTAAAAATGGATAATAATACTAATTTGAATGCAGTGAGTTTTAAATAAATAATTTAAAGTTATTTTTTGTTTAACACATATCATTATGTTTAGGTTATTTTTCAACTTATTGATGATAGTAGCAGCGGAAGCAGTTTACTGTATTCTTCCAGCAGTTCGTCTTCATCTTCGTCAACTACTTCAGAAGATGAACAAGTAATTAAAAGGGCACGGATAAAAGATTTTATGGAAGTAATACCAAAATATACGGATTTGCAATTCAAGCAACATTTTTGTTTATCCAGAATTGTTGCTGACAAAGTTATCGGTATTTAAATAACCTTGTATATCATCAATTTTCTATAATATAAAAATACACATAATTATTTCAGAGCAATACAGTACAACATTTCTTGCAAATGACGAGCATGGTGGTCGAATAAAAGTCGGTCCAGAAGCTGAAATTTATTTAACTTTATGGTTTCTTGCCAACACTGAAACTTATCGGCAACTTTCGGATAGGTTCAATGTAACCCGAAGCTCGGTACACCGAATCCTCTATCGAGTCATAAAATGGTTTGTAAAAGAAAGCCACAGATACATAAAGTGGCCAACAAAATTAGAAATGAAAACCAATCAAATTAACTTCGAAAGAATGAAGGGCTTACCTAGAGTAATTGGAGCAATAGATGGCAGCCACATCAGAATTAATCCTCCAAGAAACAACAGAGAAGTGTATTATAATCGCAAGAAATATTATAGTATACTTTTACAAGGTATAGTGAATGCCGAAAAAAAATTTATTGATATTCATTGCGGTGAACCGGGATCAATGCACGATGCGCGATTTTTACGAAAATCTAAGTTTTATCGCCGTATTAATGAGGATCCATCATTAATTCTTGCCAAAAGCGTTTTGCTTGGAGACTCGGCGTATGCAGTTACATAGTGCCACCCTTTAAAGATTTTGGCAATTTGAATGCAAAACAATTAAAATTCAATTACCTTCATTCAGCAACTAGAATTGTTGTTGAAAATGCTTTTGGGTTACTGAAGGGTCGGTTTCGTAGATTAAAATTTTTCGAAAGCCCGAATTTAGGTTTTATTACCAATTGTGTCGTAGCTGCTTGTGTTTTGCACAATATATGTATCGCGGAAAACGATTATTGTGAAATCGAATATTTAGATGACGAAGTTCCAACAGCAGATGATACACGCACTGAACAAACAAATAGTAGTAGTAGTGCTCGCAATGAATTATAAAAATTATTATTATTATATTATATTTATCAATTATAAAAATTATAGGTAATCTCAACTCCCGTAATTTGCTGGGTTTTTATTTTATATTTTTGCTTGTACACTGTGACATTAAATATTTTATGTCGGAAAAATTCCATCACTTGGCACTGGAATTTCATAAAAAATTTTTCAAATGAACAACAAAGTGTAACTGGGAACATCTTTAGTAGCATTTATCCCACGTCGACGGTGTCGCCTTTAAGTGATGGGTAAGTTTAGAACAAGTTTTTCCAGAGACAAGATGATGCCAGCCTAGACTAAGTTTAAATTCTGGTTTTATGTTTATTTCACATTCACAGAACTAGCGCCGTCAATCTCACATTCACAGAACTAGCGCCGTCAATCTAGTTACATAATTTTATACGTACATATTGGATATTACGTGTGCATTGTAAAATTATAACTGGGGCAATCGGTTGGACCGATTCATTCTAGAGTCAACCATAGAAAAAATATGAACATAAAAAAAAATAAGAATTTTATCGAAACCAATTGTTTTTCCTATTTTTTGACATTCAAACCATAGAAACATAATAATTCTTATGTGGCAGCGTTTGTTTTGTTTACATTTTTTATTATTGCATAACTATTCCTTCTTTGTGTATCACATGAGTATTTCGAATAAAACATTAATTTTTCAATTAAATCAGTTTAGATTTCAAATTAAACGTGTGTTAACTATATATATATTGTTAACTATGTCCTATTATTTCCTTAAAATCAAATTTTAATAAATAATTTCTTAAACAATGATGAAATCTAATCAAATTGTAACAGCAGAACAATAAAATTTTCAATATTTTGTTTATTATCACACTTAATAAAATTCATTGCACCGTGGGCCCATGTGGCATTGAGTGCTGGTGCTGGAATAATCCGCCCAACTTTAATTTTATTTTTTAATAAAATTCATACAATTTTAAAAAATTATTTATATTTGTTTAACAATTAAATTGAAATATAATTAAATATATACATATGTATGAAAAAAATAATCATAAGATAAAATATTAAAATGGCTACCACCGCATGAAAATATTATTCCCTTTTGTTTTCCTTAAAATATCAAATAAAACATCTGTTTTGCCATCTCTCTTATTTTTTCTTATGTTTGGGCGAAAAATTTCGCATTCCTAATTTTTTTTATGTGACAGATGAAATTTAACGAGGTTTCGTTGGATTTTTTACGTTACGTTATTTTTTCTATGGGCGAATACACAGAAATGCCATGTATCGCATTCTTATTTTTTTTACGTTATTTTCCTAATTTTTTTTATGTCATCCCTGGTTACCACTTTAGTCTAATTCCAACCCTCATATATTTTGTACATGTAAACAAAATCGAAGGTTGGATCATAAATAAAAACTTCCCAATTTTTAAATTAGACAATAAATTTATTTATTTCTTATTTTATAGTTTAAAATACAATTTGGTTAATATTTAACGAATTGCCTGTGACATATGAAGTGGTGTTAACATTAGTTCAAGCTCAGCATCCTTGAAATTAGCCCCGCGTAAATTAGCCTCCTGTAAATCACTACCCGACAAGTTGCAACGTTCTAAATCTGCTCCAGCTAAAATCGCCGCTCTCAAATTACAATTTTTGAGATTCGCATCTTTTAGACAGGCGACGCGAAGATTAACACCGGCCATATTACTTCCTTCTAAACAGGCTCCCTTTAAATTAACGCCTTCTAGTACGGTGCGAGTCCCCGATGGATCTTCAAAATTACATTGTTGTAGATTGGCACATTCCATATTTGCGCACAACCCTTTGATCGAAGCTAGTTGGGCTCCTTCTAAATTTGCGTAAGACAAATCGGCGCGTTCTAAGCAGCAATAATTTAAATTCGCCAATGCAAGATTACACCTTTGCATGCATGCATACTAAATTTCGAAAAACAACTTTATAATTACCTTTTAAATGATGTCAAGGATAAAGCTTACCTTAAAATTAATGTGTCTTAAATCTAATTTACGTAAATCACAGCCAGTTAAATTGATTCCCTGGAATCGAAGCTCAGATAAATGCGTTGTTTGAATCAACGCTCGGATCACAATACTACGATTCAGCGGTTCGTCTGAGACGTGTTTCTTATTTTTTACGATATCTTCCAATTTCGTGATCAATCCTTCAACACCAAAAAATTTTGCCTCCTCCAGTATACCCTCTGGATTTAAATTCGAGTCATAAACCAATTGCCCATGTCTCAAATAGTTGAGAATTGGCTCAAAATATCGCGGACTCCGATCGATCAAATACGCCCCATGTTTATCGACATTACTCGGTGGAATATTTGAATCAGGCGAAAACATTCGAGCCAACATACTTGTTGGTGCTTTTTCGATTAGAGTGCTCAAAGTTGTGGTGAACAGTTTTCCACCAACATTGAGTGTTATCCATTTGGATTTGTATGACGGTGAATTACTTGCACTTTCCATTATTTACGTGAACTATGACGAATATTAATAATTATTTAGTTGCTGTGGCAGAACAGCTTACTCGTTTCAATATTCAATTGATGATTAAAGCCATAATCTGTAGTAGTTTGTCGCTAAGATATACGTATGTATTTATACACTTTTTTCAATGACTGACTTGATTTTTTATTGATGTTAAGTTGTGGTGGAGCAGTGTACTATAATCTATTTACCGGGTTATGGGAAGTTTTTTGTTTACATTTTTTAGCACATACTCATAGGGATGCGAACCTAAAGTTTATGATGTGGAAAGTTATATTTTGGTGCCCTATTTACTCGATTTTTTTTTTTTGTATGATAATCAAAATTGATTGCCATCAACTAGTTGTTTTGATTTTTCTGCGCTACCATTACCGTAGTAAACAAATCGAAAAGATATTTGAGCGGTGAAGTACATACTTGTAAAATTATATAAAAGGACGAAAAAAACCTTAAAATGTATTACATACTATAAACTAATAATTAGAACTGTGTCATATAAATAACATGTTAGTGATTTTTTTTTATAGAAATGCACAAACTCGTCGTTAAATATATAATATCCCAAAAATATTAAAATTTACATCCGTTAATTCGTTATTTGGATATTAATCTTTTAAAATCCAATTTTTAGTATTTATAACACACAAAAATCACTCACTTTAATTTAATTGTGATTATTTCTCTTCTCATCAGCTTAATTAGCACAGGGTGAGTTAGTAGCACCTTACTGTATAATTACACAAGCCTATATGTATTATAATATCAATGATTTGTACATCAGGTTTGGACTTCATTCGCTAAAACTTTGATGTGGTTCACACCTACGTGTACTAAAAATGTTAACATACCAAACGCAATGCTCCCAAAAGTTATCTTTCGTTTCAATTTATAAATTTTGACATTTATAAATTTCAAGTGTCAAAAATTCCACCATCCATCTTTTCGTTGTCCAATTTTTGTTTTTCATTATTTTAATTTATTTAAGAAAAGATAATTAAATTAAATACTTATTTGTTAATTAATATGCAATAAATTAATTTAGATTTAATATATAACTGCAAACGACTTTAACATTAACAAACTAATTCGCATTTAAATAATGATAACAATACGATGGTTATCTAATTTTACACGTAAACTTAATATTTTGCATCGACACCGAAATTTTTACTATTTAAGGACAATATCGTATAATAATCATCGACGGGATTACGATACGAATAGAAAATATACTTTTCAGTTTGCCCAAATAGCGGCCGGTTGTGGTTTTGCAATCGGATCATTGCTGGGAATAATTTATCAAAATCAGTTTTCCAATCAGAATTCGAGTCGAGACAAACCATCCAAGTGGAAGTGGTCACTAATACCGTCATTGCATGCAGCTACTGTAAAAAATATAAGTGGCCGTCGAGAACAATTTAATTTTATTGCTGACGTAGTCGAGGTAAGTGCATCAGCAGTCGTGTACATAGAGATAAAAGATACGCGACGATTTGATTATTTTTCGGGGAAACCAGTTACGGCATCAAATGGTTCTGGATTTATAGTCGATTCGGATGGATTAATATTAACAAATGCGCATGTTGTGATAAATAAACCGCACACAGTTGTGTTGGTTAAACTACTGGATGGGCGTACATTTCCCGGGGTAGTGGAAGATGTGGACCAAACATCAGATTTAGCCACCGTTCGGATACAGTGTAAAGATTTAACGACGATGAAGCTGGGTGAATCGGCTGGGCTACGATCGGGCGAATGGGTTGTGGCGTTAGGAAGTCCATTAGCCTTAAGTAATACGGTCACGGCTGGAGTGGTCAGCTCGACTCAACGCCCCTCCGAAGAATTGGGTCTACACGGACGAAATATAAATTATATTCAAACAGATGCAGCTATTACGTTTGGAAATTCGGGTGGTCCGCTTGTTAATTTGGATGGCGAGGCAATCGGAATTAATAGTATGAAGGTAACGGCTGGCATTAGTTTTGCCATTCCAATTGATTATGCAAAAGCCTTTTTGAAACGAAGTAAAGAACGAAAAAGAAGTACTAGCTTCATCGATCAACGCCCGATTCGACGATATATGGGCATTACTATGTTAACGCTGACTGATGATATACTTATAGAACTCAGGCAACGTAGTAATGCTATTCCCGATGATGTTAAATATGGGGTTCTCGTCTGGAAAGTAATTATTGGATCGCCCGCTCATGCGTAAGTATATTTAAAAATAATGCTTCGGCTAAAAGTTTTACAAGATTTCTTATTTCAGTGGTGGCTTAAGTCCCGGTGATATTATAACGCATATAAATGGCAGAGAAGTGCGCAACTCGTCAGATATCCACGAAGCACTCGAGAAAGGCCAAAGTTTGGATATAACTCTATATCGTGGTCTACAAAAAACACGGGTTATCGTGAAACCTGAAGACCCTTAAGTTTCTAGTCGCTGCTCTTAATAAAAAAAATGTTTTTTTTCTTTTTGTAAAATAAAATTATTTATTTTTTAATTTAAAACATTTATAGCATTTAATGCATCTTACAGTTTTATAAAGAAATCTGAAAAACGAATAAGCACATTTTTGGTATATTTTATGGATTTTAGAGAGATCTGTGTTATCCGGGTCTATTTGAAGTTTTTATCAGTAGGAAATATTAGATAGGTAATCCATTTGTCTCCGGTTTCTTTGCATAGTAATGAAAGACTTCATAATTTTTGGTATAGTCGCGAGGTAAATCAAAATGTATTGAATCAGCCGCCAAGTATACTGCTCCCAACGCCATTTTTTGTGTTAACCGCAACATAGTCAAACCAAATGGAATTTTATTACTATCGAGCTCTTTAATAAATCCGCCTTTCAATAATTCCCAACTTTTCCACACCGAACCAACACAGACCACACTAAGCACGCCCGTTTTGAGTAAATCTGTATGAATACTAGGTATCAACGCAACAATAAATCGAGCTATAATACGTCCAGCGTCCTGAAAAATGTTTATACACAATTGATCACCTTCTTCGGCCGCCTTGGCCATACGTTTGCAGAGTCCGGCAAAAAATGATTTTTTAAAATTGGCATAGCATGCATCCAATAAATCAAGTCGAGTTTCCACATTGAAATGCGTTTTGATCAAGCTCCATACCACATTTGTTGGATACGGCGATTTTATTAAATTATCCTCATCGTCAAATACTGTTTTAATTGCACGATGCGCAATCCACCAAGCACTACCCTCATCGCCTAATATATGTCCCCAACCTCCACAATTTTTGGTCGACCCATCGGGATTACGTAAAAACGCATTTGAACCTGTACCCGAAATTAAAACCATTCCACCGAGCGCAGACGCTGTTGCAATACTTCCAACTGTGTCGCTGCACACGACATAATGTTCGGCCACAGTTGGGTAAGTCTGTTGTAGCTCTTGCTCAAGTTTTTTATTAGAGGCTTCCTAAAATATAACATTTGTAATATAAAATCATTCTAACGATAATTGATCCATCCAACTAACTTGTTCACAACCACTCAAACTTAATCCAAGTGCACTTAATTTCGTTGTTGTTGGTATACCCGCCGCAGTTTTAGCATTATTAACCATTTCTGATATACGTTCAGCGCATTGTGGTATACCAATTAGATGATGATTTGTGCCTGGACCTTGAACCGAGGCAATAATTTCACCCTTCTCATTACATAACACTAATTCGGAATGTGTTGCTCCTCTGAAAGTGAAGAAAAAAAGATTAAATCGTTAAAAAGATTTTTTATTTTTTGCTTACTTTACAATTTTACAATATATTTAGTTATTTAGGTCAGTTTCAAATAAGAATTTAAATTTACGGAAGTAGCTGTTTCAAATGATAAATGATTTATATCTATGCAGACGACTTAACCCCTAACGTAATAAACAAATATTAAGTCTTTTATATTTTGATTACGTCGAATAAAAGTTTAATTCAATCAAAATTGTTACAGTTGATAGGATGCGAATAAAAGAATTGTAATCATTTTATTAATTTATGTACATACATAAGTATATGTTTAATTTATTTATGTTGAATACATTTATACAAATTATTCGGACATCGACCTATGAACAGTCAGGTCAGTTAAATTTAGATATTGGAACTTAAAAATTATAAATTGAATTGCTAAAAATTAATGGAAAATGATACTGGAAGCTTAAAAATAATATGTAAGTCATTAAATTTTACGATTGTTTAGCTGTAGTTAGATACTTCGTGTCCTTTATTCAATAACATTCATAAATTACTTAAACTTGAAATCTCGAAGCTTTGAAAGCTATTTCATTAGCAACAAAATAAGAATACATAAAACTATTTTAACGTACAAAACGTGTATAAGTCAAGGTAATAGCCGTATTGAACATAAATTTTTTTATTTTATTTTCAGTTTAGTGGGCTTGGCTATGTCCAAGAAAAAAGAAAGAATATTATTTTAAATTTTCCTATTTTATTATATAGGTAGAGTTGAACAAGAAAAGTGATTATAAATTATTTTTTTAATAATTGTTTACTGATAAGAAAATATTAGATTACTAATATTGTGTTATAATATATCTAACTTGATTGAGTTCAATTTCACTTCTATATTTTGCGAATACAATACAAATGTAGAGCTTATAAGTTTAAACAAATAATTTTTCTTATCTATGTATGTTTATGACCTTAACAATGGAACTGCTGTATCAGAAAATATATTCTATTATTTTCTTTGTAGAAGAACTCACCTTAATAATAATCAAATACATTTTACTTATCGTTGAACTAAGTACGTTATTATTACATCGTCATTAAGTACTCGTATACATATGTACATATAACAATATGAAAACAATCCCCCCAAAAAATCTTACAAATTACATAATATCTTCATTATTTTTCGATCACCTTCAAGTGAAACAACTTTCATTCGACTTTTTAAAAATCACACAAATCTACCAAAAAGCCAACGTAAAATTAAGACAAAATGAAACTGAAAGTGTAAAGTAATTTAACATTGTGCAGATATCAATGCACATACATATGTATATATCTAATATGTTCTTATGGTTGATGATCCATAATTTTTAGTAATAAAAAAAAGATATTCTTATTTGTCCCAAATTAAAAGGCAAGCCAAACAACATCTGATTAAACTTATTGGGTGAAGCAAGTTCATCTAATTATAATTGAAGCCTTTAATTGATAACACATAAAGAATCAAAACATTATATTTTTGTTCTAGCAAATTAAAAAACACACCAAATGTAATAAAAAAATTAATTAAAAATAAATTGCGAATTTAATTGAAATGGCCTCGTTTTGTCGGGAACTATTATAGTATGTATTTGTATGTGTATATCGTATAAATGTAATTATTATCACGTTTTCAGCAATATCATCGTATAGATTTAACAATCGCGGTTGTTAAACTGTATATATCATATGGAGGTGTGATGTAATATCAGTTTAGACTGGAGGTGTGTAATTTCGAATTATTTGATAAAAAAGTTTGTTATAATAATATAAATCGTTTTAGAATTAAATTAATAAAAAAGTTATACAGCAATAAATTAGATGAATTTGGCAAAAACCGTTCGTAATTTTATAAGACCTGGGCATGTCGAAAAATGTATAATTTTTATTAATTAATTACAATTAACTATCGTTATCTGTAGACTAAACAAATATTATATATCGCAGGGGTTCATTCATCATATATCATTTCTGGAATGTGCCAGTAACAAGTTCAAAAATGTACCCTGCCACAAAAAATGTTAACTCTAATTGATAACATTAAACTGTAGATTTGTTAGAAAAACGGCATTTTTGGGACTACGCATTTAAAACATTATTGACTGTAATTAAAATAATTTAAAAATAATTATTGATTTTATTCGTATTCTCAATTTGAAAATATGTCAGATATACTGTTTTGGTGAACCAAAATTTACTTCACATAAAGTTAATATCTGCATATAGCTAGTTTGTTCTATTAACAAGCAAAAAGTTATGTATTTATAATGAAATAGAAGTTTCAAAAAAAACTTTTATTGTTTTATTGTAATTTTAGGGTTATTTTCATATCACAAATTTCAATTTTTTGCTTTGGTCCTGCTATACAAAACGATCGCCGTCGAAATGCATAGTCGCAATTGTAATGTGGAGCGAAATGTATGCAAAGAACTAGGTTGCACAAACTTACGATATTCATTCACAGGACGAAGTTTCCAGAAACTGGCAGAATCTTTAAGGAATAGAAATAATTACTTTATAGTAGCTTTGTAGTGCAGTGTAGATTCTGTAATTATTTTTGTTATAATTGTTCCTTTTTTTTCATTTAGCTGAATTCTAGACTGCGGCACACAAGTATTATATATTGCGTGCCACAAGTGGACAAATCCCGCGCGTATGCCATCATTGTTTATCGAATTAGTTAAAATCTAAATAAATTAGTTAAAACCCAAGACCTAGTTTCTGTTTTTAAAATTAGTAGTAGAATAAAAAATTAATTTTATATTCATAAAACAGATCTTAATATTGAATTGGTTATCTAAACAACTATCTAATTTCCACATAAAAAGGACATACATTTGATTACAATATTAATTAGGGTGACTAGAATTATTAACTGATGTCAGTCATTCACCTCTAAATTTTTTAGCACATTGCATTAGCAAGCGAACTAGACACAAATTTATTGAGTTACTATTTTGAAGTTCTGATCTGGCAACATCGGGGAAAAATACCATGGTATAAAACGTAGTAAATTCATAGAGATCGGAAAAATTATTTTTATTTACAGTTTTTAAAGGCTATTACTGGTGCCTTACTGTGTTAACAATCTGACTCCAGCGGTTTCGATCCTGAGCTTTGTTTTCATACTGTCCTAGATACTCTGAAGAAGCCAAGTCGTTCTCTACCGTGGAGCCATCGTCGCCCTCTGTGCCTATCATATGGTGGATCGAAGTGACGTCTCCACGTCCCACTTGCCGATCTTAAATCTGGTGTCTGCATACTTGAGCGGGAGTCCTAGTCCGTATCCATTCTTTCTTTTGTTGACATAAAATAAACAGTTAATTTTACTTTTAAAATATTATGACAAATACTCCCGATGCTATGAACTCTAGAGTATATAATTTCCACACTTTAAAATGTACTTGGCCACTGCTATTAAAATGTGATTTTTGTTCCTTCTCCAATTCCCAAGGAAAAGCCGAATCGATTCACAGCTTGGATTATAATCATTTATTTTTGGTTTTGAAGAACAATAATTTAAAGTTAAAGTGAGTCCTTTAAAATGAAAATCACGTGCCACATAAATAAATATCAAATTTGTTACGGTACGTTCATTTAATTACTAATTAATTAATTTACCTGTGGATTCAATGACTTAATGTGCATGCAATTTTCACTCGTTACAAATAATAGTTCATAATTTATAAGACTATGACAGACAAACATTCATAACTAGACAGTAATTCGAGTATTATCATAAACAATCAAATTTAATTTAACAGACAGGTACATTTCTTTCAATTTATATTAATTCGTGTTATCTTCTACCTTGTCAAATTAAAATTGTACATAATCTATTAATGAATATTTCTTAGTAAATTATTTTTTCTTTGACATTGATTTTGATGTAGTTTTACTATGTACGTATAAGACTATAAGGTCGTGTGATTCAAACTTAAAATCGTTGGAATTCAGAAAATGTAAAATATTTTAACAACCACAAACTTGTGCAACACGACTGTGTATTATTAATAATAATAAAAAAATATAAATATAGCTTTTATAACCAACCATATGTATTATAATTGAATTCTGGTTTTAAAAATTAATGTAATAAATATTATGACACTATACTTGATAATTTAATGAATTCTGGTTTTGTACAATTTCAGCTGTGGGGTATAAGAAAATGATGTAAAATGATGTAATTATTATACGGTTGCCATAAGAGATTAACGATGAGGCTCGATCGATTAGCAAGTAAACGAATTGTTCGATTGACTAGCAAGTCAAGATAAGTCAAGTAAGTCAAGATAATTTAGGCCGGTTGTACATTTTTCGTTCTTTCAAAATATTCAGTAAAGCAAGGAAGACATTTCAAATACAATTTCGCATGTACTACAAATATTTAAAATAAAATTTTAATTATGGCGTGTTTTCCGTATTTAATGTTTCAACAAAATTAATTTTAAATAACCTACTTTGTGCATTACAAATAAAAGATAGAAACAACAATGTATGTATATATGCACCACTACATTAGCTGAAATGTGAAACACGTCGAGCTAGCGAGCTAAACTATAAGCTATACTACGATATGTTTTCTCGCTTAGCTGAAATGGACAACGGTGCTTAATTCTAAAGAAAATAATTTAATCGTAAATTATTTATTTTTTCATATAAAAACTTCATGCTTGCTAGATGTATGAGCATCTATCCCACTATCCTGAATACTAACAAATAATGTACGATAATATAACTAATCAAATTCAATAGCGTAAATCGTTGGCCAATTTTATTTATTTTCCCACTAGAAAAAAACAAAACTATTAACTAGTCTTATCAAAATTATAAAATGTATGTTAAGTTCATGCCATACTTTCAAAAGTATGTTAAGTTCATGTTGACCAAGTCCAGAACACTATATACAAATGATAAAGCACTATATATATACAAAGAAAAAACAATAAACATTTGTAAAAATAATCTAAATATTGAGAAATAGAAATTCGCGGGATCAAGCTAGTTCAAGTTAATTGATTTCAAAACATGTACATGCATACATAATATTAGTAGTTTTGTGTTGAAACACGGAATGAACTAAATAGCTGTTTATACATAATAGATGCCAATATTTATAGAAGTTACTGACCACTCTCCACTGCGTACATTCATAAGAATTGACTTTTGAAGATTTTGAAGACAAGAGTCTTTGTTTTCAAATTTAACTTTAAGCGGCAGGAGTATATATGAAAGATTTACAAAATTGATTAAGGATTAAAATATTCCAATTAGAATACTTGCGGCAATTACTACAGACAGTGCCTCCTGACTTTGTAAAAAATGATATTTCCTATTTTAAAAGTTATCATTGTGTAGTGGAATTCATGTGCAAAACTTTTAACTACTCAATGCCCCATCGACATTTCAATCAATTTTTTTAGATTTACTGTCTGAAATTAAAAAATTGTTGACCTCAACGAACGCAATTTATAGCGAATTTGATGACACGATCTGGATGAGCGATTTTGTTTTTGTATAACTTTAGCTACTATACGGATTTAAATAAGTTAAATATAGTACTGCAAGGATAATATATAGAGATCTCATATATGGTCAGTATTATAAGTTCTTTTAAAAACATATTGGGCTTGTGAATATTGAAATAGCTCTCATCATTTTCCATCCATAAAAAGAAATTTTTCTTATAACCAAACTAATTATATTCCGCAGAGGCAAAATCACTACTTTCAAATACTCAAGGATGAATTTTATAGCCGGTTTCACAGGATATAGTGGAAATTGATAGAATCACTCTGGTTACTTTGCCAAATTTTTTTCGTGATTCGATGTAAGTAACGTGGCTGGTTAATGAAAAAATTTACTTTGTCGACCAAAGGCAACGAAAAAATGAAAATAATAAACATTCAAAGTGACATTCGTTTAAAGTCAAATGAAAACATTGCTGATAACCTATAGAAGGTTATCAACATTTTGAAATGTCCAAGCCTTACCAAATCTGTGCAAATAGTAAGATCAATCTTTGGGTCGTCATATCTATACGAAATGGCATTTTCGCAGTTAAACATAATCAAAACAAAACACAGGAATCGCCTTTCTAACAAGCATATCAAAGATTGTATGAATATAATGTAGCCGTATCACAATCTGAACCGGATTTCAAAAAAGCTGGCAGATGGTAAACACTCTGTGCAAATAACAAGATCATTCTTTGGGTCATCATATCTTTGCGAAATAGCATTTTCGCAGTTAAACATAATCAAAACAAAACACAGGAATCGCCTTTCTAACAAGCATATCAAAGATTGTATGAATATATGTAGCTGTATCACAATCTGAACCGGATTTCAAATAAGCTGGCAGATGGTAAACAGTCTGTGCAAATAACAAGATCATTCTTTGGGTCATCATATCTTTGCGAAATAGCATTTTCGCAGTTAAACATAATCAAAACAAAAGTCTGGAACCGCCTTTCTAACAAGCATATCAAACTATAGTTGTATCACAATCTGAACCGGATTTCAAAAAATTCGCAGATGGCATACAGTCTCAAGTATCTCATTAGTTTTAAAATTATTGTTTATAAACATTTTATTATTTTATAATTTCATTTCTTGAATATTTCAAATACATATAAAGGTGTACAAATTTTTGTGAATACATATTACATATTTTTATGCGTTATGAGCTCGCCAAACACATTGGAATAGTCATGTAGCTCCAATTTCAAAAAGGTTGGACATTGCTACTCTAGAATAAACTGTTACTGGAAAGGTATTTTTATAGGCAAATCGTATCGTTTGAAAAGTTTGGAGCATCAAATTAGTTAATATATCAGAGGTTTCAATGAAATAGTATCTCGTTATCAATTCGTGAAGTCTGGCTGTAGAGTCCGATTTGAAGTTTCTTAACATAAACATAAATTTCTTATTACATCATATAGGTAAGTGAATTGTGTTTAACCAGTAACCACCCAAATAATATTAATTTAGTCCAACACAATACTATGTTTTCGAGTGATTTTAATAGTTATTTAAAATAATACATTTAAAAATACAAATCGTTGTTCAACACTTTATCTATAAATAGTTTTTATGAATATCAGAATATACTAACCAAATTGGCAATTTAAAATGTTGATCCATCATATTTGATTCCAGACGATTAGATTTAGATTTTAGATATTCAAAAATATTATATTATAAATATGATTTTTCATTTGGTCGAGAGCATTTCCGGTGCCATGTACATAGTACAATATTAAATTGTAAACTGATAATTTATTTTAAAAAAAATTCCGTTCGTATATATGTTTGAATTAAAACTCTAATCTAAAAGTAGAACTTTTTATACAAAATAGAAAAACATAGTTAGAACTAGGAGATAAACCAAATCTACTAGTCATTAAAATACATCTTTCCTACTTAGAACGCAATATTAGTTCCGATAAATAAAAGCATAAAAAATATTAGATTTTCGATGAAGTATGTTTACTACCAGAATTCATTTGAGATCTATTTCAATCAATCTATTTTACTTTAAACTTTACTGTATTACTTTACTTTAAAATAAACAATTTTATTTATTATTTTATTAATAAAATATTATCACTATCGTGAGATCATTACCGTTTTCTAAATTAAATAAATATTAATTTTAAAGAAAAAAATTAACATTAATGTGCTGTTTAAGAAAAAAAGTCAAGTAATCGAGAATTCGTAAACTCATTATAAATATTTGTTTATATTATGACAGATATATAACGTTATTATTGCGATTTGAGTTGTGCGATTAAGTAATGTTTTTATTAAGATCCGATATTGGCGATTTTGCTATTTTATGTTCCAAAATTATACAAGGTTTAAGAAAGACTGAACTAAGCTCTAATATTTTATAGAGACGATTTAAAGAAAAAAAAATGGTATTGACATTTAGTTTTACATCTATATAAATATCGTATAGTATAACTAAGACTTAAATTTTATTACCGAAATTTAATAAACTCAAACTATATTATGCGTTTTGTATTAGCTCGCTAATCACAATATAATATCCAAAATAATCGTGATTAGTATAATAAACTTTAAATAAAGTTAAATAACACTGTTACTTAAGAATACTTCTTAGATATATAGATATGTCAGTATACACATTTAAACTAATCAAAGAACTGATTCTAAAACGAAAGTAAAAGGAAAAAGGTAAACGACTGGTCGATCGAAAAAATTCAATTTCAATTTTTATTAAAACATGTTTCAAGTCTGAGAATGTTCATATCAGAAAAATATGACCTCAGATTGAAAGTGAATTATGTGTATACATTGACGGGATGCACTCAATTATAAAACAATTTATAACAGATACAAATTTTTAATTATTAGACCGAAATAAAATTCATGTAGGTCAGGTATTTCATAAATCAATCACACGTTTTTTGGTTATCTATGTACATTTATGTACATTTTTAAAAGTAGATGAATACTCGTGCTAAAGCATACATACAAAATTTTGACTAAACAAAAATATAAAACACCTTGCAATCTATTTCTTATCATATCTAGTAGCAGTTTAAACCAAATAATCACTATTATGTACATACATATTATATATACAAATAGTTAATGACGTATATTTGTTTCTCGTGTACATCTCCAAATTAAAATTAAAAACTCATTAAACGTAGGTAAATTTCAACGTATTACCCTTTCAACGAAACAAAACAAAAAATTGCACACATAAATAAAAAAATATAATTTGTTATGCAAATATAACACCAAACAAACAAAAAAAAAATTTTAAAATGCCATTGCAAGCAAGAAAACAGCAAAATATTTTTGAAATTCCACACATAAGAAAATTTCTTACCCTTCAACACCACCAACAAATTTAGTCATTTTTTCAAAGTGTTAATGTTGGTTTTTATTATTAAACTAAATTAAATTAAATTGAAAATTTAACAAACAAAAAAAACTTTCTAAAATAAATAAATAATAATAATAAAAACTTATAACAGATTAAAACATTAATTAAATTGTAATATATATAAATTATAAATCGTGCACTAATTAATTTTATTTTTTAAATTAAAATTATAACGCGCACTAACATAATTTTAATTTCCTTTTTTTCTTATACATGAATTGTATTTTAATAAACAATGATTTTCTTAAATTTTAATTCACGACGTCTTAAGACTACGTGCCGTTCGATAAGCAACTGAATTAAATAACTGAAATATCCATGTTCAAATCCGTCGATTTACTTTTCATTTTTTTTTTCTTTAAATTATAAGAATAAAAATAAAATGTTTATTTTATACATATATACATATTTTGGAGTAGTTTTTATTTTGGTATCTTATACTGTTACATTGTCTATATGTACTTACTACGTAAACTAAATTAACCAACTGAAAATGTATTATACTACTCTATACTTACATACATATACTGTAAGATCGTATCAAAATAAAAATTAATTCATAACAAAAATACAAATTTTTTGTGCTTTATTATTTACATATACAGCGAAAATATTTTTGTTTTGTATAGTGATGGAAGTGATTTTGGATAGCATGAGCTTTTTTATAACTTTTATTTTTGAACAATAAATCGTCACAGACTTGCTGTTTTCATTTTAGCATTTAACAGAATTTAAAAATAAAAATTGCAATGGATACACCTTTAATACGGCTCACTCACTTTAGTTACCTAAAGGCGCCACCATCGATGTTAACACACTTTGGATGAACGGTACTAAAAGTGTACCCAAACCAAATAAAATGTAGATATTTTGCATTCAGTCCAAAATTTATTTTTCAAAAATTACTCAAGATGCTTGAACGTATTTTGATCATACATGTGTACGTATGTTTTTGTTGTAATGGAGGTCTGATAGACTTTTGGTACAAATTCGGTACAAATCTCGAGACATTCACATTTAAACATAAATCTTACACAAAAACAATTATTAAAATGGCATTTGATTTCCCAAGAAATCGTAGTGTTTTGTAGAAATGGATTTGAGGATAGAAAGTTTTGTAAATAATCATCTGGTTCAAATGTGACGTATTTTTATAAGCAATCTAGTAGCATAGATTTTTTTGAATTATTAATTTGGATATATGATAAAGCGATGCGATGCACAAGCCAGAATAATATTTAAATAACTAAATTGGAAAAATTAATGCAAAACTGAGTATGAGTATGAAGCACGCTTAATTAAAAACAAAAATGTTAACTTCAATTAGTGCTTTAAAAAAAAAATAGTTTGCCATTCCTTGCGAACGTGAAATCCCAATGCACAGGATAAATCTACTCCTAACTTTCGAATCAAATATATGCATTAGCAAAAAGATTACAAATTAATAAAATTAAATGATTAAAAATGAATAATTAATTAATTATTTATCAATTACCTTTGAACAACTGTGGCTCAAGTGGGCCCTTACAAATTCACATCGTTCAATTTTAAGACGATCTATTAATTTTAAAACTGGCTTCAATTTGACCTTTTGTAGAATTATTGGCATGCTTGATTGTCGACGTACCCCTCGTGATGTCATCTTTTATTTGGGCCTGCAACCATAGTCGGATTTCTAATCAAATTGGCCTCTTTCCTCGTCATTTTTATTTGTGTTCAATTGGATACCATTTGATTAGTCGACAGACTAAATAAAATATGTAGTTATAAAACATAATACATTTTTGATATCCTCAATATTTTTTTAAATACTGATCGAAGTAAACACTTTTGATTTTTCTTAGTTTCATCCTATAGTGCAATACCAGACCAAATTACAAATACAGATAAATCGGTACTTTCCCTCAGCAATATCGGGATTTCGATATTATAAATTTCACTTCCAAATACTAAATTTTGTAAACTTTTAAAATTTCGAGATATTAAAATCAGAATTCTACAATCAAGATGAATTAAATCGAATTTTAAATTTGAGATTTTTCTTAAATTCTTTAAATTTCATCAAATCAGAACCTGGAAAGTATCTGGTAAAATTCGAATTTTCTACTATATATTTGAGAATATGTTTCAGAATTGTGTCTTAACGTACCCAATAATTGTAGATTAACCGATTTATAGCTATTACAATTTAGTCTGGTAGTGTGGTAGCCCCGATACGTGGTCGGGTTGCTTTAAATGTTTGTGACTTGATCTACTTTCCACAGGAATTTGCACAGTACTTGTTAATAAAACCAAGACTTGAGTTAAGAGCTTTACAATCAATATTTTGTTAATTTTAGGTGTTTGACCTTCGACTTAGAAAATAATCGTTTCATAATGTACATGCAACATTACGAAACTTCAATTAAATAATATAATCGATCAACAGGTTCAAAATATCATCCACTGTATGATATATTAACTGACAGTAAGTTAGACAGTAACTTAGCAATTTCACTAAATTGTGTAAAAAAATCATTTTGACTCACTCTACGTGATTAAATCTGTTAAAATTAGTTTCACACTTCTTTGAAAATTTATTCAAAATTAATGTATGGTTTTGGTATCTTTCCTAATCCCTCGAAAAATGAGGCGTCACTTTTGGAGGTGGAAGATTGTTCAACTGCCGCTTGGACATTCCCGTAATTTACGTATTAATTTCCTAGAAAAAAATGTTGTATAGGTCTGAATATAGTGGTCTAATGGTCTACTTAGCGTTTTCATAATGAATACATTCAAAATTTTAAAAATCGCCCGGTATCGAAAGCCCTACAAGTTAGTCTATTTGTTCGATACGAGATTTGAGCAATTCATAAGATTGTGGTAATTTTGAATTCTTTGAATTATTTCATCTTAGCATGCAATTTAGGCTGACGTGACACGACCAATAGATTATCTGGCAGCATCAATAATTCATTTTTGATGGAATATTGGCGTTTTAACTACACATGAATTGTCAGTTTTGCATTTGTCATATTATTTATGTGGTGTGATGTGTTAATGCTTATTAAAACTATTGAGAAATTCAAAATTATTTAGAAAATAAAAATTATTTTTTTAAAATTTCTATATAGTAATTTGGTTGACTCAGTAAGAGGTCAGTAATGGCTTTTTAAAACTGTAAAAATTGATTGTCGAAAGAAACGATAGATGACTAAGGGAATAAGGGCCTTAATAAATTATTTTAAATAAAATTCAAGTGAAATACATAATTTATATAATCCTGTATGTATTCCAAATAATAAATGTTCATATGACCCCTTTTTATCTGGAATCAGCAACTACTATTCCGCTAGTATTAGTTGAGTCCCAAAATAAATCGAAGGGAGCTGTATCGGAGCCACAACCGCAAATCTGTAGAGCGTAGAATACTTCGCGTGTAGAATACTTCGTCTGTCCAATTGTACTAATATAAGCGAGAATTTTTTGTTATTTAGAAGATATTGGTTTGAAGTTTCACCGTTACATGAAAACTTAACGCTCGATTTTCTGAAAGGTAAGACGTATTCCACGTCAAAATAAATTGTATTCATATGCTTATTTGTATAGATAAAATTTACGATATACTCTTTAGTTTATTGAATAAACTTTATTCCTATAAAATTCGATGAAAGTTAAAACTATTTTATTAAACGCTAGAAAACTGGAAAAATTTTTTATTCATATTCCTTCAACACAAGCCAAATTTAAAAATAAAGATTTTTAGCATTTATCTGAAGTGAAGAGTATGTATCAATCGAACATAAGTAGCTTAAACCACAAATATATTGGGCTATTGGCACAATTACTAACACTGCAGGATTATTTAATATTTTCCTAATTTTGTATAGTTATCTGTATAAGAACTGGAGTAATTGCAGTGTTTTAGTATGTTTTAGTTAAGTTATCGTAAACATAAGAAAGAGATTAAAAGTTATCTAGATTTTAAAAACGATAATTTAGCAATGAATATACTACCGCATCTACATATTCCATTTTAAAGTATGAAATTACTTTAATATTTTATTTATAATTCTGTAAATGATTTTAATTTTAATAAATTAATTTAAACAAAATTTTCCTGATAAAGAGAAACTGATACTGCTATATACAATTTTGTATACCCAATTAAAAACTATTTGTAAAATATTTTCAATAATTATATTTGTCTATTTTTATTATTACTCTGTAAAACATTACTCGTTTTACGAATAGTTTCATATATCTCGCGCACTGTGCAAATTTAGCATTAAAACCCGACGAAACGGTGTTATGAATGAGATGAAAGTGCATATTACATAAAATATAAATAGAACATTCCAAAAATTTTAAATAATAGGCATAGTAAAAATAAAACAACAATTAAATCGTTGTTATATGATAATCACAGGTTTAATTAGCATTCATTAATTGTTTTAAGAAGCAATATAAAATAATGTTAATTAATGTTGTTATGCTCGAAATGAGGGTTTTCTTTTTTTTATGGGCACTCATTATAAATGGTAATTGTTGTAATCGTACTTTTTTGTTTAATTGATTCCAATTGACTTCCTTGTAGGAGTTAAAGTTGCAAGTATTAGTGTGAATATATACATCTGTAAATGTAAAATATTTTAAGACAATAAAATCGAAAGTAATAACTTCTTGTTTATAGTATATGCAAATTATGTATAGATGTGAAACAGGTTATTCAAATCGAGCAATTTTTGTTCACTATAATAGAATTGACATGTTTCATTAAAAATTATAGCTCTAGAGATGATGGCAGAAAAGTGCAACAATCAAGCCAACTATTTAGAAATACAAATTATGTATTTTTTTCTGATCAGTCAGATCATACAGTTCTGCCAGTAATAATTTTTAGGTATATCGAACACTACTACATTTGTGTTTATTTTTTTTTTAAAGTATTGTTGTAGTTTGAATATTATGATAATGTAGGGACCCATCTCTCGTACCCGTTCGTCCAACTTTCACATTCATACATAACAACATCATCAACGCTCCATCATCCTGATCAACGCTTTGTAAAGCTTCAACTTCAAAGCATTTGTTGAGTTATAAGATTATAGCAGTGATCTTATCCGTGTCCAAATATTTGACCCTCCTCACTCCTTCAAACGTGTAGTGACCACTACTAAACAATCTCTATAACCGGTGATCATGTAATTTAATTTGGATTCATTGATCTAAAATCTAATAGAAGGTGAAAACGATGTTCAATCCGCTGCGTCCAACCCCGCATATATCATCTGCATATGCAAGCACCTAATATAAGGTGTTGTGCTGAGGTGTTTTAGTTTTACGAAAGATAAGTACAGTACTCCAACATGAGATTAAAAACACCCGAGTTAACTGCAAAAGCATTGAGACTGGGTCACTGTCATTCAACACAATCGCAGTGCTTTAGCATTAACAATAAAATGCAAATAACCAATAATATTGTCGTTTTCTCTTTAATAGACTTTTAGATTAGTTTTCTCCTTTCGTTTTTCCTAAAGTTAAATGAGTAAACACACGACATATTCAACTATGTATGTATTTAATCGTTGTAGTATTTGGTTACACGCTTTTCTTCTTAAAATCTTAAAATATTAAAAATTTGGGCCATTATTAATTATCTAGTTAGAATATTAAACAGTGGTCGTGTGTAATTTTGAGATGTATGACCACTATACATATTTGTATACACGAACTTTTAGCCCTCTTATGTATTATTATGTAATACGTACATACATATATACGTGTATTTATTTAATAAATAATATTTATTTGAATAACTTAAAATTGTCATTGGCAGTATAACATTAATTTTGAAAAAAGTCAAGGTAATTTATTTAATACATGCTATGCTGTATAAGAAAAAACATAAACATTTATGTTGCACAACTTTTGAGTTGGTGTCTAGAGAGCAGTGCAGCGCGGTGTGTGGGAATACAAATGTAGGGGATTTCCCAAATTTACAAGCTCACTTCGAATTATTAGCATGAAAAGTAATAAAATAAATTTTTAGAATTATTTATTGACTTCATATTTTCAAATTTATAGATTAGATTAGCTCATTGTTAGATACAATCAGTTCTTATAAACATACGAAGTTTTTAAATTGAATTTCAATGTGTAATTCGTTAAATTGGAAATGGAATTTTTAACCTGTTTATGCATAGTCCTACTCCTGATGTGGTATTTTATCGGTTCGATTTCTTTTTGATAAAATATCGCGTGTTAAACTTCAAATAAAATAACGATTTTTTGTTTAGCTTTATAGGAGCCGAGATCATTTGAGGAATTTATTTGGGTCAAAATCATGGCCTGATTTAAGGCTCTCCTTTACCTAGAACAAAAATCAAAGTTGATGTCGATATTTATATGCCAAAAAATGCGTCTAAAATAAAATTTCAAATTGTGTAAATCTCCGCTATCGAAAATTACAAAATATTCCTTGAGAAAATTGTTTTTTTGTCACTTATGACATCTAATTAAAAAGGGGTGAACTAAAAAATACACGATATTTAGTCGAATCCTAAACCATTTTTACATCGATGACACATTTTTTTTTTATTAAATTGATTTGTCAACTTATCGATATAAAATAGTTTTCAATTAAATTTTCAATTTTCTCGCTTATTAGAACGAATTTTTATAAAAACGTGCATTAATCGCTAGATAATATCTTCCTGAACTTACCCATATATAAAACTCTTACAGATTAGTGGAAAAATATTGATAAATTTGGTTTGTAAATGGTTTTTGTCAAACATTCATCAACTTTGAGACGTAATTACGAGCAAAAATAGCGAATTTAAAAATAAAACGTGTATTACTCGCTTGCAAATATATTTAACTTTGCTATAAAAGTCAATACCTAAGTTTATGTGGCCATAAAACGATTTGTACGATACACATGTTTTCGCAAATTAAGTAAAGTAGCGCCTTGATAACGAATGAAATAATATCCTGTATGAACTGCAACAATTGTTTGTTGCTTGGTTGAAACGTCTTCAAATATTTAAATGATGTGAAACATACTCTTTTACGTTAGAAAATATCTGGTCAGGCTAATGTATATGTCATCATTAGTAGGTTTTCGCGGCACACGACATAAGCATAATTCACATTCATCAGCTTTAAAACAAATCGGATAAAGCCTTTGCCGAGTAATGAGGAAAACAAATAAACCACACAACTAAGCAAATTACACATATACGACGTAGTTTTGCAAATACACCACAAACAAGAAAATACCAAAAATTCAAAATCACACAATCAACACGGTAAATCTGCAGATGCAATCTCATGATTGCGTGTATGGGATTAGTGTACTTACCCGCAAACGCCTCCAGCATATCTATGCGTTTCACTGGTATCACTCATATAAAAAAATTACTTCACTATTAATTTCAAATTAGATTATATTTTAAAAATGTTAATTTTAAATTTAGAATTTTAAAATACGTGTATTAAACTATTAACATCGAATATTCAATAGTATTTACACGATTATAGACTTGTTGTTTATGATTTTGTTTCCAGTTTTTGCGGTTGTACATATTTCAAGGTTTTTTTTTTGCAAAATACTACTTATAAAAAATTATCTTGTAGATATTAGCTGAATAAAATTATAATTGTTTAAATTCCATACTAAAGATGTCACTTAATTTTAATCAGCGAAATTCGCGTATAACAGTTTAGTTTACAGTGTAGATGCAGAGACAAAAAAAAATTGTGTGCGAGTGAGTGGAAATCACGACGAATCGAAATGGTTTTATTTTAACTACAAACAATAAAACAAAATTAATTAATTTAAAAAAATGGATACACGAAAATATACACTATCATCACTGCGACAAGATATAATCGATCATAATTTACATGTTAAAGCAATAATACAGGTACATATTTAACTTTGTGTTTTTATTACGATATTTTTTGCCTTCCAAATGTCAATACACAGCAGAGATGAGCTGTCAAAGTTTTATAGCATACTGGGCAAATTTTGTTTATGCGGTGATATTTTGTTGCTATTTTTCAATTAATTTCTATTTGGGGTAATATCTACATATGATTGAGTTTAATTATTTTTAAAAAACTAGAATTTTGAGGTAGTTGTGCGAAAGTATAAATAAAGCGTAATAATCTTTGTAAAAAGATGATTCAAATTACTTATAAATTCTATTTTCATTTCAATAAAATTAAACATTGCGTTACTATAAGGAAAACCAATTGAAAAGTTTGTCACTCAAGATTTTCGATTTCAGCTTCTTGCTGCATTTTCAATCAATAACAATTGACCGCAATCTTCTATTTTCCTTTTTTCAGGACATTCTAGCATTTCGTGGACCATTATCCGAATTAGAAAGCCTAAATGAAGCGGGACGCACAAAACTATCAGCATTTCGAAAATCTATAGAAAAATTAGATGACTGGGCCAAAGATGAAGGTGACCCAGTACTTGAAAAAGAAGTAGACACTCATAGGCAACAATTTTCCCGTACTCTTCAAGCATTTCGAAAGGCAAACATTTCGACAATGCTCGAAATAGAAAAGGCTGATAAAAATGAATTATTTTCAATGAGTGATGAACCTGACTTGAGACAACGGGGCGGTGGTAGTACACGATCAAATCGTAGTAGTTTAATTGCGCAACATGAAAGTGTCACTGATAAAATGTTATCAATATCCCGACACTTATCGGAGACAACGCAAAAAAGTGCAGCCACATTAGACACGCTAGTCTCATCGTCGGTTAGTGTTAATGATACAAAGGATGAGTTGCAAAATACCGCTGGTACAATATCTCAATCAAGAAAATTAAACAAGAAATATGATCGGCGTGAATGTACTGATAAAATTCTGTTAATATTAACATTTTCATTTTTTTTAGCTTGTGTTTTTTATATTGTACAAAAAAGGTTGTTTTAAGGAAGTTACAATTGTACATGGTCAGAAATTACAGCTTTTCTTGTTCCTGAGACTATGAGATATTATTATTTTTTTTTTTTGTAAATATTTCTATTTATATGTATTCATGAACAATACCTAATTTAAGAATTTCTTTTCCAATATTTAAATTATTAAATTTATACTATTTCTCATAGTAATCTCGAGCTATACTTCAAACAGTTTTATCATTCCTTGAATTATCAACAACAAAACTAATATTAAATGTAAAATAAATTAAAATTTAAATTAATTTATTTATTTAAATAAAAAAAAAGTTCAATATCGTTATGGTTTGATTTTGCTATAATTTCTTCCTGAGACACTATTTAAGTACATTTACGTGAATGATTTCATTATTCATTAAATTGTTTTAAATTTGTTAGTCTGCGCACATAAATTAAATTCAGTTTTAGTGAAAAGAATTAGCTATAGCTAAACAAAATTCTCGTTAGGAATTGGTTTTGTTATAAATTTGGTACCTTTCCATGTAGAAAGCGTATTCTGTGAGGCCCTAGGAGTCAACCTCTCTTTTCGTCTTCCCAACTTTTGCAGTGTTTTTCAAGCTGAACTTATCGCGATAATGGAAGTCATGGACTGGTTGAAGTATAATGTAATATCTACAAGGGATTTTCGCATATTTACGGACAGCCTGGCCGCTATTAAAACGCTACAATTATACTCACAGGCGTCGAAGGTAGCCCAGAACTGTCTAGCATCTTTAACTGAGATGGCTGATCAGTTCAACATCCGCTTGTCGTGGGTGCCAGGGCACTTCAATATCGTAGGGAATTAAAAGGCAGATGAGCTGGCCCGAACGTGCACATCACGCCTAATAACACAAAAAGGCGGGATATAAAGATACTGCTTGCTTCATGTAAACTGAGGCTTCAGGAAGAAGCCATAAAAGAAACGAACGTCAGATGGCCTAACGCCAGTTCGTGTGTAATAACCAGGCAGATCTGGATTGGACTTGACCGGTCCAGATCGGGCCAACTGATATCGCTTCGATGGCACCATATTGGTATGGTCGTGTGAGCTCTAACGGGATACATGCGCATGCCTATGATTTCTACCGCAGCTGCGGTGATGAGGAGGAGGAGGAAAGTGTGCTCCATCTGCTCTGCACCTGTCCTAGTCTAGCGTACAGCAGAAAACAATTTATGAGAACTTCCCCTTTGAATGACCTCACGGATCTTAGAAAGATCAAGATGCGGGATTTTAAACGCTTCTTGGTAAGCTCAGGATGGTTTAACGAGTGAGAGGAGGCAGCTCGAATGTGGTATAGCAACGGACCAATTTTGAGTATATGCTAGTCCTTTAGGACGGCCACCCTTCCAACCTAACCTAACCTAGTTAATTTTTTCCGTGTTACCGATTGTAACCGTAGGTAATACGTAATTTCGAAATTTTTATAAACCTGGCCGTTCTTAATTATCAATGCTTTTGTAAATTTTGTAATTTATTAGTGATGCATAGCTTACATTTCAAAATTCAGTTTCTTCAAATTTTAAAGTTTCTCTGTGTTATAGCATTGAACAAAAACCACAAACTTTAATATGTGTTACGTATTACTCATTTACATCCACAAATTCGAATCAATGCAAACTTCAACGTCATATCAAATTATTAATTATAAATCTGATTCATTCATCTTGTGCGTTTTCATCACAACTGTAATAGAAAAACTTATAAATTATAATTTATAAGTTATTCATTTAGCCAAACCGTCCTATTTCATAATCGACCACGTGCTTTCTATACATTCATATATTACATGAAAATTCACTTTTCATTTTCAAATTATAATAATTATAGAGTAGGTATGCATATGTATAGATAAATCGAAGTTGTATTTAATTACCATATTATGGAAAAATGGTCTAAGCTTGTAACATAAAATTTTATAAAATATAAGTTTGTATATTTTTAGTTTTGAAAAGTAACTTTTTCATATAATTGACCTTATTTTGTGTACCAGAAATACATATCTATGTATACATATGTCTCAACATATTACATTATATACAAATTATAATTTTTAATAGTTAGTAAATGACAGTACATACATACTGTATCGTTGTTGTTTGTAATCGATTACACTTGTGCAACACGTGGTGGGGAGTACATACACTACCTGTATGTCTTTTCGGATAATGATTTCACACAATAATTCCGGAAAGCATGCAGTTCCATTCATAATACCTTAAATAATAGGCTTATTTTCTTTTTTAATGGTGGTTAGTGGTTACATGCCACCGAAAGTACACAATTATTCAATAAGTTTCTTTTATTTTAATTCTTTTTTAATTTTGCTATTGCAGGCATTTATTTTTTTTTCTACATGACTAGTTTTCTTATTTAGTTAACGCATGGCATAACGAATCCATAACAGTAGAATTATATTCGCGCGCACAGTGTAGAAGACAGTTGTGATTTTGATTTTACAAAAGTAATCAGTGGTTTTGGTATTTTTTGGTGGTTTTTATCTATGATAATTCCCCTTATATTGGCTAAGGGAGTCATCTTAAATTAAAAATTCAGATCAGGCATTTTAATTCTGACTAATCCAATTTCATCATATTTGAAGAATTATTATTCTTCCTGTGTGAATTACTAAATATAAAGTGAAAAAACGATCAATTGCAAGTTCAAGAACACTAAATACCGCGAAATATAATACATATGTATATAGTTAATATTAATAAAATATTCGAATAAATAAAAAATATTTAAATCGCGAAGGTCAATCAAATCGCGCGCATGAAATAAAATTAAGAAGAAAATTACGTTTGTTGTCTCTTCTGTATGGCGTTTTTATTTTATTTTTACATATATAAAAGCAAATTTTATTAAATAATGTTACCATTGCAAATCTTATCTGTGAAGACGAAAGACATAATAGTAATACATAAATAAATAAAATAAAAAAGTGATTGAAAAAGTAAAATTCATAACTAAATAAGTAGAGACAAGTTAAATACCATAAAAGAATAGTTTATAAAAAGAAAAATCTATAAATAAAATTGAAAACTAGTTTTGATTTGAGTAAAATAACTGCACGATAGATTACTTAATATTAAATCAGTTAACATTTGAAGGGATTCGATAGAAAAATTATTATTAGTGAAAAATAAAAATAGATTGTGTCGAAATATTAGCAAAAATGTTTTTAACCAAAATAGTAATCACAATTTTAGTAACAATTTTATGTTGCGCACAATACTCATCGGCCGATCCAATATTCGCCAAATTATTTGGACATAATTCATATGGTGGATATGGTGGATACCAGAGTGGCGGATATGGAGGCGGGCAAAGAGGTTTTGGAGCACCAAGATCGCGGCCATCAAGCAGTCGAAGTGATGGTGCACGCAGCTATAAACAAATTTGTCGAACAATACACGCTGATTCGTATGCGAATCCACGAGCAGTTCCGTTCCCAGCACAACCATTCTGTCCATATTAAAAATTTATTTATGAGATAAATTGAAATTTGTTGATTTTTTAAGTTTCTTGTGAAACTTCTAGTTCACTAAGATTAACGACAATTGTGATAAACTTTATAATTAAGTGAATTATTTTAATATTAAGAAATTTAATCTAAAATATTAATAATAAATTGTTATTATTCAATTTTTTTTATGTATATAAAGTGTTTCATTTGGTTTTGTGGTATGATAATTTTATTGTTTTTTCTTTAAGAAATCTTTAAAGATTTTTCTTACACACACAAAAAGTGAAACTTTATAAGTGATAATTGGATTTCTTCGTCTGACAGATCTCATCTAATTGTCTGATTATTTATATCTATGTACATATAATCAGAATTAGAACAGTAATCATGCCCAAACAAGTACGAAATAGTAAGGAGAATACTATAAATTGAATTTCCCTCTTGTTAATGTCATTATTTTTATTTAAATTGTTTAGTTTTTCCAAGGTACGTAGTCTTCGATGGGATTATAACTTGTTCTAGATAGAAACAATTTTGAACTTTTAAAAAATCGTGATACTTTATTTTTTTCTCTGCTAAATAAAGTTTATATTTATGCAAACGTTATATCGAGTTATGTTAAATCTATCTAATAAATACCTAACACGAAAAATTTAACTTCAATTTGGAATTCGCTATAAACAAAAGTAGCAACGACAAGTATATTTGTATTGCAAACAAATAGAAACCTATTAAAAATATTAAGAAGTTATAAAAGTTAAAAATTAACCATATCAATAGAGGATATGTGGAGAAGTACACATTTTTGAACTGAAATACCTAATTCTCACGGTGTATCGTCGTGCAGAATTTGAAGAGATAAAGCTTTCATTTTATTACCACCGCCTGTATTTATTAGATCAAAATCAATTATAATACAAATAATTGGTTTTGTTTCAGAGACACATAGAAACAATTTTAAATTCTATATACGTTACTCATTTATTCGATATAAATTTGAATGGTTTAAGTTAGTTAATTGGATTAGATTCTTCTTTCTGTTAAATTAATCTACATTTTATAATAATTTGTGCTCATCCAAAACGTCAGTTTAACTAACGACTTTATAATTTAACTTACATTTTTGTACCATTCAATTTTAGTTTTTAGTACAACAATAGTGTCTTAGCTAAAGAATAAAATTAATACCACACCCCAAAAATTAACTAAAAGAAGATAAAACTTAAAACTGCCGACTACTTAATTTCTACTACATACAAACTTAAATAAAGCATTCCTGAACTAATCCCTCCTTCGACATGTGGAAGTCGAAAATCCCAAACATTAATTTAAAAATTTGCGAGGCTCTCAGGATTGGTTCCGAAAGACCGTAGTTTGTTGCTGGAGAGTGATTATTAATAATTTATCACGTACGGCGTTCGGGAGCATACAAATGTAGACGTGCGAGAAATTCAGCACAGTCAATGCGGGAATTTAAAGTATTACGTACAAACATTGTGGATGCTATATCTCGTCGATGATCTAATCGTTGTAGTTTTAATAAATTACAACGGTCCTGATACGGTGGCAGAATATAGACATCGGAGTGCATACAAAACGAATTGCTTTTGGACACTTTCAATTCGCTTGGAGTGACTGCAATACGATAGTGACTACACCTCGTTTCTTCTACCCGCCTTAAAAATTGGGTGAAAACAGAAAATTTTCCGAGGATCAGGACAAAACCTCTTCGTAAGCTTTCATTAAATATAAAAGTAATTGGAAGAGCCAAACTCTCCGTACAATTCTGACCAAAATCGGTGGAATTCCGTCGTGACAAGCATCTTTGTCGACGTCAAGCTGGAGCAAGCATTCTTTAACTGCTCGTTCTGTAAATTTAAAATGATTGAAATCAACGGATCCGCGAGAGCTTCGACAATTGACAGAGGGTGTCGCTAGTGGTTCGTACACTAAGGCAAAAAAACCTAGCAAACAATTTACATATTTCAGAGGGTGATTAGCGGTGGAACTCTGATAAGTTATGGATGACGGAACACGAACCTCTTTTCTCTTGCTGTTCAGATAATTCCAAAAATCTTTAGGACTCGTCAGTTCGATACGAACTATATATTGGTTGTACAAAAACCAGTTGAAACTTTTAAATTCTTTACGCGCTCTAACAAAATCGAAGTAATACTCCATTCCATACAGCCTATATATAAAGAATGTAGCCTATTACGCCGTTTCTCGAGATTCACCAGCTCATTGTTAAACCATGGTTCCTGAAATCTAGTTTTTATTTTTTCAACAAACGGAACGTGCCTTTCAATACCACTGCTGAGGGGCCCGTAAACATCAGCACAATGTCATTTAAATTCGCGTCGCATTGAAGAAGGCTCAAATCGGAATACTTGAGGAAATCGTTTAAGGAAGCGTAGTTAGCGTTTCTAAAATGAAAATAAAAATTATTGGGACGATTGACATTGAATATTTATCGTGAATTAGTAAATATTTAAAATACATTAACAATTATTATGGTTAAACTGATATTTCAGAATTGTGTCGTTTGTTTAGACTCAATAAATTCTTAAGTAAATAATATTTGTCTGTATTTCAGCGAATCACTGAAAAATGAAAATACATTTTTTTTACTTATTTACTATACAAGCCAACAATGCAGTGTTATTAAATTATTAATAAAAGAGCAAATATCATCAACATAACTATTTGATCTGATTGAAAATATTTTATGTTAAAATATACGTTCGAAGTATTGCCATTTGAAAACACAATTATCTCTATGGTTATAAAACCAAACGCAAATTTATCAGCATAAATAACATTCGCTCATTTTAAAAACGATATGAATAAACAAATCATTCATTCATTTCATATGTATCGAACATCTTACTTACCAGCAAATAGTAACTGATTGTAACAATTTCAATTGAACTTTTATTTGTGGCAGTCTTTAATTATTTCGCCCTACAATTTTTGAGTAAATTCTTTTGCTCTAAAAAAAAAGTTGAAACTAAATCTTCTAATTGGCTTGTTTTTAATTGCGCTTTCAGAAAATATTAATATAAAGTAAATTTTTGAATTGATAACTTGATCATCCTATAATGATTATTTGTTTCGTTCAAATGGATTATTAATTATTTTCAAAATGATAACATGAACAATAATGAACAGTGTTTAAAGGCCATTACTGGCCCCTTACTAAGTCAACAATTTGGCTCCAACGGTTTCGATCCAGAGCTTGGTCTTCATACTGTCTTAGACAATATGAAGAGGCCTAGTCGTTCTTTACACTGTGGAGCCATCGTCGCCTGCAACGTCCTCTGTGCCTACGATATGGTGGCTCTTTCTTTCAGAGTTCGTTGCACAATTCATTCTGAATCAGCACGCAGAACGTCACCGTGCCAGCGTACTCGCTTAGATCTTATTTCATGAACAATATCGGGGATCTTCTTCAGATCTCTGATCTTGATATTGTACAGAGCTCGGTATACACGATCTACTTCGCGTTTTGGACCGTACATCACACGCAAGATTCTTCTCTTAAATGTAAGGAGCCATTTGAAAATGAAAATACTTAAGAGGTATATCATTTCAATCTAAAATTAAATGTAAATAATTTATTTAAATATTAAAAGCTCGTTACCTTATTTGTGCTTGTTTTATTATTGAATTCAATGACAAAACTGTTGGTTAACGCCCCTATGTTACTACTAGCGTTGCCCAAGCAAGAAACGAAATAGAAAAGTGATGCAAAACCTTTCAGAAAATATCTAATATGCATGTGCATTAAATATGTTGCATTAGTAACCATGTGGGAGAGTATACCATTATCTTCCTTGCCAGAATTCATATTTTATTCAAATCTTATAAAATCTGTAAAATTTAAAATATTTTATCTAGCTTATCAATAACGATCTTTTATCACAAATTTATTTTAATTAAATTAAATTTACTATATTTCTAACTCACATTAATTACGACAACCAAAAAATAAATTTAAAAAAAAGCTTGAATAGCTGCGCTCTCTCTCTCTGTAAGAATTTTTAAAATTTTTCAGAAGATATGTTATTCCATGCATTTCTTAGTTTAAGGGTTAAGATCAGGCGATTAAAACATTAAATTTAGCTTTTGATGACGAAATTATTGTTGCAGATCTGAATTAAACACATTAGATGAGTGTTTAGAATCATATCGTACTGATAAATACACTCTAAGCCCAGACGGCACAGTATTGTTCTCCAATATCAAGAGATATAGTTGAACCGATCCATTCGTTCCGTCATTTCTACTAAATCTGTGCCATGTTGTCAACAAAGTAACTGAATATTATCACAGAACCATCTCCACGGCTAACTGTAGTAATGACAAGTCTGGAAGCACTTTTTCACCGGAACGTTATCGAACAAAACTCTTCTGTTTAACCCAAACGTTTCCAATTTCGATTCGTCGGACCAAATAACTTTTTCCTTTTCGGAATTTACCATTTCTCGCGGCACTTTGCCTAATTTAGTCGTTTCTGACGGTTTGTCTTCGAAAGCAATGGTTTCTTCACAGCGTTCATTTAGTCCATGATCGTCCAGGCACTTTTTCACCGTAATCAATGATAATTTATTTTTCACTTCCGTTCATTTCCGACAATCTCAGAGATGTCACTTACTTTCTGTTGGGGTTGGATTCTACTGTTATTATCTTCTTTCGCGGTGGTGATTTGAGGTCGCCCACGGCGAAGTTTGATTGTGTTAAGAAAATTTTAAAATAAAAAAACTTCTACAAAACAAAAATGTATGCCGTTAATTTCCCGTAAAGGACACGTTGAAATAAAAACAATTGCATTACCTTACGAGGGTAGTTCAATAAGTTTAGTAAATCTATAAGAAATAACGGTATTAAAAATTTCTTATTTTGTTTCTATTACTCTTATTACTCCGACAAAAACAAAATTTCATGTAAATCAATTGTTTCGGTGAATGATTTAATACACATTTGTTTTGAAAATTAAAAAATATGGAAAATATTGAACATCGTCCTGTGATTAAATTTCTTGCAAAGGAAAATAATAGTTCTGAGGATATCGAAAGAAGAATGAAAAATGTTTACGGAGAATCTAATCCGTCTTATAAAACACAAACGAAGTCGGTCCGTTTATTCAAACAAGGTTGTGAGTCGCTAGAAGATGACACCCGCAGCGGAAGACCGGCAGACGCTGTTACTCCCTAAATTATCATTTTATAACCGAGCACAATTTTACACAATCATCTTCAGCTGTCAAAAGTTAGTGCAAGATGGGTTCCCCGAATGTTGACTATGGATCAAAAAAAATATCGGGTGGAACTTCTAATTATAATTTTAGAAATAAGTGAAGACGATCCGGTTAAATTTATAAAACAAATAGTCATCGATGAAACGTAGATTCAGCACTATGATCCAAAGTCGAAAGAGGAATCTGGGCAATGCACCACGGAAAACTTTAGGGTTCAACCATCTGCGTGTAACATAATGGCAACAATTTTTGGAATGCTGTTGGAATTTTGATGACTACTTACCTCATAACACCACAATAACAGGGGATTATTATTCGGGGCCTTTTGAATAAATTAAAAATGCTATCAGGGAAAACCGAAGAGGTCAAATCAAGCAAAAAATATTACTTTTGCATGACAATACACCAGTTCATAAGGCGAATGTTGCACAAAAATTAAGGGGGCTAAGATTTTCAAATTACAATGAGGTAATGTCTAGAATCTAATGTTATTTCACTGAATTTACCTAAAATTTATTATATTTAATTCAACGCACAAATGTCCCATTCATGCACCCCCGAGTTCTTTACTGAATTATTGTTTATGGAACTGCGGACATTGTAATAAATTGAAAGAAGTTTAAATCTTGCGAAACAAAAGTGTCGAAGCTACTTTAAGGTACTTTCATGGTTTTTTGCGTTGATTATTATATAAACTTAGTCAAAAAGGGTTTTGCCCGTTGGTGCGTTGCATGTAACGTTGACGTTGAATGTTCTGTTCTCTCCAAATTGGAATTTTGTAATTATAATAATAATTATCACTCCATTTTCTTATAACATATCTTGCGGGTAAAATTATAAAATTTTATAAACAATCATTATCTAGAGCTCTTCAAATAATTTGAAGCTTTCATATTATTGAACTAAAAGAGTTCTAAAAAAAAAAATTTAAAAAGTAACTTTTCAAGTTTTTAAGTTTTTTTTTGTCTGGATAAATTGATGTTTCGCAATGTTGAATAATTTGGCCATTCTATTAATAGGGTTATTCTCCCCGTAATCAAGATCCAGAAATCGATGAAACCGGAGCCTCCTACTCGGACCTCGTTGCAGTCTTATAAAATTGGTTCACTTTATCATTAACATCGTTAGTATTTACACCATTTAATTGTCTTAAATTATTGATGCAAACCCACGTAGTTAGCTGAGTTGAAAGTGGTTTGTTGGTTATACTCAATTTTTTTTGGTAAAAGATATACAGAATCTAATAATATTTCCATCTACTTGTGATAAATGTCATTAACGATAAATGGCGTTGATGATTCTACAACTTTAAATATATCAACTTCGTTGGTGAAGAAAAGATCAAAAAAATATTCACGTTCAATTGATTGTATTCAGTTTTTTAAATAATTAAAAAATATAATTAAAAGAAGTTTTTAAAAAACCACGCTTATATTTGCTTTGAAAAGGCTTTGAAAAGTAGAAAATAAAATTTTTCTTCCTTACTCCTATCAAGGTATATGGGGCGCTCCTTTACGGCATTAGTAATTTAAGACTACTAGACACACGAAGTAAAGTCTTAGTAAAGTCTTTTAGTAGCACTAATGGAACAGTCTATTCTGATGTATCCTAAGAATAGATTTTTTGCTGGAGTATTTCGGTCTTAACGTAAAAATGATATATACATTTAGAAGAAGCGCCCCACGCTTATATTTTTAATCATATTAATTTTAAATTTCTACTTGTTATAAATATACCTTGATAGTAGTAAGGAAGAAAAATTGTATTTTCTTCTTTTCAAAGCCTTTTCAAAGCAAATATAAGCGTGGTTTTTTAAAAAGTTTTTTTGTAATCAATTTTGTAATCAATTTTTCAATCACTTTTAGGCTTTTCAAAGCCTTTTAGGCCGAAAAAATGTTAGAATCTTGTATTGTCATCGGAGTTAAGCCTGCATGTAAAATTTCAGCTCAATTGGACTATCACAAGTGGTTGAAAAAAGCCTTTTAGGGTTTTCAAAGCCTTTTAGGCCGAAAAAATGTTACAATCTTGTATTGTCATCGGAGTTAAGCCTGTGGTTGAAAAATTGATTACAAAATTTGACGATACAAACAGACACACAGAGTGAGGTAATATAAGCATGGCAATTAAAATAAGTTGAAGTTTAATTTAACAACAGTGGACAATTTTTTAGCTTACAATATAGTTTTAAATTTCCGGAAAGTTCAATTACCGCATATAACATCATACGACGAACAACTTTTCTATAATTATAATTTTATTTTATAAATTTCCAAAGGTACATAAAAATATGTGTTCATACCTAAAATATCAATTAAATACCGAATCCAGTATAATTTTATGCTTCTCTATATGTACTCTATAATACATAAATCAAATGCCATTTACAATAAAATTTAACCCGTAGTTTAACCCCAAACGAACATAAATAGGATGTTATTTAAATATACATACAATGGTAAAGTGTATAAGAAAATTATATGTTGCAAGTATGTTTAGTTAGATATTGAAACAATGCCAAAATAATATTTAGCTGATACGACTATGATGCACGCTACTGGAAATTACGTCATAGTACACAATTAATATATCTAGACAACATAATTGAAATCATAACGTATTTAAATGTGTCCGACTTACGTAAACAATTATGTTAAAAACCAGAAATTTTATTAATAAAAATTAAAAACACGTTAAACCTATATTCATATATGTGCATACTGCATAGTGTGCATACAATCATTTTTTAATTATAGATCTGAATTACCTAATTCTTAACATATTATGTACATATGTTATAGCTAGTTATAGAAAACTTGTTCATCAACAACAACTATATCAACTTCATTTCCCATCATATACCCATGTCTACTAAAATCGATTTTTAATGATTGAATTGCATATAAAAATCATTTATCATAAAATATCGAGTATTTCAACGTAATTTTGTGTAATTTGATCAGTTTGATGCGTGTTGGATGACCGCTTGGAATATTGCGAATTATCAACACGTTTCGGGATTTTTATAAGAATTAACATTTTTTTCATGGTCATATGCTAAGAGTGAGGTATTCCGTATTACTAAGATTTAAGAATACTATCGGATCGTGATCAGAAACTCATTAAACATTTTACAAATTTTTTGGATTTTGAACTCTTTTGTTCTGGACTAGAACTATATATTGAATATATTATGTATAAGATGACAAATCTAACTGATTAAATATATCTTATATATTTTTTTTGTACGCAATTTTCATTGCCACACTTTTTTATTTCAGTAATGCGGAACCCTCTATATTGGCTTGGAACGTGTACGTGATTCGCATAACATAATAACCAAATAATAAAATATAAATTATCTTCTGAATGGATTAATTGTATATACGACTTATTTTAAGAGTAGAATAATGTAGTCAAAACTTTAAAAATTACGCAAAAATTGCTGTCGATATAAATAAGTAGGATACGCACGCGATTTAAAATCAACTTTATCCATATAAATTATATATTAATTCTAATTAAATTATTTCCCATTAGAATCATAAAGCATGCATAAAGTAAATATTTTATTTACTTCGGTATTTAATTAGAGCATTTAAAAAATATATCAATCATTCATTATCTTAGTAAGTTTAGTACGAGATCATGGACGAATCTGCGTATATGGATGAGTGTCTCACAGTCTATATAATTGTTCTAAGGATTTTTCATGATTATGTACAACAACAATACGAACTTGTTTAAATGGAAACAAATTAAGTAATTTTAAAAGTTTAATTTTCTTTTAAATATGTATTTATTTAAAAAAAAATGTTAACATGTATTTGAGGTCAATATCAGGCCGCGTAATCGTCGCGTTATAAAATTTAAAAAATGAAAATATGTAAATAAAAAAAAATTTTAAAACAAAAATACGCAAGTATCATTGAAATATGTAGTCTGTTACGTATTAGCGTCTTATACGACTATCTAATTGAAATAAAAAAAAAATTCAAGTACGCTAAAACAGTAATTGTTGTATATGTAACTCGTATTTCTATTGAAAATTATATAAATGACTTATATTCAAAACGTGTAGAGTGAGAATTATCTGTTTGTTTTTTTGTAAAATTATTGATGTCTGAATTAATTTACAATTTTTAAATATAAATTATAAATCATGAATTAAATAATAAACGGAATAATTTTCACTGTCAATGTTAATTATTATATTTTGTATGGAATAATTTATAAATTAATTAAAAACGCGTGGGTGTGTTTTGGGTGTACGTTGTGATTCGATGTTTGTTGAGGAATATTGGAAATTATAGTTTTGCATCTTGTCTTTGGTTTTGGTTTGCAAATATATATTTGATTTTGAAAACTTGTTGAACAAGTTTTGGGACTCAGTTCAAAATTAGCTTTAGTTAAAATTTTGTAGAAAATTTCAGAGGATCCGAAATCGACTTTCAATTTCGGATCCTCTGAAAATTACAAAACTATAGATTAATGGATTATATGTACTTAAATATAAATTATCGTTATTGTAAACACCGCTTTTTGGTCCGTTGTTTAATGCCAACATTTGTTGATTGAGTATTAGTTAAAATTGGCCAAATTATCAAAATATTTATATCATACCATTTTTTTTTAATACTACGGCCAATGGCTTTATTCTTGATCGTCTTTCTATAAAAAATTGAAACTAACAAAAAATATTGAATTTATACAAACTGCTGCTTTAGAATACCCGTTGCCAATTTATTAGGATCTGTATCTAGATTCAAATAATTCTTGGACCTGAATTCTATAATCACCTCTTAAATGTCTTACCCAGGTCAGCATGCATATTAGTATTTTGAATATACCACGGAGCATTTGTAACACTGCGAATTATTTTTTTATGAGTTCGGTGCAGAAGTTCTGTTTTTGATGCGGTGGTGGAGCCCCATAATTGGATACCGTATGTCCATATGGGTATTAATATCGCTTTGTGTGGTGGCACCTTATTGTCTAATGATAACTTTGATTTACTGCCAATCAACCAATATATTTTTGAAAATTTTATTTTTATTTGATTACGCTTTGTTACAATAAGTTTTCTTGGTTGACTTGGTAACCTTTTGTATACCTAAGTAACTGACAGAGGCTTGTTGTTATCGTATTATCTTTCATTCAATGAAAGGCATGATAATTACTCGGCAGTAGGTTTGTAATTTTGTAAATTAGTCCATCGTGCCAAACTTTATCAAAGGCTAGTGCAACATCCAAGAAGACAGGAGAACAATATTTCTTTTGCTCCAAGGTGAGTTTGATAGCATTTACAATTCTATGCATTTGCTCTATAGGAACATGTTGGTTTCGAAAACCCTTTTGATGGTCTGGAATAAGATGTCGTTTTTCTAGTATTAGTTTCAGTTTATTTAATAACATTTTTTTATCTATAACATTGAGACTGTGAGAAGTAGGCTTATTGGACAAATTTGTATTTCATCTTTTACAGCCTTATGAATCATTATGATTTAAGATATCTTTTGAGAAATATTCGCATGATAGCGTTGATGATATATGTTATTAGTTGTATGCGTCTATCTGGTAATTCTCTAATATGTTACAGTCAATCGCTATAAGGCTGTGTCCTGCTGTCTTTTTTGTTCTTATTTAAATTTTGATTATATTCTTAACTCCCTTTAACTTAAATTTTATTGGTTTTATGGTCGAATCTGTCACCGATGGTTTCGGTAGCACGCAGTTGTTAATTTCCTCATGTGCTGAAAACACTTTGCGTTGTCTTTTTTTTCTTCGCTTCTCGCACAATTTCCACTTGCATCTCTAACGATGTGGTCGAGTTGCTGCTCTTTTTAATTGCTTGTAAATTTCCACAATGAGTGATCTGTTCTCTGTGTTTTGGCGAGAACTCAATTAAATAATTTTGGACAACTTGGATTTACACTTCCCTCAAGATCAAGACTACTCTCGCGGGCTTTTAATTGCTTTAATTGATTCAGTTTCCATTTTAGCAACGGTGACTTTTGCTGTTGCCATTGCGGTCGAATTTTCCGCTTTTGTTGCATTAGTTTCGGATATTATTTGGAAGTTTATTAACTTTTTCTGAAATACTGATAATGAGCGTAGCCTTTTTGTTGCTATTTCAATAGCCTGTTTTAGGATTTCTGCTGCCGCATCAATATCTGCCGATGTGCTAAGGGGAACATTCAGTTTGCAATTCTGTTTTTCTAGACTTCTAAATGTATCCCATTTAATTTGTATTTTTGTCAGGGGTTGTGGTTTTTCTGTATTTAGGGCGTCAGTGCTTACTGTTACTCATAGATCATAGCAAACAGTAAAGCCTTAGTATTCTATAAGCCGAGAATTTTCATTTTATTCGTAGGCCAGTAGGATGTAAGATGCCCGGCTGATATATAACCTATCGACTGTCCCTTCATAGCTTCAAAGAGTTATCAATGTTGTCATATTTTGCATCATTATATCCATGGTTCTCCATTACTACCATGAAACTTTGATTCATATAAGGGATCTGTTGAGGTATTTCCTTCTACATTTGGAGGACCACCTTTAAGAATATACATTCCTATTTACACTGGCTTTTTTGTAGATTATCAAATGTTTCTTCTGATATCATTTCTGTTTTAGCTCGCTGTCTATAGGACTGACGTTTCAGTCTTAGATAGATTGGACACCCTCTATATTTTGCCGTGTGATTTGAACCGCAAGTTGTTACATTTTTTCACAGAAAAATCTGTTTTAATTTTATTGCATTGTTTGGAGTTATAAAGTTCATCAAAAATAATGCAAACATGATTTATTGTGGTGTAGCGGTGTGGTGCTTTGGTGTAGCCGTATTCTTGGCACTTAACACACTGTATTGGCCAGTCGTTTTCTATAAGTTGAGGTACCTCTATTTAATATATATAAGATATTGATTTGACGTAGAAGGCTTCAGCAGCGAGAGTAGCATGTATAACGTTTGGGTCCCCGAAACATTCGATCGTTTGCACCAATTTTCTTGATCGCACTTACCCACATCAATATTTAAATTATTGTAATTTATCAACTATTGATGTCTATATTGCCAACTATTGACGATGCCCTTATTATTTTTTACGTTCATTGCACTAAATTCAATTAAGTGTATTATTTGTGATTTCACTTTGCACTAAATTTGCCGTTAAAGTGGCTATTGATGTCAAATCATTTGCGGGCGTTGCCCTCTGTAAATTTGGCACAGCTTATTTTATGTGGATAGCAGAACGCCATTCATTAATTATTACATATTTTTCAAAACACTAAAAATTAAAAATTTAAATTTAAAGTGAAATTTTTAAATTGTTAACAAAATAATATTGTCATTTTCCAAATATTGCACTTCTGAGCACTCTGCTAACTTGTAGAACTGGCATGGAACGCGGCTCACGCAATGATTTCTGGACTCAAATATAGCTGTGTTCACATCTCATGACCGATCATAATCAATTAACCAAAATTATATTTTGTATAAACAGATAGGGCGTTATGTTTCGAACCTAACTTTTTTTTATTTTATAAAGTAAAAATAACTTTTAAATGTTCTCATCTTTAAATTTTGCGATATTTAATATTCAATATAATTATTAAGCTTTTGAATACAACACAAATCTTTCAATTATAAGAGCCAACCATTTTATTACTTTTGCACTTATTATAGTAAATTGTAATATTACGGGGTTCTGGCTGGCGGCAAGTGAAACAAATGAACCAAAAATAAATTGTAAATTTTCAGGCCAAAGTACAAGATGCAAAGATGGTCTACAAAATTTTGAATTTTAGGTATCCTCTCGGATTAATAATGTTTAAATCTTAAATGTGTAGTATTAAACATTACTAGATTTTTAGCAACAACTTCGTTGAGTTTATCAAAAATGAAAGTTGCGTATAAATTAAATTAAAATTTTATTAATCGTTAATATTCAAAAATTTGTTTTAATAAAATTCTATTTGGTAAAAATGATTCAATAACGTGTATCATCACCCTTAACCTTAATTAACACCATTACATTGGCCTTTGGCAAGCATTGATTGGTTCAGCTTTTGAATATAATCTGGGTTAATCCATTCGCCTATAGATCCAAAATAACTGATTTGCATTCTGTAAGTGTCTCTGGTTGGTTTCCCCTAATTATTTAACCAATAATATACCACAAGTTTCCAATAAGGTTTATGTTCGGACTGTTTACCAGCTATTATAACATAAATCTTAGGGCCAATAACATAAAACAAACATATACTGATTGATCATGTTTTATGGAATGGCGCAGAGTCATCTTAAAAAATAACTTGAGAATTTAGGCAATACGGAGCATAAATCTTCAATAACTGGTACAACGCCTTTTGTAATGATCTAAACGTATTTTTCCCCATACCTACTTCCAATTACACTGTAATGCATCTCCAAACCATAACATAAGGCGAATGTTTCACTGCAGAAAGGGTACATTTTTCGTGAAATTTAGTCTCATTGGAAAAATGTACTTAAATTATTTTCTGCCAATCACTATCCGTTTAATTATGGCGATTACGACACCAAGCCAATTATTTTGGTTTGAAGTTGCATCTTTTAGAGATTGTTGATAATCCACAATTTCTGTCGAAAAATATTTTGAATTAAAAAATGAATATTATTCGCAACAATAATATCCATTTTTAGCTATATGTCCTCATTCTGAGTAATTTACTCATTATTGGTGTACAATCCTATAGGAGTGATTTATGCATAACAACATTAGACTATAGGATTTAGGCCAAATACATACATATACCATATTTTTTCAATTTGCAGTAACAGTAACTTGAAAATTACATATTTAAATTCTGAGTTTCTGAGTAAACGATGGATTTCACCGTTTGATTGTACCGCCAAATAAAATTGTTTCACCAATAAGAGTAAAGTGGATTTTTTGATGCAATAAATTACAAATCGCATTTGCTTAAAAAAATTAATTTTAAAATAAGAGCAATTTAATTTAGACTGCACTGATTCGAAATTACTTTTATAAAATTTTATTTAAAAATATGGCCCAACATGAGTTTAAATGGCCTACAAACTTATTTACAGATGTCTTAGTTCCTTCTCAAAATATATTTTATCGGAAGCGCCACTATCACAATATCCACACAATAAGTGAATATATGTCGCAAGTCGAAAGATCCCTATAATTTGATACATGATTTCAATGTATACAAATGTCGACGCTCATTACGAGTGGATTACATTCCAACATGTGAATCAATTTTAATTTGAACACGGTTTGTCGGTGTTCATATGAAAAACATTATGCATGCATAGAGAATATTATTATACTAAAGGCGTGTTTCAACATCTATGTGTTATATGTATATGAATGATAATTTATAGATTTTAAATTCAAATTATTACAATAAAATAAATATTTTGTCGAATGGTCACGTGCAATTTTATTTATTTCACGGACACTTTATGAAATCATTGAACTTAACAAAAATCTTTATATACTGTGTAAAGCGTCTATCTCGCACCGAGCAATTAAAATATTGATTTTGCGGTGAACTGATGAAGGTTAAGATAGAGGATTATTTAAACGAATATTTCACAAAGAGATTTTAAAATCTGTGCGGTATTTTAGTTATATGAGTCACAATCATGTACATAAACATTTCTTTGCGTTTATGTTTACTTTTATTAAATTAAGTAATAGCTGCTGTTGTTTTGATTTTATATTTTACACTATTTGTTTTTATTTTTTGTAAGCTTATTAAAAATACATTGACCTTTCTGTACAGTTTTATTACTATATACTACGATTATTATTCATTTTACTTTTTATAAAATCGTTCGTAGAATGTCTTGTTGTTATTATCTTGTTTATTGGTGCTTCCGGAAGGAAAAACCAAACACAGCATCACAATTGACATTGAAACTCTAGTGGTATCCAACTTTGTAAAATATAATGTAATACTTATGAAATAACGACCATTTCATATTGAATAAAACCAATTGCGATGTGATTCCCTTTACCTCAAGGTGTCTGTCTAACAAATTTCATTTTTTTATTGTTTCGATTTAAATAAAAAGAACTTAAACCATATAATACGTATGTATATACAGGAAATTCTTTTGATTTTTATTATTATTGTTCTAGACTCATCCAAAAATGTTATTAGCTATTCTTATCACGAAGAGCGATTTTATCATTGTTTTAGTTTTGCTATAATCGCGGGATAATAAATTTTGGTCAGTTGTCTTAATTTGATTCGATTCATGATATAATTAGAAGGTGATTATTTATTAATGTTATAATGTATTTTAAAGTGTTTTGAAATGAAAGTAGGATCAAGTCAAGTAGGATCTTCCTCTGATCAAGTGTCATAATCGCAAGAATGATATACATTAGGTATGCGTACGCGTGTTTTTATATTTTTAGCTACAGCGAACATAATCGGTTCGAAAAAACCCGTAAAATTATTAACTTTCAAAATTTAGTTCTCGTATACGATTTAATTTGGTTCTAATTTTAAATCGAGTTCCATAAAAGAAATTCCTTGGTTATTGCAAAAACTTTGTAACATTAAAACTCTTGTTAGACGCCATTGCAGACCCGTACTGTGTTAAAAATCTGGCCCCATTTGAGTCGTTCCAAGCTGCTTAGCTCTTCATATAGTTCCAGTCAACCGCCGAAAATGCCAAGTCAGTTTAATTCTTTTTTCTTTATTCTCATATTTTCAAACGCATACCATAAACTCTCATGATTGATCGAATCATAGCGAGCCTTGTTTAAAACATATACAAATGCACCAAACGATAGTATTTATAGATAGAATATACTGTCGCATATAAATTGCTTTAGCATACCAATCGAATATATCGGAAAGTAAGCCCCACAAAATTCTTCTGCGGAAGATCAGAGCTGCAAATTAATGCAATAACTCCCAAGGGAATAGTTTTTATTTGGTAACTTTGTTTTCCTTTGTAAAACAAGTTTGCTCCTCTTTACTATGAGCTATATTTTGTTGCTTGACAGCAAGATATATTACTCAGCTTCATAGACATAGAGTGGTTATATGCCATAATTAGAAAAGGTTCAGGAAGAGCGAAAACCTGTTAACTAGATATTATATTAAGCCATCAATTCAGACTGGAGCAGAAAATGCAAAAGGACGACGAGGCTAATCTATTGCCAACTCTTTGTATCAAAATGTTAAGACAATGTAGATTAATGAAATTTAAATGAAAATGTTGCAAATAACAAGTTTTACTATTGGATCCTGCATTCAAATTGCGTTGGCTTTGACATTTAGAATTCTATTTTATTTCATGTTCATTTCAAAGTTTGCTCGAATAAGATTATGTAAGCACGTGAGAAGACATTCAAATACAATTTATAGAACTTACATCGTCAGTGTTTATTATCTCATTAAATTCTATTTGCTAGCAATTAGACCTTCAAACACGCCGAGTTCTTTAGAAGACTGAAATGGTTTTCGGTATTATATATATAACGCAATCGTCACATGACACCTGCGGATATCATTCTCGAAATTTTACGAGACAGAAGTGTGCCTACAGCTATTATAGTAGTTAACATTGAAAATATAATAAATTTGGGAGCGCCTGTGTTCAAAGGATATGTAGCCCCGGAACTTAATATTTTTTTGAGGTTGTACGTTGTTTTTGATCATAAATATTAAATATGATAACCTACTTTTTGTTACCATAGCTAAGTATGTTTTAATTTGTTTTGTTTTTATATCGGTAAATAGAACGAGAGACTGTTTATTTTAAATTTATAAATCAATTGAATTTATGTTTATTGTAAATATTTAACAAATTACTTTGAATGACAAGAAAAATAATTGGGAATTAGTAAAATATTTTCTGTTAGTATTGCTTTTTTTGTTGTTATATAAACGATTTTCAGAATTGGTCAACACATGCATTCTGAAATATATACTTAATTATTGAATTATACTTAAAAAATAATAGTTTTACATCTGTACTTAAATTTATATTTTTAAAGGTACAGGAGTACCTACTAAAGTGACTATACTTTTTATATCAACTTTTATTTCATTGAAATATTTCCAGCTTCATTTTACTAAAAGATATGTTGGCTTGTAGATTTCCATTCCAATATGTAATTCATGGTGTATGCATTTTTACTGACTTGTCCTTTTTAAGAGTCCTTGATTTAGTTGAAATGATTTAAATCTGGCCAAGTTTTTTAGATCGCTTTCTAATTTCGTTACATCATGAAGCATTTCTTCCTCGATTTATGATATTGTAGATGGATATCAATAATAAAATTCTTTAATATTGCGGATGTAGAAGGAATGCTTCTTGCATAGATTCCAAAGATTCGAACACTTCATCAAACGGTTCCTTTTTAACTAGAGCACTTTTATTATTTACCTTCTTATTTTGTGCACTCAAAAATTTATTGGTTTTCCTCAATTCCTCATATTCCTTTCTCAATATTTTCAGCTCCAGTTCGAGCGACAATATTTTGTCAGTACAAACTCTAAAAATTAAACATTTAAAATAAAACAATTATAAGGAATTTAATGGGAAATATTACGTGTTTTGGCACTCAGGCTGAGCTTCATTGATGTTTTCATTACAAGGTAAATTTGGCTCCATAGTTTCGTCCGGGCATTCTTTACTTTAATCAGAAACACAGAGTAAATATAATTATGTGAGTACATGGATAATTAAATTAATTCAAACTACCAAAAGTTTTTATGTATACATATAACATAAAAATTGGTTTGCTTACATTATTATTTCTTTGGCACTTTCTTGTCTTGCATCTTCTATTCTCAACTGGCTTGGTAACTTACACCCTGGTAAATTTAGACTTGGCACTGCGCCGTCCCTTATTCTTTTGTATCTTGTCGGAATATATCCCATTAATTCATGCTCCAAACTTTGAACATAATCGTCGGGCATGAAATGCTTGTCGCAAATTCGAGCATTTTCTACGTTAAAATTATCAGACCGAAAGCATTTTGATTTCCAACAATCTAACATAACCGGATTTTTTGGAAATCGGAAAAAGCTTGTTTTTTTAACGTTTCCATCACTTGTTTTACGTTTTCTTTTATTATTGCTGTTACAGGAATAGACTGCACAACGCACCATTATAATTATTCGCTTTTAAATAATTATTTACAGTTTAATTGCCGCACAAAACTATTTTCTTATGAACTAAAACTAACGTTGTCAATGTCAAGCATAAAAGTTGTCATCAGTATATATGATGAAGTTCGGTTCTACAGTGAACGAGATAGCAACACTATGCATTACCCATTATTTTATGAACCTATGTCCTTATAATCACTATTTGAAATAATTGCTGTCTCCGAAAGCACTACAATTTTGAAGTTTTATTATAATTTGCTCATTTTGCCTGTGCAGCCAGCAGGATCAAGGTATTTTTGTATTCTAATTTTCTAAATAGACCTTTTATTTATTACAGATTACAGTCAACTTTAAATTATTGCCGAGTCATATGCCATTTAACATGCTTGTGACATGCGATGTGTCATACAATGGGTAAACATCAAATCATGTATAACTTCACACAACACAATGACTCAAATCCAGTTCAGTGACTTAATAAACGTCAAACAGCTGATTTCAAAGTTTTCGTCATTCTGTCAAAACAAATAAATGTAAATCACAAAAGCAAATTAAAATATTGTTACTTGTAGAGAAAATACATTAAAAGAATATTATTTTAAGTGCAAAGCATGGGAAACCAATTAGTCGGTATAGCACCGTCTCAAATATTTCCAGTCGAACACTATTTTACGGGATCGTTCGAATATGATTTACAATTCGAGAAAAGGTCTGTTTTCCACTATGTTTTTTGTGTGTTTGATACAAACTCTTTTCTATATTTTATTTAGTATGGGCAGTACAAGGTTCTTTAAAGTGGCACGAGCTATTTCAGACGAAGGACCTGTTGTAGTTAAAGTTTTTGTGAAACACGATCCGAGTTTACCGCTCGAGAAACACGCAGAGCAATTGGAGAATATTAAGAAGAATTTATCAAACGCAGTCAATTGTTTACCTTTTCAAAGGGTTATTTTAACAGAAAAAGCTGGACTTATAATGCGGGAATATGTTAAACACAGTTTATACGATCGAGTGTCCACACGCCCTTTTTTAACTACAGTCGAAAAAAAATGGATTACATTTCAGATTTTATACGCACTCCATCAGTGCCACAAACAGAAGATATGCCATGGAGATATTAAACTCGAGAATATACTAATTACATCATGGAACTGGATTCTTTTGTCCGATTTTGCCTCGTTCAAACCAACCTATCTGCCCGAAGATAATCCAGCCGATTACACGTATTTCTTTGATACGAGTCGTCGACGAACGTGTTACATAGCGCCTGAACGGTTTGTGAAATCACTGTCTTCGGACCCGCTTCAATTGCGGGATGGTCCTCTAGTACGTGATGGGCCTTATAATACAGAATGTTTACTTCCTGAAATGGATATATTTTCTGCGGGTTGTGCCCTCTTGGAACTATGGACCGAAGGTACAGCTCCTTTTGAATTTTCCCAGTTGCTCGCATATCGAAGCGGTGATCAGGATTTGGTCTCTAAACATTTACAAGGCATCGAGAATGAACATTTAAGAAATTTAATTTCGTCAATGTTGCATCGGAATCCAAAAGAAAGACGTTCGGCCGAAATTTATTTAGATCAGGAGCGTGGCCGTCTTTTTCCAGAATATTTTTACTCATTTTTACAGTCGTACCTACAGATATTTTCATCGTCACCGTTATTACCGAGTGATGATAAAATTATGCGGCTTTATTCCGATATTAGCCAAATTATAGATATTTTAACGGAAGAAACCCTAAAAACTGGGAAGATGGGGTTGTCGAATGAAAATGATGGGTTGATTATTATTACGACGGTTGTCACTTCGTGCATTCGAGGACTTCATCATTGTAGCTCGAAGTTATCGAGTTTAGAAATTTTATTGCAGTTGGCTGAATTTACAACGGCCGATACAATTTTGGATAGAATCCTTCCGTACATTGTAAGTCTAAGTAGTTTCGATTAAATTTTGATTAATCTATTATTAATTCCAATCATTTCATTTCAGTTATTCCTAGCCAAAGATAAAATACCACGAGTTCGGGTAAGTGCCCTCGACACACTAACTGCTTGTCTATGCATGGTCGAGGAACTGCCACGCAGCGATGTTAACGTATTCCCTGAATACGTTTTACCTGCAATTGCACCTCTAGCAACGGACGGTTCAACAATCGTAAAAGTAGCATACGCTAAAAATATTGCGACGTTGGCCGAAACGGCCGTACGATTTTTGGAACAGTCCCAAATTAAAAATCCTTCCGATATGCCACCACAACGTTACGAACTAGAATTAAGCACTTTACACGAGATGCTCCAACAAACGATTTCTAATTTACTAACAGATCAACAATCGATTGTTAAGCAAACGCTTATGGAATCGGGAATTACTAAGCTGTGCGTGTTTTTTGGACGCCAGAAAGCCAATGATATAATTTTGTCGCATATGATTACGTTTCTGAACGACAAAGAGGATAAAAATTTACGTGGTTCGTTTTTCGATTGTATCGTTGGCGTGGCTTCGTATGTTGGTTGGCATTGTTCAAGTATTTTAATTCCATTGTTGCAACAGGGACTCACCGATACCGAGGAATTTGTTATTGCAAAATCAATTCGGGCAACAACATCACTAACGGAATTGGGTTTAATTCAGAAACACGGACTCATCGAGTTTATATCAGAGTCGGCATGCTATTTGGTTCACCCAAATATTTGGATTCGGCATGAAGTTTGCGGTTTAATATCGACGGCGGCTAAAACTCTATCGGCGGTCGATGTTCAGTGTAAAATTATGCCTGCGATTACGAATCACTTAAAAACTCCATTAATGCAAGTCGAGAAAACTGAAATATTTATGGATTGTTTGAAACCTCCTGTACCACGGACGATATTTGATAATGTAATACGATTCCCGGAAATTGGTCAGTTTATCAAAGCGCTGGAGGATCGTAAACGGGCGCGGGAGAAAGTAGCTGACGGCATTCTACCACAGTACGAAGAAATGGGAGCATCTCTATGCAATGTAAGATCGCGTTCGATTAACAACACACTTTTTAAAATCGATAAATTGGGTTTTTTAATTCTATTTCTCAGTTATTTCGGCGACTTTCGTCCGAAGGCATCACAGAGTTAGCTGAATCTCAACTTCTGCTAATGAAGCAACACCTGATTAAGCTGAATAAGTATAAATTAATGCCGCGCGTTCATCAGGACGGGCGAATTATTTTAAATAAGCACATTTGCCATGATGTGTCTCTTGCCGAAAAGGTGAACAAAACGGAAATAGGAAATTTACGAAAACAACGTAAAAGCGAAACGGACATGACAATGAATTCAGAATGGCAACATATGTTCGCGGACACCCAAATTACACCATCATCCCCATCAAACGATTCCGGTACATCGACTAATAGTCCACCGTCGGTTAGTATACAAATTCAACCAACTCCATCGTCGTCATTAGTCGAATACAGTATGCCTGAACGAAATTTTCTACAGGAACGCTACTCAGATTGTCGCAAAGAATTCGAGCAATTTACAAAGAAGACAAAAACAAGATACACAATCCTATCAGCAAACCGAAATTATGACCCGGTCTCACATTACTCGGCCATCCCGTCAAATTGGAAACCGAATGGTACGCTAGTAGCCCACCTCCATGAACATCGAGGAGCTGTAACCAAAATGACTGCATTGAAACCGTTTAGTTCACTATTCGCAAGTGTATCATATGATGGTACGGTACGATTATGGGATTGTAGCCGGCTTGATGGACATCAGAGTATAAATAGGTCGCGGCAAGCATATTCGGCGAATACGCCACTATTTTCAATTGCGGCTTGTGATTCAGGGCAATCACTAGCCGTGTCCGGAAAAGATGGCACCCTGATGTTGTTACGAATTGATCCTAATTCAACGAAAATGGCTTTACAACATGCGCGACATCTTGATACATCGTCACGCGGGTTAAACGACAGTGATGAAGGTGCTGTGGTTGATATGCAACCACTCGATCAGGCTTCGCAAAGTGTTATAATATTTGCAACCCTTTACGGGTCAATAGTCGGATGGGATACGCGAATGCCCGATTATGCTTGGAAATTCGAAAGTGACTTGCGAAACGGTGTTATAACGACATTTTGTGTAGATCCATCGAGTTCATGGTTGGCTATTGGCACGAGTAGTGGGAAACATATATTCTGGGATTTACGATTTCGGCTGCCAATTTGTAAGTTGTAGGATTTAGTCAAACTAACTCGTTACTAATACGGTTCATTTACAGCTGAGATACGACATCCGAATGATGCTCGAATCAGACGAATTGCATGCTATCCCGGTGAACCATCTTTAGTATTTTCAGCAGCGCAAGGAAATAATCAAGTGTTTGTATGGAACATTGAAACTGGTCATCGAAAAGCTGCGTTATGGGCCAGCCCAGCGCCAGCCTTATCAAACGCTAATGTCTGTTTTCTAGCTCATATTTTCACAGAAATTTTCAATTTTATTTATTTCCTAATTTCAGGTCTCAAAACATTCCGTTTGTGCTCTACTTCCAGGTATGGTAGATAATTCCGAATTTATATTCACCGCCGGTAATGACCAAAAGATCCGGTATTGGGATTTAAAATCCCCCAAAAATTGTTCGATGGTTGTACCGGCGCCCCGTGAATCACTGGCTCAGACCGATATATCGTACGACTATCGTTTAATCGATGGAACAGAGGTAATACAAGAAATTGTTAATCCAGGCACGCAACAAACACCATCGGGTGGTAGCTCATCAAGTCGAAATATAGACGAACCGCCTAGATCTGGACCAGAGTTACCACCAACTGGCCATCACGATGTGATCACAGATTTGGTAATGTGTAAAACAAAAAATCAAATGTGTTTGGTTTCGAGTAGTCGGGACGGTGTTATAAAATTATGGAAGTAATTTTGTCATTTTTTGGTTTTTATCTACTAAATAAATTCATTTTTTAATTAAAAAAAATTTGTGATCTATTTATATAATATTATAACTATGTATATTCAATATATTTTTTTTTATTCTTTTTTTTATCTATTTTTGGTTAAAACCATTTTATTTGAAAAGCATCCAAAATAAAATAAATATAATATTTTTATAAAATAATTCAATGTTTAATATATTTTTACTTGAAAATAATATTGTAATTAGAAAAATTAATTGTTATTATAAAATGAAAATAAAATATAAAAATTAGAAAAAACCGATTTTATTTAAATTCTATCATGGATAAAATTTCGAATCAATCGAATCAGCTGCACAGTGCCATCTATTTGTCGTTTAGCTACACTTATTAATTCAGCAATGTTATTATTGAAGACGCATTTTCGCTGTTTAGCAACGAAATTCGAAACAGGCAGTAAGATTAAATCATATTAGGTGGCAGCACAGTATGTAGAATTTGTAATATTTTATAATTTAAACACAATGAATAAAGAAAGAGATATCTTAGGCCATGGCCAAGGCGATCGGAGATAGTTGCGTTTCACCATGTCATCGTTACTCTTTTTTACACAACTATTAAGAGGAGTCAAATTAAAAAATAATAATTTTGTACGCGAACATCTGTATAATGCTGGCTAGTAGGTGGCAGCACATTTCATAAAGTTGAACAATTTGTTTTATAGAGTTGCTTGTGATTATTTTCTGCTACTCAGGGCATTCCAAATTCTTTTATGTGTCAATAGAATTATGGAAGTGGTCTTTGTATCCTTATCCACTCTATAGAATAACTATGTGGCAATCAATTTTGGCAATTAGTTTGACAAAGATGCAACATGCAACATTAAGAAGCAGATTTACGACCATATATATATATATATATACATACGTAACATATCCAATTAATTTACATCTCATTGATTTGAAATAGGACCAGATTCAAGCAAAACATTCCATCGAACCTAGCTAAATACGGAATCAAATTAGATGAGTTTGCATATATATATTGAATTCCATATACATATATTGAAATACAGTGAAGTGAGCCAAAAACCGGGTTTACCAAATTTAAAGAATCAGGATGCATAAATCGGTTGGAATATAAAATATTAATTAGTTTGTACGTTTTAAAATATTGACACCAGTAACAATTTCGCAAAAATGTTTTCTTATATTATAAAATTGAATGACCAAAATGAAGATAAGGGCAACATTTCTGGGGTGGTTATAAATAGTAGGATGAGATATAATGACAAAGCATATTCGTGAGGCCTCCCAGAACACCAGCATAAATCGACTGAAACGGTTGACGATTTCCTGTATATTGCCTATATATAATCTAAATTTACATATTTAGTCGTATATGTCTACATCATAACTATAATATTCTAATCAAGTCTAGTAAATTTTATGGTAATTTAACACGCTATTCGTTTCGTTTATTCACTTCGACAAAAAAAAAATTAATTTCTTGTGTACATATGTGCCACAGTATAACATATCCGCATATATATTCCCTCACTTCACCATCATAAACTATGAACTATAACAACAACAAGCTAAATTAATTTTAATTATGTTATTTCTATTTTTATATGTATATACAATATATGTACACTCGTAGTGTAAGCATAAATATATAGAATGTTTGGCATTATTACTTTGAGGCTTACTAATTTTATTGTTGTTGGTTATATGGCAAATTTCAATATAATTTTTATTGCACATAATGTTTTGTCGATGTATAAATATGTGTTGTGTACGTGCATTACAATTTATAAACATTTAAAATAATTAATCGAACGAGCAATCGAACCAAATCGACAAAAAGTACGTTACATATTTTTAGTGAACAAGCGCGCCTATAGGTTAGGTTAGGATTAGGTTAGAGTGGCTGCTACGGCAAACTTAGACCGGTGAAGGTCCACTGTGGTACCATAGGATCTTACTTCCCTATTACCTTTATTTAAACCAGTTAGAGCTACCTCGCACTTTACAGTTTTCGAGATCAGAGGGGCTGTCCATTAAGAACCTACCATATATGCTGAGACCAGCCAGATTTAGCTGCCGCCAAACTCTAGGCTGACAGCAGTTATGTCACCATTGCTGTATTGCAAGAGCAGAAACATATTTAAATTATTTTATCCCACAATGCAGGATCTGATTTTCCCAGAATTGCTTGAGTATATGTATTAGGTGATACCCCGTCATTTTAAGGTCATATATCATGTACTTTTAAACCAAGGTTTATGAATAATGACCACGTCCCCTCCTGGTCCAGTCAGTCTGAGGAGTAAAGCGGCCGATTTCACCTTTGTATGGTGCAGGTTAATTTGAATGATACTTAGCATATTATCATGTTGAACCTACCACTTTTCCTCACTGCCACAGGCTAATGTTTGTTGGTTCCAGTGGATACGCCGGTGTTGCCCGTATTGCCTCCCCTGGTACTTGGTTTTGAGATCCTGGCAGCCCCCTCCTCCCACGAGTCTCACAGGTAATCCTCGACCTACACCAGGGAAAGTCGGCTGTATATCTCCTACCCTAGTATAGCTACCTCGGAAAGCTCCATTGGTTGGATTGCCTCCTCTCCATCTGCCTTTTGTGTGGGCAGATTGCCGTCTTCTCCAGGTTCCCCTCTATGCGACTCAACCTCGTCTTTTTTAAAGAGAGTAATTGAATACCCAATCCTGCGTCGGCAGTGCTGGATTTATCTTGGGTTCCGCTTGTTCCTGGCTTTGGTATCATGGAGTCGTCCCCGTCTGGTGTTGTGGAGGGAGCCCCACCTTAACAGTTCGAATTGTCCCTCGATGTTTCCGACCTTTGAAGAGTGCCGAACTCGGTTTAGTCCCACGAGTAACGAAGAAATATTGGTCCACCTGCGCAGGGATCAATATGTGCAGGTAAAGCTACTGACAACTGGAGGTCACCAGGTATCCAGAGGGCTCCGTTTGCGACTGGGATTTATAAAATGGGCCCCCAAGCCTGGTAGTTTATTGGCACGGGTCGCGTAACACCTTAAACCCGCCCACACCTAGGTCTGTTTTGCCCACCCGTTCATAATGAACGTGAACCTGTAGTTGACGACATTTGTGAGGCACAAGCGCGCCTAGCATGTATATATTTACGAATGAGAGTATCTTCGAAGATCTCTAATTACAATTTCCTTATAGTGAAATTCAACAAGAAATGCCACATATGCATGTATTCTCACACAGCGTACATATATACGTATACATGTATAATACACAAAATATTATTTCAAACAGCTTAAAAAACAATTTTCTAGAAAATTTAGTTTATAAAACTATATCATCAGCAGAATATATGACGGAAGACGAGAAGCATAATAACCAGTAGCTGAGCACAATAAACAGAAATATTATGATAGTGAAAAGAAGTTAAATATCTCAGTTAGCATTCATTACCACAAAGTAAATATTAAATAAGCTTTCTTCCCTAGGGTATTTGATGTACTTACCTATACGTTGCATATACAGAGCAGCAAAGTCTAAAATGAAATGCATTACATTTAAAATACATCGTATATATTTATGTAGATATACGAACGAGTAGACAAGTAGCTTAGTATATAAAGAGAACACATAGTGCTTCCACTTATTATCATTTTTACGTTAAAATTCCTCATGGAAAACAACGAAATATATAAGTACATACATTAACCGGGTACTATATGCATTTTTAAATTTATGCACATACAACATAATATGTACATATAATTTTTTATCTTATTTATAATAAAATAATTAGTGCTATGATTTTTTGTGTTGTTTTATGTTATGGATTTAGAATTATTATAGAAACAATTTTTTTTAATGATATACATAGTTCATTACATGAACCATATATGTACGAGTATGTACATGTATTGTATACACAAATTGTTTTAAAATAATCAAAATTTAGTTACAATGTACATTTATTATTTAAGATGAAATTATTATGTGTATATGTACATAATCGTATTATGTCTAAGGAAGGAAAAGTTTTTCTCATATCCATTGTTACTGGAGTATTAAAACTAAAATAATTAAAATTCTATCAATATCATACTGATGTATTACTTTTAGCTCTATTTAATTACAATGTAAAGTTTACATGATTGTGATGTACACACATACATATATACATTTTTGGGCCAATAATTTTGCCTTCTCTAATTTAAACCGATTGAACATTTCTTCCTTCATGATTGATTGATTAATGTGCAAAAATAGGTGATGAGACAATTTTTGTCATCCGCGTATGGAACATCAATACACAAAAAATCATTTTATTGTATCCGTATCGAGAAGGCCTATATACTTACGATTGGATAACTCTGAATTTGTGATCAGAGAGGTATGATTCAAAAAGCTGGCAATAATTTTGTGGTAGCATTTTGCTCATCTTGAATATCAAACCCTGGTGCCAAACCCTATCAAAGAACTGGGATATATCCAGAAATACAGCGGGGCTATATTTCTTTTCTTCTAACGCTTGCTCTATCACCGTAGTGAGATGTTTCAGAAGTAGTTTTTCAAACAGCTTTGAAAAGGTCGGAAGCAGTGAGATTGTTCTGTACGAATTTACTTCTTCATCTGGTTTGCCTGGTTGCTTCAGCATAATTATTTGGGCTGTTTTGAAGCATTTGGGTACATACTTCAATCTCACACAGGCATTGTTAGTTCCTTGACCAGACCCGGTAATATTTCATAAATTCCTGGTGCCTTTTCTGGGTAAGATTTTTGTCGATTTCTTCGGCAATTTCCATTGGCGTGACCCTTTAAAAATCCTGACTTAGTTGATAAACAGGTGTTACTGTTGCTAGGTGTTGAGCAAAGAGTTTCGTATTTTCTTTTCTTGTCGAACCCAACTACCTTGAGCATTTCTCATGGGTGGTATCCGAGCTATTATCCATTTCTGGACCTAGCCCGCTTAAGTATAGTTGTCGAATCAATCTTATTTAAAGCTTTTCATTAGCCCGTTGACTTTGTTACTTATCCGATTGAAGGCTGTTTTGTCAATGAAATTTCTGGTGAGATGCCATATTCTCCTTGCCTTTTTCTTTCCTTGATTTGTTCCCTGATCTCAGCAGGGTATTTGACTTCCATGTTCATTTTTTCCTTTAATTCTGGAGTAGCGAGGCTAGCGGCCTTTTTGATTACTATAGCGCTTACTGACAACAGTACAGGAATATGATCAGATGTTAAGTCGTTAATCCCTTCGGCTCTAGTGTAACTGGATGAATATAACCAATGGTTAATTGGCTATAAACGGTCAACGCCTACCCTATTGAAACACACACGACTAAGTCCTTAAGATACATTTCCTAATAAAATAAAATTTCCCAAACATATAGCTTAGTTGGTCCGCGGATATTACATCAAAACAGTGTGTTGGGTATGTAATCCCAAAAAAAATAAATAATTCGAGTTTTGAGTCGGTTGAGTTATGACACCATCCTCATAAAGAGTTGTAACGACAGAGGGTTAAGCATGAGTTGGTCTCGAGATTAAAACTCGATTACAAGGAGATATAATGTGGTTATATTCTGCTATGGCTAAGACTCAAGAGTATGATAGTTAGAGCTAGCTATAAATTTATGGACCGAATTAGTTACCGCAGGAAAAACGGTTAACCGGTAAATGGAAACTTATTACAAATTTATCAATTTATATTGTAGTTATTTGAATTTAATTATCCAATCTTTACTAATTCATGCATAGTTCTTTTCTATTTTAACGAGAACTGGCCACTGTTGGTAACATATACACAGAAGCTGAAAACTCTACAAGCGGATCAAGTATTTCTATCACACAGTACAATCACGCATATGTGATCTGCATATGCCAGTATTTGATTGGACTGGCGATAAAAGATGTTGCGCTGAGGTGTTTCAGTTTTACGAAAGATGTACACCGTCAGAAATTCTCACTTGTATAGAGTGTGCGTCCCGTTCATTGGTCCTAAAAAATGTGGACAATTCCACTATTGTTCAAAAGCCTCGCTGATTTCTCTCCACATTAATTAGGTGGACACGGGCAAAACCGTTCCTTTTAGCACTTCCCAAAGATGCTCTCATGTATCTCTAATAATTATGGAAGTTATGGTTTTACCCAAACGATATCCATACCTTCCAATTGAGATCATACTGTTTCCACTCGAGGTTAACTAAAAGAAATATTCAAAATAAAAATACATTGAAAATATTAAATAATGCTTACAAACCTTACCGAAGGGTCAATGATAAACGTTGACCTGTAGAAATTAATCTTGTCTAACTATGGACAGTAACTAGTCGAAGTTTGAAAGGTTTCAGTATCGGACAACCTCATTTTCGTGACTAGGTTGGTGGCAAAATTCCCTTGTTGTTGTCTGTTGCGGTTAATAGGATTAACCAGAAATCAATCGCACAAAATCACAAAATTCAGAAAGTTATTTGGTGTAATCACGCCAAGCGCAAATCGAAATTAAAAATAAAGTTTGACAAGTAAAACAAGAAGAGAAATTAGGCCATCTTTTGAGCAAAACTCTTGATTTAACTCCATAGCAGGGATGTAAATAGCTAGGGTATAAATATCCGACCTCGCGAACTCACCTAAAGTAAAACTATATGAGAATAATTTTCTCTTTTCTTCAACCAGTTCTTTATCCAGCGTTTTCGCTTTACTGTTTTTTGCAAGAACAATGCTACAATTAAAGCTACACACGTTTTTTCTTTAGGATCCATGTTAAATTAAAGAAATCAAAATGTTTTTACTAGCATTAATGAAAGCTGGTTAATGATGGAGTTAACACAGATCGTGTATAAGGTTAAAAAAATATTGGAGTAGTAATTATGCAGGTATTGACATGACTGGTAATGACATTAATATTGATCGTGTAATGGTTTCTATTAAAATTACCAGCATCATCTTTATTGTAATACTATCTAATATGTATATGTACATAATTTGTATTCAACCTTAAAATATTTCGGTTATAAATTTTACCATTTTTATTGTCAGAAACAATAAAAAAGAGATGCTTTGGCTTCCCAAAATTTAACATTTTTTTTTATTTTTGTTGGATAAATAATTATGAAGAATTTAGGTTATTAGACTAATTACGGTCGGTATGATGTTAAAAAAAAAAATCTAAACATTTTTTTCGAGGAATACCAATATTTTTATATGTACAACAATACAGACCGAATTCGCAGTACACGTGTATAATATACATATAGATATTGCCATATGGGTATCGCATATACGTAAACCATAAATAATGAATTTAACTTTAAAATTTATGTCTTAAGGTCGTTGTCATAACTATTATCCATTATTATGATGATGAATCGTTGTTATATTATATCGTCATTATTTTTATTATACTCGTGTACGTACAACAAAATTTGTCTGTTGTACTCGTACATATACGAACAATTGAATTAAAGAATTTTCCTCGGTTCGCCCTCTCACCGGCGCATCGCAAAAGAACAGCCAGATATCTTAAAGCTATTCTATTACAATCGTACATATATAAGACGAGAAGAAATGCAAATAAATGTATATACTTAAAATAATGTCATGATAGATGAATTCGATAATACATTATACAAGTAGATTGAATGTGCAATTTTTTGTAATATGCACATATACGGACGTCTTTATGTCCATCTTTATGTACATCTTTATACGGACATCTTTATGTGAACATATACATATATCGTGTAATATATTCTGGAATTATAAGGAAACACTAAAATTAATTAAATTTTGACTTCTTTCGTAATACTTTCCTATACAAAATAATTGCTTATCTTATATTTTATGGGAGAGAAGATTGATGATCTACAGTTGAACATGAATAGATATAGCAGGATTTATTTACGCGAAACAGTTTACATTTGATGTGTGTACAGAAATACGATAAAGTATTGTAGTAAAACGTTAAAATTAAGTTTAATCGTTACCATAAGCAAATAGCACAGCCCCATAATAGGGATGCGGGGGAAGCAAAAGGGATTTTTCTTCTGTGATTTCAATCAGGATTATTATTAAAATTGGTTGGAACCCACGAGGATTCCGCACTCAATGACCAGGGTAGAGAAGTCAACTGATCTAAAATTTAAAGACCTAAAATAGAATACTTGAAGCCGAATAGAACTGAAAGCTGAACAACTATTCATGAAGTGACGACAGTCATCGTCCTCTTCAAGGCAGTCCTCGCAAATAACATCATGAGCTAAGCACATACGATGTAGATGATCTTTAAAACGGCCAAATCCCGTAAGAATCGCTACCAAGAGTCTTAACGGGTTCTTTTTTTTAAAGATAAAGCATACTTCGTTGACCTCAATTGGGCTCCTTAATGAAGTACTTCGCTTTATGACAACTAAAAGACTCAAGCCACTGAAACCCTAGGCCTTTCAAAGCATATTCCTTTCTAGCTTTCTAAAGAAACCGCTGGTTCAGGACCAATTAAAGTTAATTGGGAATCAGCGTTGGCTAAACAATCTGCGATCTCATTACCTACGATGTCACATGAGCCGGTACTCATATGAACGTAAATTTATGGTTCGAATAAAGAAGGCTCATAAATATTTGCATTCCTTGACGAGTTTGGAAACAGTCAAAAGATTTCTTAAAGAGTTTAGTACCGCTTTACTATTTATACACAGTAGAATACATTTATTTTTAACAGCAAAATTCAAAGCTTCAATAACACTACACGCTATTTGTTCCGCCTGAAAACAGTACAATGCGAACCGAGACTCCCGAAAGTCTCAGATCAGTCCAAGGACTGAAGATTCCAAAACCTGCACTGACGTTAGAACGAGAGCCGTCAGAAAAAAAGACTATGAACTCATCTAATTTGTTGAGAAAATCCTGCGAACTCCACAAATCTCTCGAAGGGTAGAAAAAATTTGAGAAATGGAATTTGGGCAGTAGTCTCACGATAGAACCGAAAACATTCCATGCCCCAATGCACCACAGGCGATAGCTGCAGAACAGGCTGGGCCTAAAATAAAGGTGTGCAGCTCGAGTCAAGGGAGGAATTCCTGAGACTGTCAAAACAAGATCAGCAGCGTAATCCTGTGCAATGTAGCCGGATTGCTGCAGCTTTACAAGTAACTCGTCAATGATCAAAAGCCACAGCATAGGTAAGAGCACACCTCCATGAGGACAGCCTTTGGTTACCTTAACAAAAACTATCACGGATGGCGTGTTAGTTTTTGTTAAGGTTACTCTCCGCCTCCACAGTGCGAGACTGCATGGATTCAATTCATAAGATAATGGTGCGAGCAATACCAAAATTGGTACATTCAGAAGTGATCGTAGCAAACGAAGTGCTATCGAAAGCTCTCCCAATATCTAGGAAAGTACCCACAAGAAACTCATATTATTAAGAGTTTTTTCAATCGTAGTTACAAGTTCATGTAGAGCGTTATGCGCAGTGGGGAGATTATTAGAAAATGGTGTCTAATGAATCTATCGACGATTTTTTCCAAAGCTTTAAGGAAAGTTGATGACAGACTAATAGGCTGAAATGACTTAGGGCATATAATCGGACTTACTTAGTTTCGGGATAATCACAACTCTGCTCCTGCTCCAAAATTTTGGAACAGTGCTAAAACCACTAAAACCAATGCACACTCGAAAAAGGTGGAGCAAATGATCCTGAATTAGAAGAAAGCCCTGGTGTAATTTAGCAGGAAAAACACCACCAGGGCCGCCAGCCTTATAAGATGCAAAGGAAGGCCTCAAAGTCAGACATCCCAATTGATCAGCCTGTGAGCTTAATTCCAATCGGGACTTGCAACAGAAGCTCTAGTGAGCTCGGCCGCCACAACATCTGAGTTGACGATATCACAACCAAGAAAATGAACAGAAAGCTCATCAATTTCCTTGTTGGAAGAGGTAAGCTGTCCGTCTGGTAGACGAGCCAAAGTTTTATTTAATCCAGCGACAACAGATAGGCTGTTGATTTCCTCGCAGAATTGAGCAGGAAAATGATAAACATAACCATGACCTCCTGTGGCAAGCCGCCTTGCTACTAAGTCAAATGATGAAATTTTTGGGAGCGACAATTCAGTTAGTTACCGATGAAATAGTATATATTCTGACTCAAAGCTGATATTTGATAGGCGCGTTTACGCGTCATCTATAATTTTCTACATTGACATGTCGACAACCCGTGTATAACGTCAACAACGTAGACAACGTCGATAATGTAGGCAATTCCTATAGAGTGGTTTTGTCAATTAGTTTTAAACTAAAGGATGACCAAATTTCGGACAATGCGTTATTGGTGATAGTTTTATAGAATGGATACAATGGATTTAAATCTCTTTTCAAAAGGAGCGAAATTTAAAAGTAATCGTGCTCAAATACCATGAATCTACTTCAGTGTTATGTTTATCGATTACAAAATTATTAAAATGACCCAAAACAACGAACCTCTTTATAACGATGGAACGGTATAGAAAAGCTCGCATAAAAATCGGAAAAAGGCCTACAAAAAATCAGACTGTCTGATAAATGCAACATCTTTTGTACTCACCATTTGAATAGAGAGAAATGAAAATTTAACAGAATCTGAATTGCATTAATTTGTAAGAAATTAATTAAACTTTTTTAAGCCCTAATTGAGACTTAAACTCAGCTATACCTATTTGTTATATTTTCTGTTTGTATAATAACATGTATGGTCAGTGGTCAATATTGTGGCCCGCCTAGAAAATCGCATCAAGCGTCATTGACTGGAACGGAAATTTTATAATTTTTGAGAACATAAGGAGGAATAGCTTGTAAGATTTTAACTTCTTCGAAATACACTGCTTGGTCTTGGTCTACATGTCTTCGCATTAGAGGTTACATCTGGCACTATGCAGTTCATTTAAATTTCTAATGATATTAATGTTGGGACATTTTTGGCTCAACTCAGCTTCTGTTAAAAAATTTCCCCAAGCTTCTCAATTCCATTGGAAAGTATAAAAGACTTGCATAACATCAAATATACAAATATACGGTGGTGGGCGAGGTAGTACAGTGATTGACTTTGGATTCGTGGACCTTGGTTCGAGTCTCATTAGCGACGGTATTATTTTAATTTAATTTCTTCTGTATGACAAATTGGTTCAACACACAATTTTTACATTTTCATATTTTTCAAGTATAGTGGCATGTAATCTTGTATACACAAGATGGCGTATACAGCGATGGTGAAATAAACGCAGAGTCCATTCTTTGCTAAAATTTTCAATATTTTCTATTCAAATGACAGATATAAAAGATTTGTATATAGCATGAAATATATATGCGGCGGTGGTCCAGTGAGCAAAGTCAGTGTCTTTAGATTTATGGATCTCAAACATGTTTTGATTTAATTTATCCTGTCAAAATGGTGATGGTGAAATAAAATTACTCAAATCCAACTCAGCTGCTGTTCAAAACTTCAATATTCTCCATGTAAAAGTGGCAAGTATAAAAGATGGGTATATGGGTAAGGATGGGTATAGAGCGTTAATGAAATTTGCAAGCAGAGTCCATTGCCGTTGCTAAAATTTTCAATTTTATTATTCAAATCGCAGCTATAAACGCTAGAAATATCACTATTTATATGTATGGCGGTGGCTCGGTGGTAAAAGAAGCTGTTTGATTGGAATGTAGTCATTCGTTCAAGCCTCCTCAATATATATTTTTAATTTTATTGCATATTGGCCATTTTTAAATTAAAAAGTGTTTTTTTTTAAATTTAAAGAGAATGTGTGGATGCCCGCTAAATTTGTTTATCCTTAATCGAGGTTCGAACACGGCACAACATCCACGATTCCAATTCCTATAACACCGCTTACTTTACCACCTCACCATTTCCATATATAGATTTGCCGCTGTACTCATCCTTTATATTTACTAATTGAAGGGAGAAATAAAACCAAGTTCACAATTCCAAATGAAACGACTCTGCTTACTGGACCACCGGCGTATATAAAATTAGTGCTATATAAATCTTTTATGTTCCAATAGAGAAAATAGAAAATTTTAGCAACAGGAATGGACAATTCGTTACGGTCATACACAAGAGATGGCTCTTATACTTGCCGAAGAAATAAAATTAAAAATTTATTGACGCTGACGAGAATTGAACTCAAGTTCACGAATTCAAAAGCAATGACTCTGTTAACTGCACCACCACCGACTATACATAATGCTATACAAATCTTTTATATTTGCCAATTTAATATAGAGAATATTAAAAATTTCACCAACAGGAATGGACTATGCTTATTTGACTATTACCGTATATTTTCATTACGGTCATACACAAGAGATGGCTCTTATACTTGCAGAGATTGAATGTACATTTCAACAGAAGCTGTGTTGAATTAATTTTACAGCAGAAATTAAATTAAAAAGGTATTGGCGCCGACGAGTCTTGAACTCGAGTCCACGATTTCAAGAGCATTGACTCTGCTTACTCGACCATCGGCATATTATAAATTCGTGCTGAACAACGATAGAAATCATGTGCGTGATTTTATCCGTAATAACGAAATCTATAGAGGTGATTTGTGCAAAAATTATAAAAACTCAAAAAATTCAATTTAATCATATGGAAACTTTATTATTGAAAGAACATTTCTTGCCATTTATTTTTTTAAGATTACTTAAAATATTGGCCGCAACTGCGATGGTCCTTTCTCAAAGTCCAATGTTTGATGACGCCTTCGAGAATATCGAATGGTATATTTGGCGAATGACACGAGTAATGTTGGCTTCCAATGTCTCAAATCTAGCTGGTTTTTTCACATAGACTTTGGACTTTGCGTAGCCCCAAAGAAACGAGTCTAGAGGTATCACACGAACTAAATAGCCAATTTAACGATCCGAACCGTGAAATTAATTGCTCGCCAACATGATTTTTCAATAAGTACATTGCTTATATATGGCAAATAGCGCCGACTTCGGAACCAAATGTCGTCGAGTACGGGCTTCAGTTTCAGGCAGCAAATATTCCGTTATCATGGCGCAATAACGAGCACTATTCACAGGTTCGTCCCGGCCGTCTTCTTTTTTGAAGAAATATGGACGAATGATTTCACAGGCGCATAAACCACACCACACCGTCCATTAAGTCGCGTATCGTCCAATACTGGGATTCAAATTTTTCGAATAGCGGTCTCGACAGGCCGATTATGTCAACCGTAACTTGGTCTAAGCGCAGGAAACACATTCCTCACTGAACGCTGATTTTCGTAATAAAGCTGATCAATTTGCCGGGCTCAGTTTTTCCATGATGAAATAGCAAACAATACTGAATAAATAAAAACACGATGAAAGTTTGAAACTATGCATGCGTCATTTTTCAAAAAGAATCAAATGAAAAAATCACCTCTAGATGAACGATTTTACAAAACAAAAAAAACACTGCCAATTACGCGTCGACAACCGCGTAGATTACATGGCATTATCTACTTCGTCCATCCCTGAGCGCATCTCATCCCATATGAAATCCTTTAAAAAATTGTATTCGAAAGCATATGATCATACAGAAGAAAACTGAAACGATTTCTGACCAAGTGTGTCAAGTTATCACAGAATTCCATCCCAGAAAAATTAAAAATGTTCATCAAACAATACTATTCTGATCCCATCCCAGGATTTAAAAATCATCCCAAATTTGATATCATCATTTTAAAAATTTGACGACGTGTTAGCTTATACATTCTTGTCGTAAGAAGTAATTGGCACAATAGGTTCAGCAATTCTTATATATATATGGCCCCAGACAAAAAAATACGGATTTTAATAGATATGAGCCCATTGCACCAATTACAACATACGGCTGGTGATAAACGATTTATCACAACAAGTGGACATCATGTCAAGTCGAAAACAAAGGAAACTTTTTTCGGCACTCATTATTCTCGGGAACCATTAATTAAAATCCGTATTTCTTATTTGGGGCCATATACATATGAGCCCATTGACATCAGATTTTGGGATAATTTTTAAAATCCTGGGATGAGATGAGAATAGTATTACTAGATGAACATTTTTAATTTTTCAGGGATGGAATCCAGGGATAACTTCACACACTTTTTCTGACCCTCATTTAAATAAACCGAACCTTATCTTTATACAGGGTGTCCGCCGGGAAGGTATACTACTTTATTTTGCCTCCATTTTGGTAAACGTTAGTCTTGACAGTTCATATTTGGCAGTCGTGAAGTAGACACGTGGCAAATTTATTATGGAAAAAAATTCGATAAACCAACGTGTTTTAATCGTTAACACATTTTATCAAAATCAATCATCGATTACTGTGACGATGAGAAAGTTACGTGAAATTTTTGGGAGAAACAACGTGCCAACAAAACGCACTATTTATCGTGTAGTGAATGATTTCGAAGAAATCGGGTCTGTAGGTGATAGGCCCAAGCACGGGCCACAACGTACTGCAAGATCGGCTGAAAACATTACTGCTGCTCAAGAAAGTGTTCAAAACAATCCATCAACCTCAATTCGACGCCGTGCTCAGGAGCTTGGTCTTCAAAGAACAAGTTTGGCCACAATTTTGCACAAGGATTTGCATTGACACAAGAGCTTCTTCCACAAGACCATTTACGCCGCCGTACATATGCCAATAGGATGTTACAGCTCGCCCATGACAACCTCGATTTCATAATGAGTCACGAGGCATATTTTCATTTGAATGGATATGTGAATAAACAGAATAGTCGGTTCTGGGCAATGGAAAACCCTCAAATTATTCATCAGTCACCTTTACATCCATTAAAAGTGACAGTCTGGTGTGCAATTTGGTCAGGAGGAATCATTGGACCTAACTTCTTTCAAAATGAAAACGGCATAACGGTAACTGTGAACGGGGAGCGATATCGTGATATGATTGAAAACTTTTTAACGCCACAACTGCATGCTTTGGGCTTGATTAACATGTGGTATCAACAAGACGGTGCCACATCGCATACAGTCAGGATTCCGCCTTCCTGGCGGACACGCTGTACTTACATATACACGTAAATCTAAATATTATAAACTGGCCGCAATGGATCTGCACAAGACCATAGGAGAATTTTGTTAATTTATTTAGATTTTTTGTTGATATTGTTGTGTATTTGTTATATATTCTGTGTTGTTTGAATTTTGTGGTTTTTATTAATTTAATTTAAGTTAGGTTGTGTATTAAATGTTACTTTTTAGTGTTCTTATAAATGTTATAAGGATATATAGACCCCTCTCCTCCCCTCCCTCAAGAAATGCTCAATTAAATCTTATTTGGTAACCCAATTTTTAACACGAACATTTTTACTTAAATTAAATTTGATCCGTATACATATGTATATATAGACCGCATCTTCCCGAGCAGAACAAATTTAAGTGATTTAATTACGATCGATTTTTGGTATAAGAAAACTGAAAATCTAATTGACCTAAATATTTGGTTGCTTGTATTTGTCTGTACCGCATTTAAAAAAAAAAAAAATCTGCAGAAATGAGATGATTTCCATTGTGGTTGTTTTGTGATTTTATATATTATCCAGTATAAGGCTTTGGCTGTACACAAATTCTTAGAGCGTTTTTGTTCGTATATACGTATAATAAGGGTCAACACATTAATGATGCCATAAAAATAACCATAAAAATTATTTAATGACGTAGAAATTGTTTTCCTTTTTTTTTTGTTGTTGTATAGATGTGTGCAGGGCCGATGGGTTTTATATATATGTATATGCATGTACTTGTACATGGAAACACATTTTACTCGGCTAAAAATTTTGTTTTGTTCGAAAGGAAAACCCGTAATTATTGTAAATTAATTTTCCTTATTTTCTGGTGTGATGTTAAATGTTATTTTTTTGTGGGGAGCAGGGGTTTATGTTTTCGTCGTCGGTTAAAATCAAAAAAACATGAACACAAAATTATCCATCTGGAATTTATTTGTATTGATTGAATGTTTTGTTTAATAGAAAATGAGTAACAGAAAGAGCACAAATTTTTCACTAGACGTTTATATACGCTCTGTTCAGGGTTGAATGAGCTTCTCTGCTATTAAAGCTGATAAACTTTAACGCCTGCGGTGTGCCGCATGTAAAAACCATTTGATCAACTGGCATGGGAATATTGTGAAATTCTGAAAATTTTATATCTGGTTAGTAAAGCTACTGCTTCAGTTCTGTAAAATCAGCGCATTTAAGTTTTTTTTTGGTAGAGACTTGTGCTCAATAGATTTTATTATTTATATGCGGCTATAAAATCGTATAAAGTACTATACAGAAAATTTAATTTACAGTCAACCACCTGGGCTGTATCTGAAATATTGAACTGTATTTCATACGTATATAGGATTTAATAAAAATATTTATATAAAAACAATAAAAAATTTTTATTTATAAATTAAAGAATTATGATACAGAGAGGAATAAGGCCGTAAAAAATTTACTTCCCCAAAATTTTATTGGGAAAATATTCCATTTTTGTATAACGATAACAAATTATTTATTTTTTTTTTTAAGATTTACGGCTTTTTATTGACTATATATGGTAGTCGATTGGAAAAGGAGTGGGAAATATTTGGAATACAATTTTTTCATATCATATTTGGGCACTTTAACCATACGCAAAATAGCACCCTGCTCAGGCGTGTCCACTAAATAGAAATTCCTCTCCAACATGTGTGAACTGCAAAGAGCAACATCCTGCAAACTACAGAGGCTGCATAGTAGATAAATAACTACAAAAAATTAGAGACAAAATCATCGAAGCGCTAAATATATGTCTTATAAAACAAGAGAGTTCCATAGATGCTTCAAACAGGCAACAAGAAAGTATGCAAGTAGCTACTATCAGCTTTCAACTTAACAACAAAAAAATATTTAATGTTCAATTTATTGTCCTCCAAGACATAATTTAAATAAAGAGGATTATACAAAGTTATTGAATCAGCTAGAATTTAATTTTATTATTGGAGGTGACTTTAATGCAAAAAATACTTTCTTGCGGTTAAGATTAACCACTCCAAAGGGTAGAGAACTATACACACGCCGCATTTCTTTCAGGGGGAAAACCAAAGTACTGGCCTACTGACACAAGAAAAACTCTGGATCTAATTGATTTCTACATTACAAGAGGTATATCCGAAAACCACATTTTTCTAGAAAATAGTGAAAATCGGTCATCGCACCATTAGCCCGTCATTATGACTGTTAGTACCACGATTGTTGAGAAGGAAAATCCACCTATAGACTAACAAACAATAAACCCAATTGGGAATCAGTTAGGAAATTGGTTGAAGACAACACCAATCTTCTTGTACCAATCAAGCTTCCGATTCAAAGAGAAGATGAAGTGGAACTATTAATCAGTAATATACAACATGGGATAGTACACCTGTAATTCAAAAGAAGGAGCGTAATAATTTCACTTATCCCTACGAGATCAGGGAGTTGGTTAATGAAAAACAGAAAGCAAGGAAAACATGGTAGAGAAACCGAGCACCATAAAGCAAATAAGTTTTTAATTAACTCTGCAATAAGCTTCAGCAAAGAATTAGAGAACTGAAAAATGAATCGGTCAACCGTAATCTTCGTAGTCTTACAGGCGATAAAGAAATTTAGTATTTTCTATATATGGAAAGCTACAAAAGCATTAAAAAACCCAAATTATCAAATACCGCCAATCAAAAAAGATGAGGGAAATTGAGTAACAATAACAAATGCCAAACAAAAAGCAGCACTTTTCGCATCTCATCTTGAAGAAACGTTCCAACCATATGTTAGACAATCAGCGGATGAAAATATATTACCAATGCACTATGATAACTGTAGGGAAATACCACCTGTAACTATACGAGAATTGAAAGATGAAATTAACCATAACATAAATACGAAAAAATCTCCTGGCTATGATGTAATTACAGGTGAAATAATGAAGGCACTCAACGCTTCATTTCGACTGAACAAACCATCTAGTTATAAAAAGTCATATAGGCCAATTTTTCTGCTTCCAGTAGTTTCGAAAATTTTTGCGAAACTGTTATACAAAAATATGAAACCTATAATACCTGAGAGAATATCACCACATCAGTTCGGATTTCGAGAAAATCATTCCACTATAGAGCAAGTTCACAGGATTACAAATAATATTGAAGATGCACTTGAAAATAAGAAATTATGCTCAATAATATTTCTCGATGTAGCAAAGACCTTCGGTGAACATAAGAAAGATAGACAAATTACTAGGTGATATATGTAACCAGTTCTAATATTAAATAAAAAAAAAAAATAAAATAAAATATATGGTACGAACCGAAGGTATTGCTTGTTTTTGAATTGCGGTCTAAGATAGTCCTGCTAAGATAGAACATATAGGACGTTAATTTTAATCAGTTTTCTTCGTGTAACACAGAGGCAATTCAGTCTCTGGATGCTATCAAGTTATAGTTTATCAGTTTTCTCTGTATGCTACTTGGTCAGCAATATATAGTTTTCAGCCTACATATTTTACCTGTTAACATAATTATTCCCCTTGGCAATGGAATTATATTGTGTATTCTGAGAGATTTACCAAAAGATTTTCATTCTGGCACTATAAGGATGGAAAAGCCTACCCATTCATAATTGTGTTGAGATAACTCCTGCATTTGAGGGTTTATACGAACTGGCGCATTAAAATTCAAAATTAATTAAAATTATAAAAGTTCCAAACTTTTAGTTAAAATTATAAATGTCCACGAAAAATTAGTTAATATTTTAAGAATAATTATTGAAATTTTCAAAAGGTACATTCGGGATTGTTGAAATTGGAAAAAATCTATAAAATAAACAACCTAAAGTCATCAAATTTTTAGAATTGATTTTCTAAAGTTCAGATTTGCCGTGGCTACAAAAAAAAAATGAAATGAAACTTCCCGACAACCTTTGCTTTGAGCCACTCCGGTTAAAATTTTTAATACTGCTGAAAATAGCGTTATTATTCTTAAAGTTGGGCAGTTACAATAAATCTCACAAACTGAATACAATCAAAATACAAATCGAACTGTAAGAGCATAGATGTATGCAGTGAAGCGTGCTGTGCCTATTTGTAAAATAGAATAAGATGGAAAAACTTGAGATCGTTCACATTTTTTTTAATGTCCCAGGGATTGAAAACATTATTTTATACATCGTCATAGAGGCATAGACGAAGCATCAGTTTTGGGAAACAAATCGAATGGACGGTAGCCAAGACGGTCTGGAAAAATATTCCTATAGATTTTTGTCTCAGAAAAATTAGAAACTACCTCATACAGTTGATACAGTTGATTCATCTGAACTTATACAGATGACTCATCTCGGATATTCTCAGAAATATAAGCCAATCGTTTTCAAATTATGACGAATTTCGATATGTTGAATTGAACTGGGTTTATAAATTCGTTTTCTATAGATGTTCATCAAATTCTGGTACGTCTCTTCATAATTCCCCTCATAATCCCCCTAAATATTCAATTTTATTTAAATTAGCTGCGTGAACATAGTAAAGAGTATAAATAACAGAAAACGGAAACCGTTTGAAGTAGTATTTTTGAAACAGAATGATCGAGTTCGAATCTCAATAGAGCTCGGTATGTTGATGAGCATACCTATGGCTCTCTGATGAGCATGCAGAATCCATGGGCCGAACCATCGCATATGTCAGTATAGGCTGGCCTGGCATGGAGATGTGTTGAGCTTGTGGCATTAATTTGACGTTTACATTTCTGAATTTCATTCAAAATTTTGTAATTAAATTTTAAAATTCGAAAAATTTCGTATTTCTTTCAGGTATACTATTCAAAAGATAAAATTGAGATGATTTTTCGAATTTCGGAATATCGCTAGAATTATAAAATGTTGAAACAAAATTTTGGTTTCCAATAATTTTTAAATAATTTCCGAGATAATACTTCGATGAATCAAGTTTCATCGGCTTTTCCAAAATAAAACAAAAAATATTTTCGAACATCCATTTTAAATATTAGAAAATTCCTCAAATTCCCTAAATACATAAAAAAAATAAGCAGAATCTAAATTTTGTAAAATATACAATATATTAAGAATTTTAGAATATTTCTCAGAATTTGAACGGATTATTAATTTCAATAACAATTTTATGGTTTGAACATGTCTCATTTGAAACTAAAAGAGTTTTAGTTAAATTTAAAAATTTTGAACAATTTGTTTAATTAGTATAGATTCTGTTAGTTCAAATACTTTTTTAGAGGGAGTTAATTTTATCAAGGTTACTATTCGCCAAACCCAATCTGCTGTCAAGTTTATTGAATAGACGAGAAAGGCCTTAGGGTTGATATTAAATATCTTACTTAAACCTTCATTATGATTGGCAATAAGGCTATAGACATTCGATAGGATGATATATATGACGGATTCTAGGCAGGTGTGGCCCATGGTCCCATTCTAATATGGAATAATAAAATTGAAAAATGAAATACGAATCGAAACATGTACATACATTTTCATTATTGGATTATAACGTTCTGTGATTCAGAATTAAAATTATGACTAATATTAAAATACATAAATGTTTCTAAATCACAGAAATTAATTACTTCGATATCAAATTTTAGTTGACTTTTTCAAGCACGCCCATAGTAAAACGCACAAAAAATTGTCTAATATCAGTGCAAGACACTTTTTCGTGTGTTTTACTATGTGAGTGCAGGACAATATTGTAAATTTTGTATCGACATGTGTTTTTTTATCCATTTACGAGTTTTTATAAATAAAAATAAAATAAAAATTCTCATTACTAAAAATTAGTCGGCTTTGCCAAACAGTCACAGTAAGTTGCATCAGTGCAACAAGACAAGTGTGTTTTAGTGTGTGGGAGCTTGGCAAGGTTGACTAAAATATGGTATTTGCCCGCCTTGCCCAATATGACGGGCAACGCTTTATTCTAGTTGTAACCACGCTCATTGCACCTTGTCAAAACGAATAATATTTTGATTTATTTTTCTAATGAGCTAATCGTAAGGATTATTACAACACACAAAGCACAACAGTTCCATTAATTATAAAGCTTGGAATAACAATAATTATAGTTTTTAAATTTAGTTGTAAGGTTTCAATATAGAACTTGTAGTTTTGTGCCTGTAGTTTTAATCCAATTTGTTAAAATTACCGCATAAAATGTTAGAGAATTCAACTGAATAAAAAATTTCGAAAAATTATAAATGAAATCCAGAATTTTCAAAATTCGGTTCCGAATAAATAATTTTATTGATTTAGTTTTTAAATTCCGTAATTAAATTTTAAATTCGAATTTGTTAAATGTTGACAATTTGAATATTTTACGCTTATGAAAATCACCAATTTATGGTGGACGTTTTTGGAATTTTATAGCATTCCTTCAATTTTTCCACTATTTGATATTTACAAATTTAGAAAAATTAACTATGGCAATTTGGGAATATTTTTAAAATTTATAATTTTCAATTAGGTATTCGGCATATCATTCTAATTATGTACTGAGAACATAGTACGATGGATCGAGAGGTACCTGGTTAGAAGCCCAATAAAGGCAGGATGCAAAACTGCTAGAGACTTGGGAGAGCCTCAAACACATGGTGGATGAACATGGTATTTGATAGATATGTATATGTTAGAGAAATACTTATTAAATAATGCCTGGGGTAGCCATCATCCGGCCCTGCGTTCGAATGTGTAATATGTTATGATCATATACATTTGACGAATTTTCTAAAATTTTGGCAATATTTAAAAATTAACAAAATGTTCTAAAATTTTAAAAACAGTTCAGGAGATCCACTGAAATTGAAAAATAATTCCATGAAGTACAAACTTTCAAGTCTTAATTAAAACTTGGAAGTTTATACAAAAATTAATTTATCTATCTGAGAGATTTAATATCCAAATATGATAAAATGTCTAAAAATAACCAATTTTATAACGATCTGTGGCCATACGATTTTCCATTTTCTGGAGAAGCCACCAGTTTATCTGCCTTGGGGGTTTGATATCCAAATATGATAGAGCGTTAAAAAATTACCAATTTTATATGAATTTGGAAGTTTAGGAATTTCTTTTAAAAAACCTAGCCCATGATGGCCTATGATTTCGCTGGAATAATTATTTTATTTTAAACCGGACAATTTTACATTTTCTGGGCAAGCCACAGTTTACCTACCTTGGAGATTTGATATCCAAATATGATAAAATGTCTAAAAATAGCCAATTTTATATGAATTTGAAAGTTTAGGAATTTCTTATGAAAAATCTAGCCCTTGATGGTGGCAGCTGGAATAACTATTTTATTTAAGGCCATACAATTTTGAATTTTCTGGACAGGCCATGGGTTTATTTATCTTCCTTGGAAATTTGATATCCAATTATAATAAAATGTCTAAGAATTATCAATTTTATATGAATATGGAAGTTCAGGAAATCTAGCCCATGATGGAAAGTGGAATAATTAGTTTATTTCAGGCCATACAATTTTACATTTTCTAGACAGGCCAGAATTTACTTCCTTGGTGATTTAAAATCCAATTATGATAAAATGTCTGGAAATTACCTTTTATATGAATTTGGAAGTTCAGGAATTTCTTTTAAAATTCAAAGCCTATGATTTCAGCAGGAATAATTATTTTGCTTTAGGCCATTCAATTTTATATTTTCTTGACAAGTCACAGTTTGTCTACCTTGGAGATTTGATATCCAAATATGATAAAATGTCTAAAAATTACAAGTTTGATATGAATTTGGAAGTTCAGGAATTTCTTTTAAAATTCAAAGCCCATGATTTCAACAGGAATAATTATTTTACTTTAGGCCATTAAATTTTACATTTTCTTGACAAGTCACAGTTTATCTACCTTGGAGATTTGATATCCAAATGTGATAAATAGTCTAAAAAGTACCAATTTTATGTGAATTTGGAAGTTCAGGAATTTTTTATGTTAAATCTAGCCCATGATACCAGTTGCAAATATTATTTTATTTCATGCAATACAATTTTACATTTTCTTGACTAGCCACAGATTTATCTACTTTGGATGTCTAAAAATTAGAAATTAGGATATCAAATCTCCAAGGTAGAAAAACTTAGTCTTGTCCAGAAAAATTTTGAACCGTATGGCCTAAAATAAAAGTTTGATAGTCTAATTGCCTCTGACCAATAAATGTTTTAGTGAACATAAACAGAATGTTGTGAAAATTGTTTTGTGAAAATCGAATGGTTTCACGTATATTTATGGATCAGATAAATTTTGATCTCCTAGAACTTGTGATAGCTCTCGCCGACTATATGTGGAAACGACCAAAATATCAACGATGTAGAAGTTTCGTAAGCTGATTTAAAATTAACCGCCGTTGCACAATATTTTTTTTGTTCTTGGAAATAAATAAATTAATTCGCATTTAAATGGCAGAACATGTGCTACATATAACATATTTAATATATATATTTTTGAATACATACATACGTATATATGTACATATGTATAATCCAGTCAATATTACACTACACATATAACATAACATAAATCAGTAATTAAATCGTCATGTTAAGCAGAAAAGTCTTAAAACGGATTAAAACAAATGAAGACGTATATTTTTAATCAAATTTACACATTAGGTTTTGTTTTTGCTATATACATACATGTATGTGTGCCTTAAGAAACCACTTAAATTTGCATTTAACGAATGATTTAATAGTCTGACATAAATAATTTATATACATTTCTTCTGCTTTTGAAATATGTATACATATAAGTATGTACATACATATATATGTATGAAAGCATAAATAAATAAATAATTTTCATTAATTTGCTTTTTAAGGAATTTAGTTAAGGATTTGGCAAATAATTTTTTATTATTCTAACGAAAAAATATAAAAAAAAGATTTACTTTTAAGATTTATGTTTTTATGAAAATGAGGATACATAACAAAAATAATATCAGCAACCTACACACTTCTTCTTAAGTCGTCGAATATAAGGTAGATTTAATAATAATTTATAACAATTTCAACATCAATCAAAGATATTTTTAATCCATTTTTTTTATTTATTTTAGGTTTAATGCGTTTATACATAAAATGAGATTATTATACCTTTTAAAGGTGTAATAATGTTGGCTTCTTAGAGACTAACACGAAATGGTCCATGATATAATCACGGTTCAACATTTTTTAATTATTTAAATAGCTGAAATTTTTATTATTTATATAAATATTTTATATTAGTTTGAAGATTCTTGAAGATTTATATTAGTTTTTGGCACATTCTTATAAAGACGAAAGTATGGCAGCCACGGCTACGCTTGCAGCACCATATCCTTTTCATGAAATTTTCCATGACCAATTCGCACATTTGTGGCTGTATGTCCTTGATAACTTCACGAATTCCATCTTTAAGGTCTTGAATCGATTGTGGAGTATTGGTATAGACGTTATCTTTCATGTGACTCCAAAGAAAAAATTCTAAAGGTGTTAAATCACAAGATCTCGGTGGCCAATTGTGATCACCTCTTCGAGAAATAATACTGTCAGGAAACTTTTCTTTCAAAATTGCGATTGTTTCGTTGCTTGTTTGGCACGTAGCGACGTCTTGCTGAAAATAAACGTCTTCCACATCAATATCTTCCAATTCCGGGCCTAAAAAATCATTAATCATAGCTCGGTAGCGCAATCCAGTGACCGTAACAGTTGCACCAGCCTCATTTCCGTAAAAAAATAAATTCCAATCACACCGCCAGCCCAAAAACCGCACCAAACAGTGACACGTTGAGGATGGAGAGGCTTTTCAACAATCATTCTTGGATTTTCTGAGCCCCAAATGAAATGATTCTGGTTATTAACGTAGCCTCCGAGGTGAAAATGGGCCTCATCACTGAAGATGTTTTTTCGATGAAAATCCAGATCATTTTGATGCATTTGACGAACCCAATCAGTGAAGATACGAAGGTGATCGACCGGCTTGAGTTCTTGTGTTTAATGAACTGTAAAAGCATTAAGACCTAAGTCTTTGTGCAAAATACGGTGTAATGTCGTTTGTGGAATGTTTAATTCCAAAGATCAACGAAGAATCGACCAACCTGGGTTTTCTGCAACACTGCGGGCTACAGTAGCAATATGTATTCTCAGTTGTTCTTGAGTGACGCACACGGTTTCGATTCTTCACATTACTAACTTTTTCCAACAGCTAAAATTTTTCCACCAGCTTGACTATTGCCGGCCGAGACGGTGCTTCATGACGACCAAAAACTTCTTTAGTTTTGCGAACTGTGATTGCAAAATTTTCACCATTTTTGTAGTGAATTTTAACAATTCCAATGCGTTGTTGAAGCGTGTATCGTACCATTTTTACTAAATTGTTTCTATGTATACTATAAAAAAATAAGTTGTTTTATAACACTTGTCACTGGTGGTGACTTGGTTAGATTACAAAAGAAGATTGTCCAAGAAAATTATTCAATATGGATAGGCGTCTTCAAGTAATTAAAAAATTAATAATTTTACAAAAGCTTGAAGAACTTGAAAAAAAAGAGAAATTAGAAAAAACGGGCATATTGGGATAATCCATTTTTGGTAGAGCGTACTTCCAATCTTTTGGAAAATAAGTTATTGGAATGCTTATTGTGGGGAAAACGGTTAGGTTAGGTTATAGAAGGGCTGCTACGGCACCGATGACGGTCCATTGTGATACCACAGGATCTTACTTCCCTATTACCTTTATTTGATTTATTGTAAATTGTAAATTGTATCTAGTCAGCATCTAGTTCCAATATTCTGATTTCCTGTGGATTATGCAATTGGGAAAAAAATTCAAAATATATTAGAATCCAAGTGTTTCCAAGAGGAACTGAATTGCATAGTGGACATTATCACTGCTGCTGCTAAAGTTATACAAAATAACTAAGGAAGGCACAGAAGAGGTCGTGACCTCTAGTCTTAGAAAGATACTGTTTACTAAACCAACCAGTCCCAGTTATTTCATTAAACCGGACCGATTTTGGACTACTTCTAGTGAGAAATATTGGAAACTTCTCATCGAAACCCCTCTTTCTTTGAAGATTTGACGACTCGACAGAGACTAATACTAATCGAGAAATAGTTACATTCATTTCGCATAAAAGATATCGTAACTAATAAACGGATCCTAAGGTTTCAAACCTTATAAATCGGCTGGACCTGACCGAATTATATCATCGGAAATTCAAAACAACTCATCGATTACTCTCCCTTGGCTTGAAGTAATCTTCAAATGGCGTTAAAAATTGGTCTGTATTCCGAAGAGGTGGACATAGGTCAGGGTGATCTTTATTCTGAAAGCGGGAAAAGCTGGATGGATACAGCTCTCCATGCCGTGGTACGTACGATTGAGATATTAATATTCTCCCAAGAGTTTTGTATGATGTTCCTTGATATTGAGGGCGCCTTTAACAAGTAAAGACATAGGCAATTATGGAAGGATGGTGAACTTGGAGCTGGGGGAATCCACCATTAGGAGCCGGGTGGTTATGGGAACCCCGCAGGGTGGTATCCTGTTCCCTCTTTTCTGGAACAAAGCAATTAATGAGTTGCTGTTGGAGCTGGAGAGAGAAGTGATTAGAGTGATTGCTTACGAAGATAACGTAGCGGTATCTGCCTCTGGAAAATATTTAAACACGGTTAAGGAGGTAATCCAAATTGCCCTCCTATATTCATTACGAGGTGGGCCATCAGATGTGGACTGGCAATTAGCTCGTCCAATACTGAACTGGTTCTCTTTACCAGGAAATATAAAATCTGGGTAGTAGACCCACGTACCTTAAACGGCATAGGACTAGCTGTTACTGATAAGGCAAGATTTCTGGGTGTAATCTTGGACATTAAGCTTACTTGGAAGCCTAATATCTTGGAAAAGTTAACAAGGCTAATATAGTTATATACTCATGCAGAAACGCCATCGGAAAGAGATGGAGCCTGAAGCCGGAGCTGGTACACTGGCCTTCACTGCCTTAGTAAGACCTAGACTTATGTTTAGGGTGGTGTGTGGTGGCCAGCTCTTGAAAAAGTAACCTACAGAAATGGGATGGGGATGGTGAAAAGGAAGGCCTGGTATGCTTATAAGCGGATACTGATTACAACACTAACACAAGCCGTAGAGGTTATGTTTCAGCTTCTCCCTGTCGATATTTATGGTAAGCAGTTGGCGACTATCAGATGTATCTCAGTGGAAAAGTCTTCACAGGACACTCGATGATAATTAGACCAGTAAGGAAGGAACTGGCAAATCTAGAATACGTTATATCAATATTATGGTTCGAGAAAGGGTTCCGAACTACGTGCTCTTCAAGTGGATCTTAGAGGAGCGAGTCGTCATCAGAAACAGAAGCATTACAGTTCTTTACGGATGGCTCCAAGGTACACGGTATAGTATAGGAGCTGGAGTCTACAGTGATAAATTGAAAGTAGATATATAAGTTCATATCCCTGATTACTGCAGCGTGTGCCAAGCAGAGCTGATAGCATTTGAGAATGTCTCGACTTGGTTGAGCCATATTATGGTATCCTCAATTATATCGCAATTTAGAGTTTTCAGCACGTTTTTTCCAGATCCGTGGAAAATATCCTTCATACGACCCATATATTCAAATTGGATAAACGAAGCGAGATCATCAACTATCGCGGGATTGTCATACCTTCAATCATTCCAAAGCTCTTTGAATCAATGGTTCATCGTTTTCCATACAAAAAGGTGTATTTCGCTTAACATGTTTTTTTGCGGGAAGGTCGACAGTCACAAACCTAGTATCTTTCAGCGGCAATCTTCACAGTACAATTGATTCTAGACTATAGCTGGACGTGGTCTATACTGATTTTTCAAAGGCCATTGATAAAATTAATCACGCAGTTCTGATCGACAACCAAATGATATTAAACTCCAACTTCATCCCAATCAGATGGTTGCACTCTTACCTATCAGATCGTTGGCAATTTGTCAAGTTATACGATTCCCGTTCTCCATTTTTTCCGTGCAACATCGGGGGTTCCTCAAGGCAGCCACTTGGGACCATTGTTGTTTTCACTCTTCGTAAACGATGTGGTGAACTGTAGCAAATTTGCAAGATGTCTGCTATATGCTGATGACATGAAAATTGTTGCTCTGACTGTATGATGACTGTTGCAAAGTGATTTAAACAACTTTTGTTGTTGAACTATCAGCAACAACTTACGGTTAAATGTAAGAAAATTTAAGACTCTTTCATTTATAAAATCTGGTGTCCATTATTTCTTCAGTATTTCTTAGATGATATGCCAATTGATCGAGCCGAATTTATGACTGATCTTAGAGTGACGTTCTCTTCGGATCTAACATTTACCAGGCACATTGACTCTGCTATTTCTAAAGCTTACCTTACGTTGGGTTTTATCAAGCGAAATTGTTACGAATTTATTGTTCCGCTAACATTAAAATCTTTGTATGTGTCATTTGTTCGTCCGGTTCTGGAATACGACTCTCAGGTTTGGTCGCAAAGCAGTTGGTCTTGTCCCTCCGACGTCTATCATCCACACATACTAACGTATACGAACTCCCACCATATCGCCATCTCCGCAATTTATTGGTGTTTACTGGTGTAAATTTGTATGCTCCCGAGCGCCGTTTGCGTCGTCGTGAAGGTTTTTTATACATCGATAGTGCATCTACGAGCCTCAGTCAATCGGAACCTGTCTTGAACACTTCGCATTGTTTCAATTGCGCTTTTGGTTTTTTTGATTTTAATATATCTAGGAATTCATTCAGAGTCGAGTTTGATAAATTTCTTAGACCTACTTCATTTGCGTCTTGATTTCTTTTATATTTTTGTGTATTTTTTTATTTTATTTATTTTTTATTACCAATTGTATCTATTTGTACTGTACGCAATAATAATAATAAATAAATAAAGGAGTGGCGTTTGGTTGCTACTTGTCTCTTAATGAGATGAAATATTCAGATAGTCTGAGTCGCGGGCCACTCGGACGTCGTGGGGAGCTGCAGGGCAGTCGAACTAGCTAGGCATGGTACAACTTTCCATAAACTGGTACCGGAGTGCTTAAAAAAAAGGCAGTAGCCTCAGAGAACGAAAGGTGGACTTGCACTCTCACATGTAGTGTAGCAAGACAAGTCTGGCCAAAGCTGGACTTGAGAGCATGGTAGGATGCTAGGTCTAGAAGCAAGTTGTATATAATTCTATAATCTAATGTCCATTCTTCTTAAATGGTTCTTACGTCTTGTACATTTGATTAATGCTGGAATATTGGCACAACTGTCACATTACTATAGTTTTGTTTAAAATAAATCTTCAAACGGTCCATTTTTTTTATTTCATAGTTATATAATTAATGTTTTAGAATTCTCTACATAGATTCAAGGCTATATATACTGGCTACATAGCCAAATTCAATATGAATCACGTCATATAAAGGGGGCACAATTCAAAACCATTTATCATCACATATTTTAAAGATTTTTATTTCTTTAAATTATCAGTTATTTGAATATAATATACACAATCTCCATATTAATGAAGTATGTATAGATATACAGCATTTATATACAAACTCAGATAAATCTCACTGCGCTGTCCACTATGTATGTATGTACATATATATTGTACTCGTGTACGTATAAATAAATAAAAAATAACAATAATAATAAAAATCATAATTTTCTTATTCTTATTCTTATAAATTGTGATACTGAACTATTATTTATTATTCATAAACTTTTTTGTGCTGAAAAAAAAATGGCAACGAGGAATCAAGTCCAACACAAAAGCGCTAAAATGAAAAAAAAAAAAAAAATATAAAACATGGAAGGAACATGAGCACAAGACCATTGTAATTTATTGGATGAATAATATATTAGAAAATATTATTTTTATTATCTAAGAAGACGCTTCGTTTATTTTTTTTTATCGTTTAGAAGAGAATTTTTATGTATATGTAAGTCAAATAGAATATTTCTTGTGCTATTTTTAAAGCTCCATATATCTACTGTACTCCATTGGCATTTATAATTTATTACAATTTCGTTCTATACACTTGTAAGTTTTTGTCTTTTTCTTTTCTTTTTTACGAAATCAGTTAAAGAAAAATTTAACTTTGTCTTTCCATATATAACCAACCGTACATACTCGTACATACAAATACCAATTGGAATAATTATTTTATTCGACAACGATAGAAATCTCTTTGAAATATGGGTTTATAGCTTTTGCAAAGTTGTTAATATAGTTTGTGAAAAAAGATTGTTCCAAATGATTTTTTCAAAATGGGAATAGTGATAAGCCAAATTATTTGGGTTTATAGGGTTTTTATAACTACATAGTATTTTGTCAGTTGGAAACTTAGCATTTTAAAATATCTATAAATTTTTTATATTTTGATAAAATAAATTTGTATAGTTGAGTCTTTTATTTAATTTATCTCATTTTCACTTCGATAGTTTAAATTTGATATAATTTGGAAAATCGTATATATGTATATACGAATAGAATTGGTTTGTTTTAATAAAAAAAACAGAACAAAAAAAAAACTCGGGAATGAATAATTATATAACGGAAACGAAATTTTATTATAAAAATAAATTTACTGACTTCGGAAACCTATTACCAAGTCGAGCATCTGTAATATTCGATCTTTTAAATATCTGAATTAATAATCGAATTTTAAAGGTTTTAAAATAAATAAGTTGAATATCCGCGAACTACCAGTGGTACGTTACAGAAAACCCAAATATTAAAATCAAAAACTTTAATATTTGTAAAAGAAAGATCTAATAGAACGAAAAAACAGGAGACACTCAACGTACCCATAAATGAAACTTAAGTCACCCACTAACTCTGGGTCAACGGCTTTCACCACATTATCCTTTGCTTGTCTTACGAAGTGACTAAACGGTTGGATTCGCTAAGCTGATGAACCGCATCAGCAAAAAAACAATCTGTTTATAATGTCAACAAAAGCAAAAAGGGATACGGCATTAAAATCACCCGACCCACGTTCTAGTACCCACGAAATTTAGGATCAGCACATGCGTGAATGAGTAATAGCTGGAACTCGTTTCTCTTCCAGAAACTCGCTGACCTTAAGGTGGATTTCTTCTTGGGGTGCAGCTAAGGAAGGTTGTTTTGTATTTCCATGCAGTCAATAACTATATAACTGTGGCTTCGCTTGTGCAGAATGTGCGAACTTATCGGTCAGCAACCAAATATTAAACCCAATAATGATTTGTTTAATGACATGTGTTTTCTTGCAGTCGGGCAACAAAATATAGATCATAGTGAATTGCAACAAAGTCTCACAATCTCTAGGGATAGCAAGGTTGCTCTTGCTTGGAGGGCAGCTAACCGGATTTGTAGTTGGAAGAAGCGAGAGTTAAAGGCCGAGTTTTTCAAAGTACAGAACTCAGTAATAAGCGCAGTTCGCGTAATTTCTTTAAAGGGATTAACTGTCTTTTCGACCTTATTCGATTAGTATGCCGAACCGAAGTTATGCCTGATAAATGGGAAAGGGGCGCGTTATGCCTTATCTTCAAGAAAAGAGACCGCTCAAGTGTGAGAATTATCGCGGTTTATCTCTTCTTTGCACAGCATATAAGTTATTGTTTAATATTGGATAGAATTATCGCTCCAGCGGATGCTTTTTTTTAATTTTTATTAAAACGGTTGGAACCTACGGAGGTTCCGCACTCAATGCCACAATGGGCCCATGGTGCAAACCTTGAGGATCTATCCTAACTCGCATAAGCACACTGCAGCCGTAGCAAACTGTAAAAGTTTGAACCAAGAGATGGATAATAACTGATTTATGTTCAAAGATCCGTACGAGAACACTTGGGATCTGGCTTCGACAAAGGCCGGATAGCTGCAAAGGTAGTGTAGACAGTCGTCCACTTCCTCCAGACAGTCGTCACAAACATCATCCTGAGCAAGTCCCATGTGTTGAAGACAGAATTCTGAGTTGGCTCTTTTTTAAGGATAACCGATTTGCCTTTCGACAGCTAGGAGTAGAACGCTACTTTTGTGCCAGTTCAAGTAAAGCGAACTTCTTAATAGCGTCCTTACCACCGTTGAAGGATAGAGGAATTGCAAGCTCGGGAGCACAAAATATACAGCGCGATCTAGCTTTCGCTAAAAAGTCAGCAACCTCATTTCCCACAACGCCACAATGAGCAGGAACCCACATGACCCTTAGTCTCGAATTAGCGGAAAGGAGATTAATCAATTGTTTGCACTGTTTGACAAGTTTAGATGTAGTCAAAGGGTTTTTATGGGTCACTAAACTTAAAGGCCTCAATTGCACCATGGGTAAGTACAATTAATTAGGTTTGTAAAACCATTAAGTGTTTACCCAGACTACCCGAGAATCTGAGCCCATACTTTGGACAAAAGAAACCAAACCCTGCACTGACTTCTGAACGAGAGCCATCCGCAAAAAAAAACTATCGACTCGGACAACTGTCTATAGAAATCCTGAGAGAGACACAGTTCTCTTGAGGGGAAAACGACGGAGAATGAATTGGTGAAGTTAAATTCGGGCAATAGCCTGTCATTCACCATTTCAACATCCGGAATATGTGACCTAAACTTATTAAGAATCTGTCTCTGCCCCGAAACGCAGCAGAGCACGCCATACCAAGATTGTAAGACTGCAATTCGGGCAAGCATAGAATAGACTCCATGGCAAGAAGGGGAGTAGACGACATAGACCCGGTTATAGCCCTACAGACTGCGGGGGGCTTAGCTGGTAATCATTAAGGAGGATTTCGTCCGAATCAATCAGTCACTGATCAGGTCTTTCCGGTACAGGTGATTCTATCTAAATATTATGAGACGTCCATTCCGGTACATCAGGTTTTCCTGGACTAATGGCGGGCCTATGACTTCATCAACCGAAAAAGTTTGTGGTCTGGCCTGTAACTCCTAGGAATACACACACAATTGGTACGATTGTGTAGAATGACAGTGACGCAGTCTCAATGCTGTGGTAAAGTTGAGAACAGGCTATCGACAATTTTTGTGTTCGGCATACCTCAGCGTAACATCTTATATCGCTAGTCCAATCAGGAGCTTGCATATACAACTGACATATGCGTGATTGGACTGACTAGCAACGGAGTGAACTGATTTCACATACCAGATTTTATTAGTGGCCATACTACTCGTTTGAGGGAGTGAAGAGGGTCAAATTTTTGTTCTTTCTTATCAGTCATTTATATACATATATAAGTTGGGCTCTGATGGATGAGTACGAGAGTTGGCTCCTTACATTTGAGAGAAGAACGATGCGTGTGATTTACGGCACAAAACACGAAATAGGTGGTACATACCGCGAGCTCTTTACAATATCGAGATCGGAGATCTGATGAAGATCCCCGATATTGTACAAGAAATAAAATCTTAGCGAGTACCCTGGTAAGTAAAGGGCCGCCAGTAATAGCCTTTATAAACTGTTTATAATTTATGCATTTCCGAAATACGTCAACGGTCATACGCTTTTCATTTTTTTATAGTAGAATTGAATGCTTGTTGATTGTTGTAAGCGGCCACCCACTTGTAATATTCCATCTTGATCCAGAAACTTCGAGAGTGAATTTAATTGATTTCGTATTGCGTGTAGTTGAAGCTCAACAAAGATTTGTTCATTATGGACAATGCCAACAAACCCGAGTTCTTTTGAGTTGCAGATAATGCTCCAAATTTTAGCAGATTAGTATTAGATCCCTTAAGTCTACCGTTCACGATAAAGCGACACACAAATGCCGTTACTCTTTGTAATCGAACGTATCACTTTTGAAATTGATGAAGCTAGGCATACAGCTTTCTTTCTCTCAGGTAAATTACTCAACGATTTATTGACGATATTATTTTTTGGCTATTCGTTAACTGACCTGGACATAAACCTTTAACCATGGACCCATTTTTCTGAACGACGCTCGATTGGCTACGAATTTCTTCCATAACGATGGTTCTTGAATCCAAAGCACTATTTTGCAGTCCAACCAGAAGTAAACCTTTGACATTTCAACGTGTATTGAGTTCCTGGCTTTGTTTACCAACTGAATAAGTAGTTGGGCATGATAATAATTTATTATCTAATTTGGACAGCCGTTCAAATTAAAAATAAATCTATAAAAGGCCATATCTTGCCTCTAATTAAATTTGAAATTGTCACGACGATTGAATTTGTAATGATTTTGTTGGAACTTAAGATTGTTTTCAATTCGGTTTATCCATATATAGAACCTCTTAAAATATATATCATATTGAATATAGCGTAATAAAATTAAATACCCAAAAGCGCTATAAAAAAATTTATTACCTCCCCCGCAAATTACAATCAAATATCGCCTCAGAAAACGATACAATTACAATCTATAATCTGAAAAAAATTTGCATATCCCGAAATATCAGCACAACAATACAATTTTTTTAGTATAATTCTTGGAAGTATCTTTGAGTATACAGACACCGAAAAACCAATAAAAAAAAAGGAAAATGCTTTCAGCATCTTTAAATCTATTTTCACAAAAATTTCCCGATTTTGCAACATCACATAATAAATATAAATGTCTTAGAGCTAAAATTATTTATCATATATTTTTTTTTGTTCTTATCTCGCACACAGAATAATGATAATAAATAGGGAAAAAAAGAAAAGAAAACTTAATTGAAATGAAAATTCAATTAATTTTTTTGGTTCGCAGATGCGCACGGGGACGGGGCGGGGGGAAATTAATAAAATTATATATAATTTCGATTTTGTTTTGTGTTTTGTGGCCATTGAAAAACTACTTGTCGAGATAAATCGCCTAAAGTCGTATATGCGCTACTCGTGTGGTGTACACAAATTCTGTCTCTATACTATGTACGAGTAGAGAATATATGGTGAGCTTTAAAATTTTAGTATTCTTCGTTTCTTATTTAATAAAAAAAATATCCGCATATTCGAGCCATTTTATTTATTTTATTTTATTTAATCATTTAAACAAGTCAATGTGTAAATTTAAATACATTTACGATTTCAAATACATCACCTCGACATTGGAAAGAAATTTAGACATCATATTGATTGGTGGTTCATTTTCGCCATAATTAGTACGATGCTTTTCAAGTTTTAACAACTTGCCAACTTGACTAAAAATTACGGCTGGGCACGTTTATCTTAAAACTCTGAAGAATGAAAGGAAAGTCTACGTGACCCAAAAGTACATTTCCCAATAGACTTGCGCAATGTTGTTGCCTGCGTCTTTCCAATGTCGCAATTTAATACCCATTACAATGGACAGTGTAAGGTGGTAAAAAGGACAGTAAAACTAGCTTTTGTATACACCCTCAATTCTATGTGGTTTTATGAGGGCATCAAACGTTATGAGGGCACCAAACTGCTGATATATAGTGCAAATAGTGCATTTTGATCTTTAATATCGGCGGCCCAACGGCAAATCGAGCCAAACATGGAGTTGGCTTTCGATACACTCTGATCAATGTGTCTGGAAAATGAAATATCACTGACAAATATTACACCGAGGCCTTTGATTGTGGTGATTATTGAACATTTTTCCGATAATATGACATTATCTTGCATTTTTGAATATTAAGTTTTAATAACTGGTTCACAAGTACAAATCTTGTCAATATCTCCTAGAAGCTTGCAAGTGTCGTTTGCGTTATTAATAAATCGGAATATCTAAGTTCCTTATACAGAAGAGTGTAGAATTATATTAGTAATGTGGTTAATAAATATCAGGAAGGGATAGGGACCTATATTAGAACCCCGGGACTTTACTGAAATCAGTGTATGTGGTGTCAATTTTCTGATGATTTTCTAAAGCCTTTGTGGTGATGCTAGTAAAATAGTTTAGGTAAAATTGAAGTGGTTGCAATCCTCCGATAGCAGGATATTTAATTTCTTTTACCAGATTTGAAGATTGGTTTATAAGATTTTTTAGGAGGTCGTACTCCTAAAATCGGGACTTCTCACAATTGAATAAAATGCACACACAAAGTTTTTATTATTTTCACAAATTTATTTTATTATATATAAAATTTTAATTTCATTTATATTTGGGTTAAATTATAATAAAACCTTATGATATTAATTCGTAATTAATTTTATTTATTTATTTATTTCACCACCACAGAAGAGTTTTAACGCGTAAGAAAATGGCTGCCTTTTGTTGAGAAAAATACGTGTTGTATTTTTAGTTGTTTGCTTGCTTGTTTGCTTGTTTTGTAATAGACGTGTTGTCTATTTGGTTGTTTTCTTGTAACTGTGTGACGTCGCCTTCGTGTCCAAAATACATGTCGTATTTTGGAGAGGGAACACATGCGCCGGCGACGGTCAATACTGCACTTATGTGTTAGTATTGCATCACCGAACATCGCTGGTTGGTGGTGATGTTGTTAGATGGCGACATGCTTTACTATAAATGTTTTATAGTAATGGTTCGGCTATTGGATATGTGATGGGGTTAGTGAACGCTTAATTCAAATAAGTTGATTTATATTTGAATTTCACTAATTGTTTTGTTTGTGGCAGAATCGAATATCGGTGAGTTGAATATTCGAGCTGCTACAATTTATTAGGGAAAATTCCAATTTGAAATGATTTATTAAAGATGAGTTTTAATGGTTTGCAAACTACATCGCCCAATAATTTAATGATGGACATAGGGATAGTATAAGGTCCATAGCCATTTCCTAGTGATTTAATTACATCTTGCATAATTACCATATTTTGAGTTGTTTGAAAAAATTATGAGAATAGGTTTGCTATTTTTTTGGGTTCTGATGCACATGACCCATTCAAATGGATAGCGGCCGGATAGCCCTTAATTTTCCTCTTATCACCGAAGAAATTCCAAAAATATTTGGGGTCACTTTTAATATTATTTTGAACTTTGATTATGTATTTCTTGAAGCAATCAGCAAAATAAGAATACAATTGTTCCTTAATTGCGACAAACGTTAGTTTATCTTCGTCTGAATAGGTACATTTTTTTTACGTATGGTCCTATCTATTTTTTCAGATTAATTAATTTTGCATCGTATAAGAGTAAGAGGTACAAATTGATCGAATCCATTGAATAATATATCATAGAAATTGTCAATATTAGTTTTCAAAAGAAGGACTTAAAAGCTTCCTAAATAATAAAAATTGGGACAAGGAAATATGTGGATTAACTGATATTAACAGTTAATATTTCCTCGCCCCAATTTTTATTATTTAGGAAGCGTTTAAGTCCTTCTTTTACCTAATTCTTGATGTAATTTGAAGTGTTCATTAATTTCTGAGATATTAAAGCTCATGATTTCCATGGATTTGTGATGAATGTTATTCCATATGAATGGTGATAGTGATTCGTTTACTTTAAAGACATCGACTTCGTTTGCGAAGAATAAATCAAGAAAGTGGCAGATGATTTATTTGTTTTAGATCAATGTAAAAACAGGCATCAATAAAACAAAACTCAATATCCGATAGAGTAGAGGGTGTAAAACCAGTTCTCTTTGGTAAGGTTATAATCCCCCAAAACCATGTATGTTTCACATGGTGATATTTCTTCTTTATTGAATGTAATTTTTACACAGGCATTTCTACTTGACAACAGGACAGTTACTTCACTGGTAATTAAAGCGTTTACGGCGATTAATACTCCTCCATCCGTTAATTTTTTGCAGGTAGATGAAGAACGGTCACATCTATAGATGACATAATCACTCGGGAAAAATTCGGTGCTCTGGATATTATTATTAAAATTTGTTTCCACTTTAATATAGAATGAGAACAAGATTTTCCAAACGAAATTCAGAAATTGATATGCTGTGCTATCAACTCGTTTAGCTGATGACGCAACGGTATTATATTGGGTTGGCGCCTTCTTTTTTCAAACTCAAATTCTTTAATAAATGTTCCATTTGGCCAAATCTTCAGATTTAATGCTCGTGCATCAGTGAGACTTATCCTAAATGATGAGTCCCAGGTATGCCATTAATTGGTTTGAGTATCTTCATGATGCAGTTAGCTGTTAATACTTCGATTTTCCCAGACGGGTAACTTTAAATTGCTTCGACAGACGCAGATTTTTGTATTGTGCTTACAAAAAGGTACCGTCTCGGTTTAATACTTGCAATAGGAATCATAAGATTTACATTTTCCGAGCGAGGAGGTACATGAATTTCTTTGGGATCAATGTTTGAATACGATGTTAGATCTTCAACAACACTATTGATCGACGAAATTTGATGTTCAGTTGAATGACCTCTACTTTGGAACTGTCTTTTGTTTGCAGCCTATGTATAGATTTTAAATTAGATGACGCTTTTGTTTGTGATCGCGTGATACGCCGTTCGTCCACGGGATTCTTTAATTTCTGAATAGCATTGAGTATGGTCACTCCGGCTTTGTCCATTTTGCTTTGATATTCCTGCAACAGATCAAGACATTTAGGACAAAACCATTGATTGCAAAACCATTGAAACCACTTAACCCATCCATTTTATACTTAATCCCTTTCTTGATGTCACTGGAGTATTTGCCAAAAGACTTATTGAATTTAGAAACAGCTATAACTGATGATTTTTTCTATAACTGATGATTTTTTCGCACATAAATCCATTGCATATAAAAACCCACTCATCAACACATTCTTGTATGGATTTTAAAGACACAGTTACACAACACTTGTTAATGAAAAATGGCTTTTAATGACACAATTAAATATTGGTCTGTTACAGAGCACTTAATTTTGTTGTACAGTATAAAATGGAACAATTAAAAAAAAAAATTAAAAGTTGAGAATTAAATAATTAAAAATTAAAAACACGTCCGAATAGAACGAATGTCACATATCAAGCGTATACGTATATAGGGTGGAATTATTTATGTAAGGTAAGTGATTGATAATTTTCCAAATTAAAGCAATAAAGCCTTTCATTAAATCAAGACCAATTCAAACAATTCATCAAAAACAAATTCCATCTAACGGATGTAAATGCTTTTAGAATGATTCCTAAAGCCAGGAATGGAGGCCACTATAACTATGTATCATATCGCCTCAGTGTAGATGATGAATCGTTCTCTACAATGTTGAATTCAAAATCCTGGCCTCCGGGAATTTTCATCAAGGAGTTTGATTTTACACAAAAAAAACTTTTTTTTGGAATACCAGGGTCACCAATCCGGAAACTTAACTAAATTAAACAGAAATACCGTAGCTTCATGTAATAATCGTATGACCTCTAAAACCGTTGATGTAGTCGATGGCGTAAATGGTGGCTTGATGTACTTTTCATGCCCTGAAAATCTCACCAAGATACCGATAATGATTGAAATTCATAAACTTCAACAGTTCCAAGCTTTGACTGCCGATGATGTTAGTTTTGTTCCCTCAGAAGTAACAGCTGATTTTGGAGTTAATATAAATAATAACTCAATTCGCGATGCAATCTGTGACACTAATGGTGGCTTGCTGCATTTTTCTTGTTCCGAAAAGTACAACAAGACGCCTATAGGCTGTCAAATATTTTTGAATTTCAACATTGTGAAACGCAGACTGTGGATGATATTAGGTCAACTCCTACCAAAACTAAATCATTCATCTCATCTTTAATATCTAAGTTGCTAAAGAGTGGCGTTGGTGGTGATTACTCTGAAGACTACTCAAATGGGTATGATTTTTTAAAGCTTATTCCGACTCAACAGATTATGTATGCTGAACCTCAGATCTCAACCTGGATTAATGGCAAATATCTACCTAAATCATCAATCATAATTTGTGTGGCTATGACGAATAAATTAGATAAATGCATTATAAAAGTTATATTACATTTCGATTAAGAGTGCTAAACTAAACAATTTCTACATGAAATCTATAAACACTGTCACCAAAGTTTATCAAATTGAGGATAAGTTTGTAATGGCGATTACAAATCAAGCCAAAACTGATTGCAGTGATCTAATATATGCGTTTAACACCTTAACGTTTTACTTACAACATCGTAATGAAGAATCTTTTACCATCACTTTGGATAGTAACTGTTCAGTTAACCAATTAAAAGTGGGCTTAGATTATATCACAAACTGTCCATGTCGTAACATCAAATGGATCTTAAGTATTCCATTCAATATGGCACCGCAATACGAAAGGTTTCTATCCTCACGTTGGATAACTGGCGAACCTACCAAATTTTTAAAATCTAATCCCATGGATGAGCTTCCAGTAGTATCTCCGACAATCTATAAGGATTCATCTGCTGAATACTACTACAAAAACTCAATAATCGAAATAATGTTTTATTTTAAGCATTCTAGTAACCTTATAAAAACCCACCTGCATAAATATTACATCAAGCATATCCACCTACTGCCTTATGCAGCTTCTTCATTGCGGTCGATAAATATATTTGTATTCGACAATCATACCAAACATTATATAGAAAAGCCTATTATTAAACATCAATTTTGCTTTGATGGGGAAAATCTGATTAAATTCTGTGAGGACTCCAATAACTTTTTAACATCACACAGGTACATATTCTGTTCATCGGGCACGGAAATCATGTTGGATCTCCTGATTTACAACCATTTAAACATTATGTACAAAAAGGAAAACATCACGATACCAACTATTACAAATGTTCAAGGAGTTCCTGGTTGTGGTAAATCTACATGGATTATAAACAACCATATACTAGGTAGAGATATTGTTCTATGCGCCACTAAAGAAGGACTAGCTGATCTTAAATTAAAAATTGCTTCTCGTTGCATTAATGAAAATATGGATTTCAACAAAGTTAAAGGCAACTACAAAACGATTGCTTCTTTTCTGATAAATGGTTGCCTCGAGTATGAAACGGTATTCATTGATGAGTACATGATGGTGCATGCTGGTTATATTGGACTTGTGGTTATTTTAAGTAAATGTACAAAGGTTTTCCTTCTGGGGGATAAAAATCAAATACCGTACATTAACAGATTACACCATGTCAATATGCGGTTTTCCAATGCAAATTCATTTTTAACAAATGTAGAACCGTTAAATGTAACATATAGATGTCCTGCAGATGCTACGTTTGCTCTAAAGGAATTTTATCCTAATATCAGCTCTAAAAATTCCTTGGAAACCTCGGTTGAATTTCTTAATTTGCCATCCACATTATCGATGCTACCTGTCTTAGATATTACATATTATCTAACTTTCACAAAGGCTGATAAACAATTAGTTTCTCAACTCACCATACCATCAACTAGTAAAGTCATGACGATCCATGAAGCGCAAGGTTTAACATCACCAAATGTGATTTGTGTAAGAACTAATCCGAAACCGCATGAATTATTTGACAGTGTGCCTCATGCTATAGTAGCTATATCACGACACACACGTTCTTTTAAATATTTTTCACCAGTTAAGAATGACAGACTATACTCACTTGTGGCGAAGGCTCGGTCTTACACAATTATAAATCAACACCAGCCTTTTATTTCCATGCCGTCGGAAATTTATCACAATCAGCAGTCAGCTAAATCAGTAAAACATAAGAGATCCGAGAAATTTACGATATACTTCCAGAACGTGAACAAGATGGCATCAAAAGCTTCTCAATTTTTCAATTTTGTTCTGAAAACTAATTATTTAATTTATGTAATTGGTGAAAGTTCATTGAATCCTAACATTAACAGTAAGGAATACCTTGGAACTGATTACGCTGTTTTAGATGTGATCGTTCATCATCAACAAGTGAAAAAAAATCAGGTGGCGGTGTACTTATCGCAGTGCATTCAATGGTTTCCAGTATTGCCATAAATTTAACTCCAACATCTATCGAGCACGTGTGCGTAAAAATCAAAATAAATCAGACAAATCTGTTTATTTATACAGCCTACATTCCACCGAGTTCGTGTAGTGAAATATACGGCAGATGCAGTGATGCAGTTGACGAATTAATTAATCTCACAAAACCAAATGACTTAGGCTTAGTACTAGGTGACTTTAATCTTCCAAATGTAATGTGGAATTATGATCAAGATATGGATTCCTTTCTACCATGCAATATCACATCAGAATTGGAATATGTCTTTCTTGATGCTATGTTTGGTTTTAATCTAAAGCAAATCAACAACATAGCCAATGCTCTGGAGAGAATATTAGATTTATTCTTCACAAATGATGCAGTTATATTTAAAGTGATAGAATCACTCAATCCATTTGTTGTTAATGATGTTAACCACAAATCTATGGAAATAGTTTTTGATTCAAATGAAATTAAGTCAACAACATCCAGGCATCATATGCATACCACCTATAATTTTAAAAAAATAAACCACACTGGACTTCAGCAGTACTTAGAAGGTATACGTTGCGACGCTGCTTGAAATACTAATGATGTAAACCATTAATTTTTTTTCAATATGTATACAAACCCAAAAACAGTAATTGCTTTACCACTCAATCAAACGTAAATAATAATGTACTTATCAGTTTACCGATTATTAGTGATGAGGATATTTTATATGCACTTAATCAGTTTGGTGACGGATGTGGGCCGGATAATATTCCAACGTCTATATTAAAAAAATATGCTAATATTTTAGTAAAACCATTACGGAATATATACAATCTCTCGTTAACATCTGGAATATTCCCTGATTCATGGAAAATATCTAAAGTTACACCTATATTTAAATCGGGTAAAAGAGAAGACATCACCTGTTATAGAGGGATATCAACCACTTCAACCATAGAAAAATTATTCGAACAGGTTGTATGCAACAGCTTTAAAGAAATCCTAGCTCAACATATATCACTCAATCAGCATGGGTTTATGCCTAGAAGATCTACATCTACTAACCTTGTTGAATTTACCAACAAAGTTATTAATGAAATTGAAAACCGCAACCAAGTAGACGTAGTGTTTACTGATTTTAGTAAAGCATTTGACTCAATCTGCCATCACAAGGCTCTAGAAAGTCTTTACAATTTTGGCTTTGCATCCAACTTCATTAAATGGTTCAACTCATATTTGTCTAGTCGCGTACAATATGTGTCAATTGGAAGCGAAAAATCTAAAATAATCAATGTAACGTCAGGAGTTCCTCAGGGTTCCCATATTGGATGATGGATTTTTCTCGTTTTCATAAATGGAATAACTGAAGTCATAAAATACTCTAATCTTCTCATGTTCGCAGATGATGTAAAAATCTATCATACAATTAAAGATATACATGACACAAAAGTATTACAAGAAGACATCGAGAGATTCAGTGAATGGTGCCACAAAAATTCTTTGCTGTTGAATATTGACAAATGCAAAGTAATGTCTGTTCATCGCAAGAGACAACCGATTAACTTTGCTTATAGCGTTAATAATACGAAACTGCAAAGAGTTAAAGAAATAATCGATCTAGGTGTCACATTCGCTGAAAATATGAGTTTTAACAACCACATTGACAAATGCATTGCTAAAGCAAATTCTATGTTTGGTTTTGTTAAGCGTTGGACTGGTGAATTTACAAATTTGTCAACTTTATTTTCACTTTATTTTGCGTATATAAGATCGCAAGTTGAATACGCATCAGTAATTTGGAGCCCGTATTATGCTAACCACATCAAAAGGATTGAAAGCATTCAAAAGAAATTTATGATCTTCATTTTAAAGAAAACTGACTGGGACTATGACCATAGCTTACCGTTTCATGAGAATATAGCCCTCCTTCCACCATACACGACAAGATGTTTAGAGTATAAAATTTGCACTCTGGAAAATAGAGGCTTATTTTTAGACTCAGCTTTCATCGGTAACATCCTGCTTGGTTTTATTGATTCTCCCTACATATTGGAAAATACAGCTATCCATGTTCCAATCAAATCGCTGCGAAATCATCGGTTTTTGGAGATAGTACGCCACTCAACCAACTATGGTGAAAATTGTCCAATCAACAGACTGGCAAAATCATTCAACATCGCTGAAGAAAACTTTGACTTTCATCTCTCAAAGGACTGCTTCAAAAGGAACTTGAAGAACTATTTTTTAAATTATAAAACTTAATTTATCAGAAATTGTCTGGTAACATCTTTTCAGTTTATTTTTTGTAAAAAATATACTTTTTCAATCTAATTTTTTTGACAACTTCTAATCTGAAGTCCTTAACTTTTAATTTTTAAAATTGTAAAATTTAAATTTTTTAATCTTGTGTGTAATAATCAATACTGAATTGATTATTTTTTTGTATATGAAATCATACTTGTAATGTACTAAATCGATTTCTTTAATATAAATAAATAAATAAATAAAAAGACCCGTACATGTTTGTATATATACATACATACAATAATTGGAAATGTATGCACAGTGCAAACAGAATATAGCTTACATATGTGTACGTATATACCAATAATAGTAATGAACATTGTAATATAGTTTTTGGCTGCACCACTTTATATTATTTAATTAAAAACGAAAAAAAAAAACATAATAGTAATAATGGAATTCTTATAAACTACTCATTTTACGAGTTTTATGGTTCTTTGTTGTTTGTGTTCGCCCCACAAAATATTTCCGTTTTGGGAAACTTTTTTGTGCTTTTTTTTCATTCATTTCATTTGTACTCAACTTTGTTCTTCAAATAATGTAGCGCAGCGTATTTTCTTCTATTTAATTTATGATGTGTATATTATCGTCTTTTCAATAAACAAAAGAAATTAAAATACAAAAAAAAATGTGCATATAGCGTAAGAAAAGAAATAAATAACATAATTTATAATAATAATAATAATAATCCTTGATAAATTAAAATGAAAAGCTTAAATAATATAGCAAAATAAAAGAACAACGGAAAATCTAGAACGATTATAGCGAGAGAAAAAAAAACTGTTGAAAAACTAAAAGTTTTCAGTTTTTTTTTGTTTTTTGTACAAATTTTCCTTTTGTTTCCTCGAAAACAGTTTGGGGTAAATGGAATTTGTTTTATACGAATGGACACATGAGATAAATTTCTTCTTGAATATAGTCGACGTCGACTGACCGGAGATTGGATGTATATACGATCACAGATTCAATTATAGATAATCAGTAATGTCATTTGAAATTAATTTTAAAGTGATAACACAAATCAACGCATTGCGTTCGTCTCATAAAGAGTTTACACTGATGTTTGTAAGGTGGTATTCACATCAGCTTGTGAAATGTTGATAAGCTATATGACAACAGAATGAATAAATATTTACTTAACAAAAGTTGAGATGTGTTTTGAACATAATTAAATAAACTGTGTTTTAAAAATTAATCTATTGTATAATACAAGAAAAATAATTTATATCGTGCCAATACATATTTTGACGCAGTTCCAGCACCGATTGACTTCTTAATTATCAATCCATCTAATGCGTTTACAATATAAATTTTTTCTTTGCTATTGTGGTTGTAGCTCTCTATAATGCCTTGCACGAAACGCGACGATGAGTTATTTTATTTTATTCATTATATTATTTTATTAATTTAACTTTTGTTATTAATTTTATCAATTTTAATTATTTTATTATTTTGACTAATTTTATTTATTTTATTAATTCTATTAATTTTTTTAAATCCTAATAATTTTATTTATTTTACTAATTTTATTAATTCAATTGTTTTATTTTATTATTTTTATTTATTTTATTAATTCTAATAAATTTATACGTTCTCTTAATTTTATAATTAATAAGCATAACGCATAAAAACAATAAAATTTATGCATAAACAATTAATTGTTTATACGAGTATATTTGCTTATTTTCCTAAATTTCGTTAATTTAATTTCTTTTATTTATTGTTATTAAACGTGTGACTTCAGCAACAATTTATATCCATTAATAAGAAATTTTATATAACTTTTTATTTTTATCGATATTTCGGACTAAATGTTCATTTTCAATATATAAAATTAAAATTAAAAAATTCTAATTATTAAATTTTAATTTTATATCTTGAAAATGGGCATTTAGTCCGAAATATCGATAAAAATAAAAAGTTAAATAAAATTTCTTTAAATTCTATTATGAATTTTAATTAATGGATATAAATTGTTGCTGAAATCACACGTTTAGTAACAATAAATAAGAGGAATATTTAATCAGCTGTTTCTTTAAAACAATTTTTTAAATAAAATAATTTTTATAATTCTAATTTTATTTTTTTCATTAATTTTATTTATTTCTTATTTTATAATTGTATTACATTTTTTAATTTGAATAACTATCTTTTGTTTAATTTTTATCAATTCTAATAAATTGATACGTTCTTTATTTAATTTGTGTAATTTCGTTATTTCTTTTGTTTATTTTATTATTTTTATTATTCTAATATATTCCTTATTTTTTTAAATTATATAATATCAATTTTTCCTATAGTATTACCTTTATTAATTTAATTGATTTAATTTTATTAATTCATTTTTTTTATTTTATTATTTTTACTATTTTATTTCTAATAATCGATTTTTTTATTTTCCTTCTTTTTTTATTTATTTTGTTTTATTTTTTTTGCTTTATACGAGTATTATTAATTTCATTTAATTAAATTTATTTATTTCATTTTATTTTATTATTCTTATTTATTTTTTTAATTCTCATAATTATCTTTATGTTTTTAATTTTTTTAATTCTAAAATTTTTATTATTTTCATTGATTTTATTTATTTTATATTTAATAATTGTATTAATTTTTTTAATTTTAATCATTTTTTTTCTTTATTTTTTTATTTATTCTAATAATTTTATTAGTTTTATTAATTTTACTAATTTTCTATATTTTTTTTATTTGCTTACTTTCCTTAATTTAATTTGTTTAATTATGTTAATTCGTTTGGTTTATTTTATTATTTTTATTAATTTTAATAAATTCCTATATTAACCTTATTTTTTTTAATTTTTTTTTTATATTATTAGTTTTATTTATTTAATTAATTTTTTCTTTATTATTTCTAATTTTCTTAATTTTTAGTTTTATTTATTTAATTATTTTATTTTATCATGTTTCATTGTTTTTTATTTTGTTTTATTAATTTTCTTTATATTATTAATTCTAATCATTTTACTATTTTCAATAATGTTATTCACTTTTTTAATTTTAATAATTTTCTTTTGTTTAATTTTTATTAATTCTGATAATTTTATTAGTTATATTAATTTTATTAATTCAATTGTTTTATTTTATTATTTTTTATTAATTTTAATTTATTCCTTTATTTTCCTTGTTGTTTTAAATTTCATTTTTATATTAATAATTTTATTAGATTCATTAATTTTTTGTTTTATTTTTGCTTAGTTTCTTAATTTTATTTACTTAATTCATTTATTTTATTTTATTCAGTTTCATTGTTTTTTTTATTCTTTATTTATTTTGTTTTATTAATTTTCTTTATATTATTGTTTTATTTTATTATTTTTATTAATTTTAATATATTCCTTTATTTTCCTTATTTTTTTAAATTCCTTTTTGATATTATCAATTTTATTTATTTCATTAACTTTTTCTTATTTTTATTTTATTTCTATTTTATTTTATTAATTTTCTTTATATTATTAATTTTAATAATATTACTATTTTTAACAATTTTATTTAATTTTAATTTATTAATTGTATTAATTTTTTTAATTTTAATGATTTTTTTTTTAATTTTTTTATTAATTCTAATAATTTTATTAGTTTTATTAATTTTAGTAATTTTCTATATTTTTTTTATTTGCTTATTTTCCTTAATTTGTTTAATTTTGTTAATTCGTTTGGTTTATTTTATTATTTTTATTAATTTTAATAATTTTCTTTTCTTTAATTTCTATTAATTCTGATAATTTTATTAGTTATATTAATTTTAGTAATTTTCTATATTTTATTTATTTATTTTGATTAATTTTATTAATTCAATTGTTTTATTTTATTATTTTTTATTAATTTTAATTTATTCCTTTATTTTCCTTGTTGTTTTAAATTTCATTTTTATATTAATATTTTTATTAGATTCATTTATTTTATTTTATTCAGTTTCATTGTTTTTTTTATTCTTTATTTTTTTTGTTTTATTAATTTTCTTTATATTATTGTTTTATTTTATTATTTTTATTAATTTTAATATATTCCTTTATTTTCCTTATTATTTTAAATTCCTTTTTGATATTATCAATTTTATTTATTTCATTAATTTTTTCTTTATTTTTTTTATTTTTCGTAATTTTTTAATTTTTCTTAAACTTAATTCATTTATTTTATTTTATTAATTTTCTTTGTATTATTAATTTTAATAATACTACTATTGTTAACAATTTGATTAATTTTTTGATTTATTAATTGTGTTAATTTTATTAATTTTAATCATTTTTTTTCTTTATTTTTTTATTAATTCTAATAATTTTATTAGTTTTATTAATTTTAGTAATTTTCTATATTTTTTTTATTTGCTTATTTTCCTTAATTTAATTTGTTTAATTATGTTAATTCGTTTGGTTTGTTTTATTATTTTTATTAATTTTAATAAATTCCTATATTAACCTTATTTTTTTAAATTCCTTTTTTATATTATTAGTTTTATTTATTTAATTAATTTTTTCTTTATTATTTCTAATTTTATTTATTTAATTATTTTATTTTATCATGTTTCATGGTTTTTTATTTTGTTTTATTAATTTTCTTTATATTATTAATTTTATTAATTCTAATCATTTTACTATTTTCAATAATGTTATTCACTTTTTTAATTTTAATAATTTTCGTTTCTTTAATTTTTATTAATTCTGATAATTTTATTAGTTATATTAATTTTATTATTTCAATTGTTTTATTTTATTATTTTTTATTAATTTTAATTTATTCCTTTATTTTCCTTGTTGTTTTAAATTTCATTTTTATATTAATAATTTTATTAGATTCATTAATTTTTTGTTTTATTTTTTCTTAGTTTCTTAATTTTATTTACTTAATTCATTTATTTTATTTTATTCAGTTTCATTGTTTTTTTTATTCTTTATTTATTTTGATTTATTAATTTTCTTTATATTATTGTTTTATTTTATTATTTTTATTAATTTTAATATATTCCTTTATTTTCCTTATATTTTTAAATTCCTTTTTGATATTATCAATTTTCTTTATTTCATTAACTTTTTCTTTCTTTATTTTAATTTTCGTAATTTTTTAATTTTTCTTAAACTTAATTCATTTATTTTATTTTATTAATTTTCTTTATATTATTAATTTTAATAATATTACTATTTTTAACAATTTTTTTAATTTTAATGATTTTTTTTTTGATTTTTTTATTAATAATTTTATTAGTTTTATTAATTTTAGTAATTTTCTATATTTTTTTTATTTGCTTATTCTCCTTAATTTGTTTATTTAATTTGTTTAATTTTGTTAATTCGTTTGGTTTATTTTATTATTTTTATTAATTTTAATAATTTTCTTTTCTTTAATTTCTATTAATTCTGATAATTTTATTAGTTATATTAATTTTAGTAATTTTCTATATTTTATTTATTTAATTTGATTAATTTTATTAATTCAATAGTTTTATTTTATTATTTTTTATTAATTTTAATTTATACCTTTATTTTCCTTGTTGTTTTAAATTTCATTTTTATATTAATAATTTTATTAGATTCATTGATTTTTGGCTTTATTTTTTCTAATTTTTTTAGTTTCTTAATTTTATTTACTTAATCCATTTATTTTATTTTATTCAGTTTCATTGTTTTTTTTATTCTTTATTTATTTTGTTTTATTAATTTTCTTTATATTGTTAAGTTTAATTATTTTATTATTTTCAATAATTTTATATACTTTTTGATTTATTAATTGTATTAATTTTAATAAATTTCTTTTTTATATTATTAATTTTATTTATTTCATTAATTTTTTCTTTTCAATATTATTAACTAAAATTATAGTGAAAAAATAAGCAATTTGTCCAGTATTTTCATTTTGTCCATTATTTTCAGTTTGATTGCAAACTTTACTACTTTTTCTTTTAAATCATATACAAAGTAAACATTTATTAAAAAATGCGAATACTTCTTGATATGTGGCTAAATCAGATAAATTCCATTTTTAGTTTTGAAAAAGCCAAACTACTTAATTATATAATAATAATAATATGAAAAATTTAATAGTAGTATTTTTTACTCAGGTTCTTATGTTTTTCTACGCTTTTCCAAAACAACAGTCAATCTCTTTTGACTTTTGGGGTGGTAAGTGTCTCGCTTTGGTCTGAGATGGTTTGCAAGTGCTCTGTAACCATCAATTTCAAAATGTTGTATTTTGGTTTCTTTGATATTCCCCTTACATCTATTGCCGAGAAACATTTGATCAGTACCATGTGTTCCAATCTAGACGCTTAAGTTTTGCTAATTATAATTACGTTGATCTCGGGCCCCGTCTTTGTTTACACTGCACAGCAAAATATCTGTCCATTCCGTATAAATCAAATAAATACAAAATGTATATTATTTGTCGACGAAGAAATTATTGTTTTATTTAAGTTCATTGCACAGGTTCGTTATTTCAGTTTTCATTAAATGTTGATAGTAGTGGCAAATTTGCTGTGCGAGCTTTATTGTTTCACTTGTATTTTGATTTGCATTAAACGACGGTATTACTAAAATGTCCATCGAAGCACTTTTTTCGGCATGCATAGCTGTATTTTGTTTGGAGCTATGTTGAACTTTACCCATATTTGTTTGTGGACTGTTGATGAGATATTGTTTTTTTGACAATAGGGAACAGAAGCCCACGTTTTGAACATTATACACTTATTGTTTCAGAACTAATTTTTATTTGTGCACAGTAATTTAAAATAAAAAAATAGTTAAAAAGAACTAACTATATGCACGATTTATTTATTTCATTAACTTTTTCTTATTTTTATTTTATTTCTATTTTATTTTATTAATTTTCTTTAATATTATTAATTTTAATAATATTACTATTTTTAACAATTTTATTTAATTTTGATTTATTAATTGTATTAATTTTTTTAATTTTAATGATTTTTTTTTTAATTTTTTTATTAATTCTAATAATTTTATTAGTTTTATTAATTTTAGTAATTTTCTATATTTTTTTTATTTGCTTATTTTCCTTAATTTGTTTAATTTTGTTAATTCGTTTGGTTTATTTTATTATTTTTATTAATTTTAATAATTTTCTTTTCTTTAATTTCTATTAATTCTGATAATTTTATTAGTTATATTAATTTTAGTAATTTTCTATATTTTATTTATTTAATTTGATTAATTTTATTAATTCAATAGTTTTATTTTATTATTTTTTATTAATTTTAATTTATACCTTTATTTTCCTTGTTGTTTTAAATTTCATTTTTATATTAATAATTTTATTAGATTCATTGATTTTTGGCTTTATTTTTTCTAATTTTTTTAGTTTCTTAATTTTATTTACTTAATCCATTTATTTTATTTTATTCAGTTTCATTGTTTTTTTTATTCTTTATTTATTTTGTTTTATTAATTTTCTTTATATTGTTAAGTTTAATTATTTTATTATTTTCAATAATTTTATATACTTTTTGATTTATTAATTGTATTAATTTTAATAAATTTCTTTTTTATATTATTAATTTTATTTATTTCATTAATTTTTTCTTTTCAATATTATTAACTAAAATTATAGTGAAAAAATAAGCAATTTGTCCAGTATTTTCATTTTGTCCATTATTTTCAGTTTGATTGCAAACTTTACTACTTTTTCTTTTAAATCATATACAAAGTAAACATTTATTAAAAAATGCGAATACTTCTTGATATGTGGCTAAATCAGATAAATTCCATTTTTAGTTTTGAAAAAGCCAAACTACTTAATTATATAATAATAATAATATGAAAAATTTAATAGTAGTATTTTTTACTCAGGTTCTTATGTTTTTCTACGCTTTTCCAAAACAACAGTCAATCTCTTTTGACTTTTGGGGTGGTAAGTGTCTCGCTTTGGTCTGAGATGGTTTGCAAGTGCTCTGTAACCATCAATTTCAAAATGTTGTATTTTGGTTTCTTTGATATTCCCCTTACATCTATTGCCGAGAAACATTTGATCAGTACCATGTGTTCCAATCTAGACGCTTAAGTTTTGCTAATTATAATTACGTTGATCTCGGGCCCCGTCTTTGTTTACACTGCACAGCAAAATATCTGTCCATTCCGTATAAATCAAATAAATACAAAATGTATATTATTTGTCGACGAAGAAATTATTGTTTTATTTAAGTTCATTGCACAGGTTCGTTATTTCAGTTTTCATTAAATGTTGATAGTAGTGGCAAATTTGCTGTGCGAGCTTTATTGTTTCACTTGTATTTTGATTTGCATTAAACGACGGTATTACTAAAATGTCCATCGAAGCACTTTTTTCGGCATGCATAGCTGTATTTTGTTTGGAGCTATGTTGAACTTTACCCATATTTGTTTGTGGACTGTTGATGAGATATTGTTTTTTTGACAATAGGGAACAGAAGCCCACGTTTTGAACATTATACACTTATTGTTTCAGAACTAATTTTTATTTGTGCACAGTAATTTAAAATAAAAAAATAGTTAAAAAGAACTAACTATATGCACGACGATAAAATAACTTTATGTGAATTAAATTAAATTCTGAAACACTAAAATATGATATGTGACAAACATTTAAATTTCAGCATAATAAACAGTTGGACCAGGTGTGAAAAATTCTTAGGCCAAATCAGGTCAATTCAGTGCTATAAATAGTAATCGATTCATTATCAATTAATTAATCGCAAATTGTAAACCATAATTACTAAAATTCGCATGTTTTAATATATCGCGGGCACGACAAAATCATGAAAATTTTATATCGCTTAAAGTTGCTATACATATACGAGTATGTATACAACTTTTATGTTACAATTGTAATTAAAACAACATATACACACGGTATGTTTATGTTCTCGCTAGTAATTTTAAATTAATTTTTATAACTTTTAGATAATATTAATTTTTTTTTACTATACAAACATTACATATTAAATATGTTATTTTTAATTAAATATTTTTTGCTGTTCGTTTCTTCTTCTGTATTTGACTGACTTATGTTTGCTTTATAAAATAAAAAAAAATAAAAATAAAACTTAATAAAATGTATGTATGGTATATACCTTAATATAGATTGTAATGTAGTTTGCTATATATATGGGGAAATGGGAAAATTAGAAAATTACTACATCTATATTTTTAATCTATACCTGTTATACTAACTAACTGTTTTACTAATTATAAATGTGCATGGTGAGAGAATATTATTTATATGCTTAAAACGCTTACTGGTAACAGATCTCCTAAAGTTCAATAACATTTTCCCATATATACATACGTGCGAGTATATATG